>BMAC01000151.1:425703-455925 GCA_014905375.1 Phtheirospermum japonicum
TGAATGAAATATATATCAAATTAATCACATTCTCAAGATCTACAATTTAAGATACATATTGCATGTTTTAAAACGTATAATATATATATATATATATATATATATAATTAAATTAAAAAAATTGGACTGATTTTAGCACTACAGTACTGTGTAAAAAGCACAATGAACCTGGACATATAATTGCCACTGTGCAATATTAGATCTAAGGCCAGGATTAGTCCCTAGGTTCACATATAATGACGAGATTCTCATTTGAACCCAATCCTATATATATATATATATATATATATATATATATATATATATATATATATATATATATATATATATTTCTATATATTTCATATGAACAAGTATAAAAATTATAATTAAAACTAAATTATTAGTTTAATTTATACGAGTTTAATAACGAACTCACTGTAGAACTCACTAACGAACCCGCTCACGAGCTAACGAGTCGAATACCATGAATCTAGAGTTTGCTCGTTTATTAAACGAGCCTTTTTAAACGAGTTCGAACGAGCTTTTATCGAGTCGGGTAGCGAATAGCTCGAACTGTTTGACTCATTTACACCCCTAGTTGAAATAAGAAAACTGGGTTCATGACTCGATATTATCGGAATTCAATTGCTATGTAAGAATCAATGAGTTTTTAGCTTGAAATATAAATGAAAACGAAAATAAAATGGAAAGTATGAAAATAAACTAACCAGAAAATATAAAATGCAAGTTGGTCGAATGCCTCGAGCGTGTGCCGAAATTGAAATAGCAAGTAAGAATGAAAACAAGCAACAAAAAGCAACGTTTCACCAAGTACTACTAAAACAACCTAAAGTATTACCATGCATGTATGATCATAAAATCTAGAAAAATACAAATTGACAAACATCGAAAGCACCAATAGAAAGAGTAAGAAAAGTTGACGTGAAAGTTTAAATCTTTACGGAAAATAACATGAAACAAAGAGTAGATCTAGGATTCAACTTAGAACTATGCATGAAAATTTAATTCAAAATAAAGCACATGAAGAACTCAAAATAAAAACGATCAAGAACTCGATCTATGATCTAGACGTGTCACTCATCTAGATTCTATGGACGATTCACAAGATTTAAGAAGAAATCCAAGAGTTAAGGCCAAAAGCATAAATTGAAGAATAAGCATGAAAATAAAGGAAAGGTTACTTGAATTAAAGAGAAGAAGTAACAAGCTTGAATTAAATTACAACAAAGTAAAATCTAAGGGAGTACTTGAATTCTTTTTAACCTTACAAACCCAAGGCAAAATTTGAAAATTAAATCTAAAACCTAAGAGAGAGAAAATTAATCTAGAAATTAAGGGAAAACAAGCCCAAGCATATGCAAGAGTTGGGGGTTGAATGGATGCCTACTTAAGGTCAAGATGTGGGGTTTATATAGTTGTTTGTAGGGGCAAAATCATCAAAACGCAATAATTCCCGGACTTACAGTCGATCGACTGCAGCTCCGTCGATGGACTGGTGGTCAGTCGATCGACTGCTATGTCAAATTCGTGTCCAGCTACTGTTCTTCAGTCGATTTCGGAGCTTCTAGTCGATACCGTTGTGCTAAGTCGATCGTTCGGCAGTCGATCGACAGGCTGGCAGTCGATCGACTACCCTAGTTCCAAGAGGTTGGCTATTGTCGAGCAGTCGATTTTGGAGCCTTCAGTCGATCCGTGGTTAGTCGATCGGGCAGTCTGTTGGGAGCTTTTCAGTCGACCTGGGCTGCTTTCGCTCGATTTTCTCGTTTCAGCACAGATTTTGGGCCTCAATGCTCTGACTCGAACATAGGTCTATGCCGGCACGTCTTAGAGCAAATCCAATTTCTTAAGCCACCTACAACATAAGAATTTTTAACTCAAAAACCCAAGAATAGCACAAACATCACCATCATCGGATAAATAAAGTTCAAAACATTAAAATAAGAAAACAACCTAAAACCCTACCGAAACTCGACTCAAAACTACTAAAAATGACACTAAACCCTAACAAAAAACATGGGGAAAACACCGCAATTACATGCAAAACAACCACCACACTTATCAGTTTGTTCGTCCTCAAAAAACGAAAAGAATCGAGAATGCACATGCAATGAACATTATGTAAAAAGAGAAATCTTTGTGCTTATCCTTATTAATATGATGAATGTATCAACATACACTCGTTATCGTCAAGCATTGCTCGTACTACCCCTTCTCAAATGAAAACCAAATCGATGACTTCCTCACAAATGAAATTTTGAAGGTGTTCGTTCAATTCGCTCATGTGTTTGTTATATAGGATGTGTATACACTCAAGTCGGACAATGCATGCACTTCGTAAATATTTAAGGCGGTGGATACAAAGGCGGTTCAAAAACCGCCGTTAAATCCGAAAAATAACTGCCTTTAAATCCTACTTCTGTAGTAGTGTATGTGCTTGGATATTTGAGACTTGAGTTGGTTGATAATGTTCATGCGATCTAGTTTACGTTTTATTGCTTTGTTTTCATGGTTCAAGGTTTTGTTAGCTTCGTAGTTTGTTATTTCATGCATGATCGTAGATTTAGTAGGATTAATTAAGTTTAATTAATGATTCTTATGCCGCTGCATTTTAGATTTATTATTGAGTAATTGCTTAGTTTTGAATTTTAATTAGGTTAATCAATAGATAATTGATTAGTTAATTGAGTTTAGATTTTTAAATTGATTAATTGCTTTTAATTCTTAGTTGATAATTTAGGATAATTAATTTATAAATTTAATTTAGTTTAATTATTGCTCTTAGTTTTAGTTGGTAATTTAGTTTAAGATAATTAATTTTAAATTTAATATTGCTTTAGTTTTTAATAATTAAATCAAGAACCCCAAAAAAATCCCAATTTGTATGAATTATATGTTTAATTGTGATTGAGAAAAACATCTAAGCGACCGAACAGTTATCCTCGAGAGATTGACACGAGTCAACTTTCCACCCTACAAGCTCCCTCGCTCTCTTGCGAGCAAGCTTGCGTGTTTTAAATTAAAATATCTTAAAAAGGGGTGCACAAAAGTTTGAATCAGGGGGCGGACACAAGACTCTTCTTAATCGCCAAGAAAGTGTCCTCACAATCTTTGCTAAATTCGAAAGGGACATCATTACTTAATAACCGGCACAAAGGGCGAGCGATTTTTGAGAAGTCTTTTATAAATCGACGATAAAATCCAGTATGACCAAGAAAACTCCTCATGTCTTTCAGATTGAGGGGAGGGGGTAGATTTTCGATAACTTCAACTTTGGCCTTGTCCACCTCAATCCCGCGTCCCGAGATCACATGCCCAAGAACTAGGCCACTACGAACCATGAAATGGCTCTTTTCCTAACTCAAGGTCAAGCTTGTCTCTTCACATCGGGCTAGCACCTCTTCAAGATTCTTTCAAGCATTCGTCAAACGAGTCCCCATAAATGGAGAAGTCATCCATGAAGACTTCAAGGAATTTATCGATCATATTAGATAATATTGAGAGCATACACCTTTGGAACGTCCTGGGGCATTGCATAACCCAAATGGCATCTTTCGAAAAGCAAATGTCCCAAATGGGCAAGTAAAGTTGTCTTAGCTTGATCTTTGGGTGCAATTGTAATTTGGTAATAGCCCGACAATCCGTATAAGAAGCAATAAGAATGATGGCCGGCTAGCTTGTCCAACATTTTGTCGATAAACGGAAGGGGGAAATGATCTTTCTTAGTGGCCGCATTTAATTTCCTAAAATCGATACACATCTTCCACCCCGTCTTAGCCTTTGTAGCTAACAAATCTCATTTTTCATTTTCAACCACGGTTATGCCGCTCTTTTTGGGTACCATGTGAATGGGACTCACACACTCACTTTCGGCAATTGCGAAGATCAAGCCCTCCTCCAACAACTTTAATATCTCGGCCTTCACGATCTCTTTAAGATTCAAATTCAACCGCCTTTGGAATTCCTGAGAGGGTTTGGCGTCATCCTCCAAGACAATTTTATGCATGCACGTCGAAGGGCTAATTCCCTTGATATCTCCGAGACTCCACCCAATAGCTCATTTATGAGTTTTAAGCACTTCGATTAACCTCTCCTCTTCTTCTTCATTTAGATAGGCAAAGATAATAACTAGATTGCTTTCCTCCTCGTCCCAAAAGATATATTTGAGGTGAGAAGGGAGAGGCTTTAGCTCGGGCTTGTGCCTTCTCTCGATCTCGTCGGGGGCTAACTCGAATAAATCAACCACTCCTTCAAGATACTCTTCAAGCTTATCGATGGGATCGACTTCGAACCCGTCATCAACAATCTCCACCCACCCCTCCAAAATCTGGTCGTTGCCCTCAACGACACTTACACAAGCACTCTGTCACAAGTTGGTTGCATCGGGAAGTACACAAGACTCGTTGCCAAGATCAAAGACCTTATTATCCACAAAACCACCTCTAGCATCATCCACCGGCTCAATCAACTCAATGCACTCATCCGTCATGAAAACCTGCTCGACTAAATCTTGGGTCTCATCAATGAGTAGGCAATCCGCATGATAAATACTTGATGGAATCGATGGCAAGTTGGTCATAGAAAACATGACCGATTCACCCGCGACGGACAATGTGAGATTCTTTTGTCCAACGTCGATTAAGCATTGTGTGGTGGCCATAACGGGGCGACCAAGCAAAATGGTATGCTCGACACCATCATTAGACACCATGCCAACATCGAGGACAACAAAATCTACCGGGTCAACGAGCCCTCCAACCTTGACGAGCACATCTTTAATAACCCCCTTCGGATATCAAATGGACCGATCAGCCAATTGTAAGCAAATTCACGTCTCTTGCAAGGGTGCTAACTCCAATTGCTCATAAATCGAAGACGACATCAAATTAATACATGCCCCAGAATTAAGCATACCATTCATGACTTTTCCATTTTCGAGCATGATATCGATACAAAATGAGCCGGGATCCACCTTCTTGAGAGCCAAAATTGAAGGGTCAAAAACCATGCTCGCCTCGTTAGATAACACAACTTTCTCGTTTGTAGCGCTCACGAGCTTCTTGGAGGAAAGTTCCTTGAAGAATTTAGAGTAAGTGGGCATATCCCGGATGGCATCCAACAATGGGAGAGTGATGTTGACGATAGACAAAGTGTTGTAGAGCCTTTGAAATTGATCATCTTTCTTGTTATTTTGAAGTCGGGAGGGATAAGGCGTAAGAGCCTTAGGAATTGGTGGTTTATAAGCATTTGAGGATTTGTGTAAGCTATCGGGAGTTCCTTTGTTGGGGTGGGACTCGCGGGGGTAGAATAGGAAGGATTGACAATAAGCGGAATAGAGATCTCCTCTTCCTCAGAATAAGGAGCAACCTTGTTATCAATGACTCGACCACTTCTAAGGGAAATGATCGCGTGGGCGTGTGATGGTTGAGTCGGTAATTTCCCCTTCTCATTGGCTTGCTTGAGCATATTTACATCGGTAGCCAATTGCCCATATTTTGTGTCCATAACATTGAATCGAGCATCAAACGAAGATATCGTGACGGAGAGTGATTGCAATTGTTGCATGATCAAAATTAAATTCGGATCGGAAGCATTCATCGGGATAGGTGGACGAGAAGGACTCACATGAGGAGGAGCTCCCGTATTGGCATTGGAATAGCTATAGTTCTGATGCAAGCGGTTGCTCGGATGATAAGGAGGGTTGTGATTCGACGGCCGAGCAAAGGGTGTCTTAGAAACACCATGACTCGTTTGGTACCCTTGCACCCCACAAACGTCCTCCGATTGAAGCACCGACATGTAATAAGAGGGATTCGATGGACAACAAAGCGCCTCATGCCCAACCATACCACAAGACAAACACGAAGGATCCAAGCTCGGGGAAGACATCTTAGCTATTTGAGCCTCCATAGCGGCTAATTTCTTTTCCAACTTGAGATCCCTCGGGGAAGGAGCTTCATTCACATCTTTGACCTCATTGGCACTAGAATACAAAGCACGGGACGACTTTTGTTGAGATTTATCGGCTAGAGTGGTGAAGAATTTGAGAATCACTTGGGGGGGTTGTTCCTTCATGACCCCCGGCCGACGTATCCACCATGTATTGACATTGCGGGTCCAATGCCTCGTAGAAAGTTTGGATCAAAAGTTCTTTAGGCATGCGATGGTGTGGGCAACTATCAAGAAGTTCTTGAAAACGAGCCCAAGTGGAGTGAAACGGTTCATTCTTCATTTGCTTGAACGAAATTATCTTTACCCTCAAGTCGGCCGTCTTCTCCATGGAATAATAATGATCTAAGAAAGTCGCAAGAGCTCATCCCAAGTATGAACCGAATTAGGAGGAATACTCATGAACCAAGACAAAGCTTTATCTTGTAGTGCATAAGAGAAACAACGAAGGCGAAGATGCTCCAAACTCATCATATTCGGCTGATGAAAACCCGATACTTGCCACATAAATTGTCGGAGGAATTGGAGGGGATCTTCCTTTGCAAACCCATGGGAAATTAGAAGTCTAGCGAAATCGAGGGAACGGATATCAATGGTCATCACTTCGGGGGGGTAAGGCAATGCAAGACAAAATTGGTGCACCCACGAAGGCCTTGCTCACTTCTTTCATGGCTAGGACGGGAGTTTGGGCATTAGGATTCAATCCACCAAATAAAGCATACGGATCGGGAGTTTCTTCTCTAACCCCATGAACGGCGCCTCCATAATCGGGATCACCACCATGACCATTCGGATTCACATTTGGCATAGGATTGAAATTATACACCAGGGAAACACCATACGGGCCAGGATTCGGGCTCGGCATATTCGAAAAATGTTTAGGAGCACCGTAGCCATATGGACCGGGGTTCGGGGCTTGCACGTTCGGATAGGAATTTGGAGATCCATTACCACCATAGGATCCATTAAACCCGACATGGTTAGCACCATGCCCTCCCATGCGGGGTCGACCAATGCTGTGAGAACCGGGGGCAACGTGGTTTGCACCTTGCCCTCCCACATTGTCGAATCCACTCAAAACCAAACCATTCCCAACATGATTTGCACCATGCCCTCCCATGTTGGGAACAAAGCCACCATGACCAGAAGAATGAGGAAAAGAAGCATTACCTTGGGGTTGGCCCATGGCGTGCCCTTGAGTGGTAAAACCACTCCCTTGAAACTAAACGGCTTGCTTGTTGGAGTCGGGGGAACGGGAGTCGATGGCCCGGCTTTATCGATCGGAGAGGGCTCGACTTTAACTCCGGGCTCGGGGGTGCAAGAACATTGAGGGTCGTCCCGGGGAGATTCCCCAGTGGGAGTAGGAAACAATCTGGGATTGGAAGGATTTGTCGCCATATCGTAATCAAGTAGCAAGGGATGTCGTAAATGCCACAATCACTCGGGATTAGAAATGTAAGGTACGAAATCGTGTCCGAGTGCTCGACGACCTTGCATACACTCAAAGAAATCGTCAAATAAAAAGGAAAGATAAAAGCACAAAGAGACAACAATCAAATAGAAAGCCTTAACCAAATCGATTCGCAAGGGTGCCATTTTGTTTTGTAGTTTTTTTAGTGGTGGTATAAAAGGATCCCCGGCAACGACGCCATTTTGTTTTTTATATTTTTAGTGGTGTTGAAATAAGAAAATTAGGTTCATGGATCGGTATTATCAGAATTCGATTGCTATGTAAGAATCAAGGGGTTTTTAGCTTGAAATATAGATGAAAACGAAAATAAAATGGAAACTATGAAAATAAACTAACTAGGAAATGTAAAATGCAAGTTGGTCGAATGCCTCGAGCGTGTGCCGAAATTGAAATAGCAAGCAAGAATGAAAACAAGCAACAAAAAGCAGTGTTTCACCAAGTACAACTAAAACAACTTAAAGTACAACCATGCATGCATGATCATAAAATCTAGAAAAATGCAAATTGACAAAAATTGAAAGCACCAATAGAAAGAACAAGAAAATATGATGTGAAAGTTTAAATCTTTACGGAAAATAACATGAAACAAAGAGTAAATCTAGGATTCAACTTAGAACTATGCATGAAAATTTAATTCAAAATAAAGCACATGAAGAACTCAAAATAAATACGATCAAGGAGTCGATCTATGATCTAGACATGTCACTCATCTAGATTCCATGGACGATTCACAACTAACAAGAAATCCAAGAGTTAAGGCAAAAAGCATAAATTGAAGAACAAGCATGAAAATAAAGGAAAGCTTAGTTGAATTAAAGGGAAGAAGTAACAAGCTTGAATTAAATTACAACAAATAAAATCAAAGGGAGTACTTGAATTCTTCGCAGGCTTACAAACCCAAGGTAAAACTTGAAAATCAAATTTAAAACCTAAGAGAGAGAAAATTAATTTAGAAATTAAGGGAAAAGAAGCCCAAGCACATGCAAGAGTTGGGGGTTGAATGGATGCCTCCTTAAGGTCAAGATGTGGGGTTTACATAGTTGTTTGTAGGGGCAAAATCATCAAAACGCAATAATTCCCGGACTTTCAGTCGATCGACTGCAGCTCAGTCGATCGACTGCTATGTCAAATTCGTGTCCAGCTACTGTTCTTCATTCGATTTCGGAGCTTCCAGTCGATCCCGTTGTGCTTAGTCGATCGTCCGGCAGTCGATCGACAGGCCGACAGTCGATCGACTGCCCTGGTTCCAAGAGGTTGGCTACTGCCGAGCAGTCAATTTTGGAGCTTTTAGTCGATCCGTGGTCAATCGATCGAGCAGTCATTTGGGAGCTTTTCAGTCGATACGGGCTGTTTTCGGCTCGGTTTTCTCGTTTCAGCAAGGATTTTGGGCCTCAATGCCCTGACTTGAACCTAGGCGTATGAAGGCACGTCTTAGAGCAAATCCGATTCCTTGAGCCACCTACAACATAAGAATTTTTTACTCAAAAACCCAAGAATCGCACAAACATCACCAACATTGGATAAGTAAAGTTCAAAACATTAAAACAAGAAAATAACCTAAAACCCTACCGAAACTCGACTCAAAACTACTAAAAATGACATTAAACCCTAACTAAAAATACGGGAAAAATTCTACAATTACATGCAAAACACTTATACAAGACAAATTATTAGATGGACCTAAGTCTTTTTTATGAATTGACCAACTTAGCAGACGTTGTTTGATGATAACCAACATCACGTACCTTTTCTGAAATGTGGCCAATATAGTGGATCAAAAATAAAATTTTCCCGACAAAGAGAATTAGGGTGGAGCAAGTGAGATGTGAAACATGATGAATATACATTTATACAATATAATAACTATGTTCGACCGATAATTTTTGAGCTTAAAATAGAGGGAAATAAGATAAGTCAGCTGAGGTTCATTTTCGATAGTGGGTGATTGATAGCAAAAAAAGGTAGCAAGGGTGTTTCGCAAGCATAACTGAAAATGTAGCTAAAATCAAACAAAAAAAAGTATATGTTTAAATAGTAATATTTATATTAGTATTTTTATTTTCCTCTGAAAGATGTTAGTATTGTAATTATAATTACTGTTGTTTCTATTATCAATTCTATCGAGAATACTCATACGCTGGTTTTTAATAATTGTACCATAATAAATTATTGTTTGTTCCATTTTTTTTTACTTGAATATAAAAAAATTGAACAAACAATAATTATATATATATATATATGGCATAATAGCGTAGTTTTACCAAAAACAAAAAGTTTAAAAGATAAATTAAAATAACATGTTCCATGAGATTATTTGAAATGATCGTAGCGTGAGCTTTTCAAAAATGTTCATCCAACTTAAAACGAATTATTTGATATAAATAGTTTATAAACTACTCAAATAAGTGAAATATATGTTAATTTGTTTTTAGGTGCGTTTGATCAAATTGTTGTGAGAATGTTGTAAGTAAATAAATCAGTAAAATGAAATCATATAAACAAAGAGACACAAAGTTATAATGGTTTCAAAGGCGACACAATTCTCCATTAATTCACTCTTCTCATTAAGTCCATAAGGCAAGATTCACTAGATTTATAATTGAATTAACAATTCCTGTTTAAAATCACTAGCAGAATTATATGTTGTGTCTTACATCACACTTAGCTTCTTCCCAACTCTTCCCAAGCAGGAATTGCAACGTCGGCCTCTTCATTCTAGTCTTCTTAACTCCATATGCTGCAATGACGACTTCTTCATCCAGATTTCTTAACCTCAACTATTGTAGTCACTCGATTATCCAACAAAGGTCTCCCACCAAGGCTTGGATAATTCATGCCTTATTCATTTGATCAGAGTTTGGAACTTCCAGTCTAATGAGTCAAAAATGAGTTTAGTACATTTATTTTAGTAAATTTTTTCCCACTGAATCTATGGCGATTTATTTCTTTTGCCTCTTAAAATATAAAATTGTAAAATGTCACTTGAAATATAAGTATTTGACAAATTGCCTCGTACTTTTAGTTTTTAAGCAAAAAAAATGTCGGAAAAGTTAGGTGCGTGACGGAAAAGTTGGAGTTGGAATTTCATAGGTGTTATTAGTGGTGGTTCGAGCTGAAATTTTGTGGTTGCTCGAAAAAAATGAATAGAATCTAACGGAACTGACGAAGACCGGAACGAAGCACCGAAAGTTGGTGAATATATGTTCGACAATGTAATTAGGTTTGGAGCCTCGGAGGTGTAATCGGCGGCGGATGGGGTGAAGTTTTGTGTGCTGACTCAAGAAATTAAAGCAATCCAATAGAATCAACGGTGCCCGAAACAAAGTACCAGAAGTAGGTTTACCGAAGAGAATCCATTTGATTCTTTCCATTTCTCAAGCCACCATGTAAAATTGCAGGCCCATTTGTTGCCGATAATACCTCCGATATCTCAACCCTAATTACGTTGTCGCACACATATTCACTAACTTCTATTGCTTCGTTCCAGCCACCGTTTGTCAAATTGGATTTCTCTCATTTTTTCTGAGCCACGATACAAATCTCAACTTGAACCGCCCCCGTTAGAACTTCCAAAACCCAAAGCACCAACTTTTCTTTCACGCCCACAACAATTCCGACAACTTTTTAACTAAAAAACTGAAATAAAAAGCATTATATCAAGCCCGTGTATTTTAGGAGGCATTATATATTGGTATTACAGCAGTAAACTTGGGATAACAGTGGGGAATAATTCAAGCTAATAGAAAACAGCAAACATCAAACATCAAGAACAAATAAATAAAAGCAAACGAAAGATGTCGAGGCGAGCGAACTCTTTCCTTAAGATTCTTATTGCCCCGGACTACGTGCTCACGGTTGAATGGCAATAAATCTCCCAAGATACAACGACGAACGGAGCTGGGCGGAGCAGTCGACACAGGCAACCTGGCAAACGAGAACTGGGCAGAGAACTGAGCAAAACCCTAATTGCAAAATTATATGATGCGTGAGGCAAGTATGAAAATCGTGAGATGCTTATGATTCTCGGATGCTGAAATACACTGCAGGAGGGAGGTATTTATAGTTGTAAGAGGACCAATAATTAAGGAAGGATAAACATCAGGAATTAGGATTCCTATACAAGTCAAATTCCTATTCTTTCTCTCCAAGAAAGACTGGAATATTCTGGAACTGGTCTAAAACGTAAGCCCAGGCCCAGCTAGACTATACGAACCACGAATCACAAACCATGTGCGCGAAAAAGCGCGAGAACGGACTCAGACCGTGGGCCACGGGCCCGAGCCCGAGCCGAGCCGAACCGTGCCGTGCCAGGTGGGCGGGTGGTGGTGCGCGTGTGGGGGGTTCCCCACCCTACTCAACTTGTAACCAATACCCATTTCACTTCATTTAATAAAGCCATCCACAAATGGGTCTCCTTCCTATGTGGGACTATCCATATACCAAATGGAAATCCCACTCCCTCTTCAACTTCCAAATTTACTTCTTAAATGTCTAACTTTGAACATTGATTACTCACTCATCCCATCATGTATTTGTGAAAGTAAATATACCACGTTCATCTACGCACAACGTAGATTAGAAATATGAAGCTCGTTTTCAAAAGCAACGAACCTTCCATACTTGGAATATTGGACCAAAGTTACCAAAAATAACCTCCCAAATGTCTAAATCCCCAACAATCCCCCACATGAGTGTAGATCAATGTTATGATGCATGTGACTCAATTTGCTCAGTTTCCACATGAAACGTTACCACATCTGGATAGGTATCTTTTGACTTTGAACCTTTCCGTAGTGAAATACCATCGGATAAGCCCACGGCCTAGTTGATTGAGTCATTGAACTATTTCGAGTCCGAGCCTACCGAGACAATGATACACACATAGTAACGCTTACGCCAGTTCTGCAAGTTCTATGTTGTGTCCATTTTGGCCTTGGACACTCTAGGATTCGTAAGTGCTTCGGGCGAGGCGGCTACTCCTCTACACTTAAATAGGGGACCTTGTCTATCAAAAGTATCCTGCTATACTTCACCTTTACAGGTATAGATCGTCATTAAAAGTCTAAGACTTACCCTATGCCACAGTCATCAGGATATCACTTGGATATGCTCTCTAGGGAAATAGGTTTAGCTCATGACTAGATACCAAGTGTTCAGGAATAGAACAGTCAAAAGCTTTGTTTTTCCCATTGAACCAAATTCTTGGGATCTCCAGTCATCATGGTTGGGTTTCCACTAAGGACTATTCTTTTGTGTGGACTTTAAGCCCATTCCCTCTAGCATTACATAGAATTGATACCGATTTATACTTTTCGTAAACGGATCCGCTAAATTCTCCTTCGACTTCACATAGTCAATGGAAACTATACCTCTTGAGATCAATTCTCTAACGGTATTATGCCTCCGACGAATATGCCGTGACTTACCGTTATACATCTCACTATAAGCCCTTGCGATAGCAGCTTGATTATCGCAGTGTATCATAATCGGTGATACTGGCTTACTCCAGCATGGAATATCTTCGAGAAAGTCTCGAAGCCACTCAGCTTCTTCACCAGCCTTATCCATGGCTATGAATTCTGATTCCATGATGGACCGGACTATGCAAGTCTGTTTCGTAGATCTTCAAGACACAGCTCCTCCCCCAATGGTAAACATGTACCCACTTGTGGAGTGCGAATCTTTGGAATTCGATATCCAGTTGACATAACAATACCCTTCCAAAACACCTGGATATCTTGCATAATTCAGCCCATAACTTTGGGTAAATCTTAAGTATCACAATACTCTAATCACCCCAGCCTAGTGATTGCTGTTTGGATTGCTCGTGAACCTACTTAGTTTGTTTACCGAATAAGCTAGATCGGGCCTCGTATAATTAGTCAAGTACATTAGACTCCCAATGATCCTAGCATAATCCAACTGTGTCACTGGATCACCTTTGTTCTTCACCAAATGAAGGTTATCATCAAAAAGGGTTTTAGCAGTCTCACTATCCAACGCATTAAACTTCTTAAGAACGTTCTCCACATAATGAGACTGGGACAATATTATGCCATTAGAATTTCTTATGATCTTGATCCCAAGAATCACGTCAGCTAATCCCATATCCTTCATGTCAAAATTGTCCTTCAACATGTTTTTGGTATTCGTGATCACATCACTAGAATTATTCAGAATCAACATGTCATCAACATACGGACAAACAATGACAAAGGAATTAAGTGTGTTCTTCACATAAACACACTTATCACAGTAGCCATTGGACATCATCACAGTATCAAACCTGATATGACACTGTTTTGGTGCTTGTTTCAATCCATACAATGATTTAACAAGTATACACATCTTGTCTTCTTGACCCGAAACTACAAACCCTTCAGGTTGTTCCATATAAATCTCTTCATCTAGATCACCATTCAAAAATGTTGTTTTTACATCCATTTGATGAATCTCAAGATTGTGCAGCGCAGCAATCGCCAAAATCACTCTAATCGAAGTGATCCTCATTACAGGTGAGTAGGTATCGAAGAAGTCGTATCCTTCTCTTTGTTTAAAGCCTTTGGCTACTAGCCTTGCTTTATACTTATCGATAGAGCCATCGGCCTTATACTTCTTCCTAAGAACCCACTTGCATCCAAGGGGTTTAGTTCCTTGAGGAAGATCCGCCAATTCCCATGTATGATTCTGCATGATTGAATCAATCTTCGAATTTATAGCTTCCTTCCACATAGGAGCGTCCAGACTAGACAATGCTTCTTGAATGGAGCGAGGTTCGTTATCTAACATGTAGATCATGAACTCTGGACCAAACGTCTTTGCAGTCTTAGCCCTCTTGCTTCGCCTAAGTTCACCATCATCACCATCTTGTGATGCACCTTGAACTACAGGCGGTTCATCTTCACGAGTCCTCTTGTTAGACATCTCGTTACTTTCTTTACAAGGATATATATGTTCAAAGAACACGACATTCCTTGACTCAATAGTCATTCCCTCAGTTACATTAGATATCTCGGATTTGTGTACTAGGAACCTATACGCAGCACTGTTATGTGCGTACCCGATGAAGATACAATCAACCATCTTAGGTCCTATCTTCACTTGCTTTGGTTCAGGTATACGTACCTTAGCCAAGCACCCCCACACTTTGAAATAATCGAAAGTAGGAGCTTTACCTCTCCATAACTCATATGGAGTCTTTTCCCTTCCTGTGTGAGGTAACTTGTTTAGAACATGGTTGGCGAAAAGAATCGCTTCCCCCCACATGTTAGGAGGTAACCCTGAACTTATAAGAAAGACATTCATCATCTCCTTCAAAGTTCGATTCTCGCGTTCAACAACGCCATTTGATTGAGGTGTATAGGGAGCAGTCGTTTGATGAATTATACCATATTCAGCACACAACTCTCGGAACGGAGAAATATACTCTCCACCTCGATCACTCCAAATTGCCTTAATTCGAAAGTTCAATTGATTTTCAACTTCATTCTTGAAGACTTTAAACGCATCAATTGCTTCATCCTTGTCACTTAATAAATAAACATGGCAAAACCTTGTGCAGTCATCAATAAAAATAATGAAATACTTTTTACCACCTCTAGTTTGCATAAGTTTCATATCACAAATATCAGTGTGAATTAACTCTAGAGGAGTCGAACTTCTTTCAACCGAGTTAAAAGAAGCTTTTACCATTTTTGCTTCAACACAAATTTCATATTTGCGTTTTGAGTCAAACTTCACGTTGTTTAGTAAATTCGCTTTTACCAATTTCTTAATTGATTTAATATTGACGTGTCCAAGTCTAACATGCCATAAATCACATGACTCAACAACATACGAAGAAGCAATGACTTTATTATTAATAACTGGGCGTTTAGCCATTACATTCAACTTAAAAAGTCCCTTCTCTAGGTGACCTTTAGCTAGAAACTTCCCACTCTTAGTGAGAACAACTTGACCAGACTCAAAAACTAGCCTAAACCCATGCTGGACAAGCAGGGACCCAGAAACAAGATTCTTCCTAATATCAGGAACATGCAGCACATCCTTCAAAGTCAATTCTAGACCAGATGTCATCTTCAGCAGCACCTTACCAACTCCAGAAATTTCAGCAGTCGACGAGTTACCAATATGGAGACTCCTTTCAGAAACAAGGGTATAGTCAGAAAATACCTCTCGATCAGAGCAAACGTGACAAGTAGCTCCAGTATCTATGAACCACTCTCTTGGATTATCAACCAAGTTAGCCTCCATCACAACCGCGCAAAGATCTAGCTCGGACATCTCTTCAGTGATGACGTTTGCTGCATTCCGACTGTCCTTGCGTGGTTTTCGGCAATCTTTCTTCATGTGTCCAGGCTTACCACAGTTGTGGCAGTTGCCTTCAAACCTCTTGGCCTTCTTCTGATTCACTTTGCCTTGGCCTTGGTGCTTGCGCTTTTTCCCAAAATAAGCTTCCGCCAAGTGAGCTTTTGCCTCCATCATCGAGGTCTTACCGTACTTCATCGTGGATTGTCTATTTCCTTCCTCGACACGCAACTTGACAATTAGCTTCTCCAAAGTCATTTGCTTTGACTTGTGCTTGAGATAGTACTTGAAATCTCTCCAACTCGGTGGTAGCTTCTCAACAATAGCCATCACTTGGAGGTTTTCACACACGTGCATATCTTCAGCATGTATGCTTTGCAAAATCATTTGCAACTCTTGGAGTTGACTCATCACAGTTTTCGAATCAACCATGACAAACTCCAAGAACCGTCCGACAATAAACTTCTTAGTACCGATGTCATCCACCTTGTACTTATTTTCCAAGGACGTCCATAGTTCTTTAGCGGTACTCTTGACCGAACTATAAACCCCATACAACGCATTGTCCAATCCATTCAGGATATAATATCTACATAGATAGTCCCCTTGTGTCCACGCATCAATGGCGACTCTACGATCGAAACTCGTATCGTCAAAAATCACAACAGGTGCGTCCTCGATCAGAAATCGAGACAAATTCAAGGTAGTTAAATAAAAACCCATCTTTTGTTGCCAAGTTTTAATATCATGACCATTGAACTTCTCAAGGCGTTCGGCATGTGCAGCAACAGTGGTGGGAATCGCAGTACCGAAAGGAATCGAGCTAGAACCGGATCCAAAAGTGAATGGAGCAGACTGCGGGGGACCGCCGGAGAACAGACCGGATGATCCAGTGCCGAAGGAGGGCATCGAGGAGTTCGTACTAGCAGGTGCAGTCGAGTTCGTCTTGGAGGGGGCAGTCGAGGAGGTTGAAGCAGGCAGCGTCGAGTTGTTCGTTGCAAACGTGGTATCCATAAGTTCAAATTATAAATAAGAATCTTAAACTATTGGTATTACAGCAGTAAACTTGGGATAACAACGGGGAATAATTCAAACTAATAGAAAACAGCAAACAGCAAGAACAAATAAATAAAAGCAAACGAAAGATGTCGAGGTGAGCGAAATCTTTCCTTAAGATTCTTATTGTCCCGAACTACGTGCTCACGATTGAATGGCAATGAATATCCCAAGATATAACGACGAACGGAGATGGACGGAGCAGTCGACCCAGGCAACCTGGCGAACGAGAACTGGGCAGACAACTGAGCAAAATCCTAATTGCAAGACTATATGATGCGTGAGGCAAGTATGAGAATCGTGAGATGCTTATGATTTTTGGATGCTAAAATACACTGCAGGAGGGGGGTATTTATAGTTGTAAGAGGACCAATAGTTAAGGAAGGATAAACATCAGGAATTAGGATTCCTATACAAGTCAAATTCCTATTCTTTCTCTCCAAGAAAGATTGAAATATTCTGGAACTCGTCCAATACGTAAGCCCAGGCCCAGCTAGACTATACGAACCACGAACCACAAACCACGTGCGCGAAAAAGAGCGAGAATGGACGCGGACCGCCGTGCCGAGCCGAGCCGTGTCGGGCGGGCGGGTGGTGCGCGCGTGTGGGGGGTTCCCCACCCCACTTAACTTGTAACCAATACCCATTTCACTTCATTTAATAAAGCCATCCACAAATGGGTCTCCTTCCTATGTGGGACTTTCCATATACCAAATGGAAATTCCACTCCCTCTTCAACTTCCAATTTTACTTCTTAAATGTCCAACTTTGAACATTGATTACTCACTCATCCCATCATGGATTTGTGAAAGTAAATATACCACGTTCATCTACTCACAACGTAGATTAAGAATATGAAGCTCGTTTTCGAAAACAACGAAACTTCCATACTTGGAATATTGGACCAAAGTTACCAAAAATAACCTCCCAAATGTCCAAATCCCCAACATTATAATCTTTTTTATATTTAGAAGGCAAATGAAAAAAAAATCATCATAGATTAAGAGACAATATTTCCCTTTATTTTAAATAATCTCAATAAACGGACTCAAAAGAGGTCTTAATAGATCGAGCTGCCTTTTACTAACCCCATCTTTTGTGAAATCGATCCCCTTTGACTGTACAAGAATATGTGGAGTTGAGCATATCTGGATGCACAAAAGAACATTCTTTTGCTGATATTATTACCAGTATTAGATAATTGGGTCATTCATAGCATTACTATACCTTGCCTATTCATAGCGGGTTGGTTATTCGTTAGTATCGGTTTAGCTTATGATGTATTTGGAAGCCCTATGCCAAATGGATATTTCACAAAGAGCCGACTAAGAATTTCATTAATAACTGACGCCAGTACCGACGGACCCAATAAATACATCAATTTAATTTTACCTTTCTATGAACTAGTAAGGGGTGTCGGGGGCATACTTTCGTTCCCAAAGAAAATTGGTTTTTCTAACGTTTTAATAAATTTTTATTTTCTTTTGTCCTTTATCCAAGTTTACTAACTCAAAAAAAAAAAAAGAGTTTTCGCGTGCGAATATTTACTCTTGCATCGTAGTACTTATTCGTGACTTCTTAGAATAGATGAATTGATTCTTAGTTCATTTTGCCATCCCTATTAATGAATCAGTAAGATTCAGTTGTTCAATAAAATTTTTTGTATTTACAGGTTTCATCGTAAATAGAGGGTAGAAAGTCTGTTGATAAGTTTACCTATTCCTGAGTTATCTATACTTACTAGAATAACTTATTTTGATTTTATCTCATTATGTATCATTTGATAACCACCAAAATCTTCTACTTTTGATTCAAATCAAATTTTAAATGGAGATAATCCAAAGATATTTACGACTAGAAAAATCTCAACAACACGACTTTTAACTCAATGGTAGAGTATAAGGCCATGGTAAGGTGTAAGTCGGTTCAAATCCGATAAGAGCTTTTCTTTTTTCTATAAGCAATTTCGTAAACTTGCAACCTGAACCTATTTACCTTGTTAAATATGGGATGGAAAAAAGATACAACTGTATTCTAATTCATTTCTTCTTTTTCATATTATATTGCTAAGCTCAATTGAGAAATAAAAATTAACATTTAAATTCAAAACAATACGAATCAAATACGAAAGCAAACAAATTATTCAAAGCAAACATGGATATAGTTAATTTTTAAACTATTTCAATATTTGGCGCTTTGTATTTATTTTCAGTTACCCAATTCTATCTTTATATTCTCTAATAAATAATCAATTCATGACATGACTTTATCAATGGTCTTCTGGTTTATTAAGAACTTTTACATTTGATTCAAGTGAAATAAGAAACTACTAATTCAATTAACGAGACTATATGAATTTGAATATGGCCAAATCAATGTTTGTAAATGATGTGAACGAAAAAATTGGTTTACCAAGCAAATAAAGTAATAGCATGAAATATATGTTAGGCGATATGATAGTCTTTTAAAAAACTTCTGGTGATCTGATCAACTTGTAAAACAGAACCCAAGTCGGACAACCCCGACGTAGACCCTTCGATACTTAAGTCATATATTTGTTTGAAAGAGATATGCGAGAGCTCAAAACATAGGATGTAAAATCAACTTAGAGTAGAAGTGAGACATGTGTCCTCTTTATAGACAAGAGACGTGTTCCCAATATAGGGTTCATGTCCCTTGTATAAGAGCTCGCCTCTCCTAAAGGAGAGCTCGCCATAAAAGCCATAAAATTCGTAACGAAGAGCTCCATGATCCTTGATAATTAAAGATGAAAGAATTATTCCACATAAAACGAGAATAATATGAGCTCCATAATAGAGAGAAGGGTGAAGTTATGAAATAAGAACCTGAACCTCTTATTTATAAGATTATTTAGTCTTATCCACCAACTAATAAGATTCTTTAACAAGATGAGATTAAATCTCCTAATTATACTCAATTTCCATAATAATGAAATATTTTCATACTAGGATTCTTACTTTCCATAATTCCATAACAATCATAAAAATATATTATTACCATGTTGTCGTCCTGTCGGCACCTAAAACCTTCTACCCCTTTCGTTATTTTCTTACCATATATAGTCGAGTCGATTTTTGATGTCGTATTAGTAAAAAATAGCTTACTGCTATATATATTATGCCTGGCTTGCAGAAATTTGTTTAACGGCTTCTGATATTTGCACTTCTCCATTTCATAAAATTTACTCCCCTTTTCCTAAATTTAAATTTTTATTTATAAAAATACCATATATTTATTATTTCATCTCCAGGATTTGGGAAACACTCTTGTCAGGCCGTATTAACGGATCATTCGTTAAGCCAAAACTTCATACTGCTACATTATAGTACAAAAATCAATACATTATAGTAAAAAACCAATACATAATAATATTAATACATCATAATACAAAAATCAATACATCATAATACGGGTCAGATGTTTATGAAAAACCAATACTTTTGATTACAAAAACCAATACATCATAGTTCAAAAACTAATACATTATAATATCGGGTCAGATGGTCTAACGAGTCATGACCCGTCAATCTGACCCGACGCAAGTCTTTGCCCTAGGACTTTGGCAAGGAGTCTGTGACATCGAGTTACATATCCAGGACCTCTAACACAAATAAACGCTCATAAAAAGTACTTTGGCAAGGAGCCTGTGACATCGAGTTACATATCCAGGACCTCTAACACAAATAAACGCTCGTAAAAAGAACTAGCGCCCATTTGCCTTTGCTTCCAGGTGAAGGCGCCTACGTGGGTTCATCAAAACGTTGGGTTGTGGGCCCTACGGATATATCTTGCTGCGGCCGTTTGATTTATTTTTTTTAAAATATTTTTGTCTAGAGAGGATTTAATTGGGAGATCCAATGGTCCAAATTAATTCCACTTGTAATTTTTTAAATAAAAATCTAAAGAAAATATATAATAAAAATCAATATCTAATTCAAGAAATAAATACAACAATAAAATTTGAAAATATATAAAAAATCGAAACATTATTTGAAAATAAAAAATTGCAAAAACATATATAAAGAAAAACTATAATTTATAATTTCGTAATTCAAGGGTAAATACAATAATTAATTAAATTCGAAAAACATATAAATATAAAAAATCAAAAACAGAATTTAAAAATTGAGATAAAATATAAATAAGGCAAATACTTACATGAGAACGGTCTCATACCAGGAGACCACATTGTACCATACCCGCATGTCCGACATGCTTGCTGCCCACCCTAACATAACTATAAAACAAAATAAAATAACCATAAATTCATTTCATCCCCAACCCCCTCCCATCTTCTTCTCTCTCGCATCAACGTTGCCACTGTGGTGACGAAACTTATCAGAAATTATATTATTTGAATCGTCTCGACTCCCTTGTTCTAAACCCAATTTTAGATTTACGATTTGATATTCCAATCACCATAAATTGAAGGTCAAAATTTACAAATTGTCAATTTTGACCTCCGATCTATGACTATTCACCAGGTAAATTTCAGATCGGCAATCACTGATCAATTTCTCGCATCTCCATTTACCATTTCACTAATTTAATATTTAAGCCGGTGCCAATTTTGGCACCAGTGACAGTAGAGTCTTTTTTTTTTCTTTCTTCTCCTTACTCTCTTTCTCCACGGTTTGCAATTCGGCAGCTAGAGTGTGTGGTGGTTTGTGTAGATTTGCATGTTGATGTGTGTGTGCCCTGGTATATACTTGAAGTATGCATTTGTGGGGGCTAGGTGGTGAGGTGTTGGTGGTGGGGTGGGGGAAGCTAATGTTGTTGTATTATGTTATGAGCGGTGAGAGGTGGTATGTAATGTTGTGTATTGGTGACATATAAGTGTGGGTTTGGGGATTGAGGACTTCAGTCGATGTTGTAAAGGCCAAAGGCTTGTGTTGGTGGTGGGGGTAAATCATGACAGGAATGATACATTATTAGCTAATTTACTTATTATTATTCATGTATGTTCATGTCTTAATTGTAAAAACATGATACATAGATTTGTCTTAATTGTAAAAAAATGATACATAGATTTGGGATATGGCTATGTCAAACACCTGTATGTCTTCTTCCCAACTAATTGAATAACAAGATTTGATTCTTGAATCTGGTCTCAGGGGTTGGATCGCCGGAAAAATAGTCGTGATTTTTTTTAATAATTTTATAGTAAGATTATAATACAAATCATGATTATATTTATATAGAAAAGTATTATAAATTATGCTAAAAGTATAACAACTCCAATTAGAAGTATTACGTTTGTAAGAATATCACTTCAAAGTATTATAGTTATGAGTAAAAATATTATAAATCTAAAAGTATCAAAAAATTAGCTAAAAGTTTTACAAATTCACTTAAAAGTATTACAAGTTAATATGACATTTCCATTAATATATTACAAATTATAGTAAAAGTAATTTGAGTTAAAAGTATCTGAAATTTACGTATAAATATCGTATATTATACTCCAATATGGAGTATCAAAAATTAATATAAAATATCACAAATTTATTTAAAAGTATTATAAAATTATTTAATAGTATAACAACTTTAGGTAATAATATTACATAGTATAGTTTATGAAAGAATATCACAAATGGCAGTAAAAGTATCACAACTTGAGTTAAAAGTATCAAAGTTTGTAGGTGCAAATACTGTATATTATAGGTTTTCATCGTGTATTACAAAATGCAGTATAATGTACAAGTATTAGGAAATATGTGATACTTTTACTATATTTTGTGATACGTGATCAAATTTTTGTGATACTTTTAATTATCTAAGTGCATAGGCATAGATGTAAGAAAAACAAATAAAATATAGAAATGTGTGATATTTTAACTATATTTTGTAATATTTTAACAACATTTTTACGATACTTTGATTTTTGTAAAAAAAAAAATTGTGTAAAAATATAAATTATAGGAAATGACTACAGTGCCGTGAGACACCATGCTCCCCACCCCACTGCATTTACATCCATTGATCTACCATTATATATAACAAACTTTTGTACTAGTGGTTTTGATTAATGAAAAATGGTACCTCCACGACAATGAACAAGTTCCCTAAAATATAATATGTGTTAGTTTTACTAGATTTTGTAATACTTTTAGATTAAATTTGTTATACTTTAAATGGAGTATGCGATACTTTTAGTTTTTACCTATTAGCTTAATTTGTGATAGTTTTAGTTAATTTTGTAATACTTAAAATCGGGTAGATTCTGGAAAAAAAATTACAGTGACTTTTAAAAAATATAATAATAAATTGAGTTGACAATTTTGTAGAGTGGAACGAGATGAGTTGAGAGGTAGTGATCGATCGAAAGTCGGCCTAGTGAATTGTTGTAGATCAGAGGTCAAAGTTGATAATTTGGTGACGTTGACCTTCATATACGGTAATTGGAGTATTAGATCGTATATCAAATTTCGAATCTGCAATGAGGGAGACGAGACGCTCCCAACGATATAGAATTTGTAAGAAAATATCATTGGTGAATGATAGCAGTGGTGGCCGAGCGGCAAGCTTGTATGAGAGAGAAATTGAAAAAATTAAATTTTTATTAAATGGAAGATTTGGGGTAGATCAATTAATAGATTTGGTAAAAAGTGCTCCCATAATATGAGACTGATCTCGCATGAGACCTACTCTTTAAATATAAAAATAATAATAAAATACAATTATAATCTATAATTTTTTAATTAAAAACAAATACAATAATTAATTAAATTCAGAAAGAAAAAAACATTTAAAAATATAAATAAAAAATAGAAAAGTTATAATCTATAATTTCTTTAATTCAAAAATAAATACCACAATAACAAAAAATATTGATTAAGATTTATACAATATCATTTTTTTCAATATTAATTTATACATAAACGATGACATCACACAACTTCCATCAAATTCATTGCTAAGATAACTTTACCTCAACCACCCATTTTACCACCCTAAGTCCTTCGATCCATCGAAAGTGGGTCCCACATTCACCTTAGTCTCCACTTGTGTATGTGCCATCTTTGATACCCGAACAAGCATAATTTAAATCCTTTGCTTTTGTTGGTTTTTACCTTACAAGGTTAGCGGTGGTATTGTTTCATGTATTCCGGCTGCTGCTTTTCATTTGAAGTATTCGTGGAATGATTGCTATTCTGGTCAAATTCACTTTGAGATTTGATCGTTTTTGTGGGTCTTCAATTTTCTTTACACATATGCATTGCCGGAAAAGGGGTACGGTGCGGATTGATTAGTGCAGGGAAATATTTATAATTAAGGGAAATTATCAAATAGTTTTCGAAGTGGACGTTCATTTGCTAATTAGTTTTACATTCAATTTAAGGTCAAATAGTGCATATTATTTGTTAAATAGGTCAAAATTGTGATAGGAATATACCACAATACCCTTACTATTAAAAAAACTAATAATGATAATAATAACAATATTATTATTATTAATTGGGACAGCAGGTGCTGCTGCCGCCCGAAATTTTTTTCGGCCACCGGAAAATTTTCCGGCTGCCGGAATTTATTTTCAATTTTTTCTCCCCAGATAATTTCTTAACGTATGTCTGAGTTTCTTACTACATGTCCATGGAGTCAGCGTAATCAGAATTTTTTTTTAAACGCAGACAATTTCTTACTATATGTCCAAATATTTCTTACTTAATGTCAAAGAATATTTCCGGTCACAGGAAATATTTCTTACTATATGTCGAATTTGTTACTATATGTACAAAAATAATTCCAGTCACCGAAAATATTTCTTACTATATGTCCGAAATTCTTACTACATGTACACAGATTTTTTATTCAATGTCCAAAAATTCATACTTGATGACAAAAGTATTTTATTTGATTGCAAAAGTTTCTTCCTTGATGTGCAAATGTTATGTATTTCTTACTTATTACACACTTTTTTTTGCCCCCAAAAAATAGAAAAAAAAAATCTTACTTAATAGCAAATTATTATTATGTATTTGTTATTTAATACAACTATTATTTTATAGTACAATTCCGAACTTTATGTTTGAAAATATAATAAAGTTTCTTACTTTATATCCTATAAAATAAGAAAATTTATTATTTTATGTTCGAAAAAAGTAAGGAAAATTCTTTTTTTATAGTGAAGTTTCTTACTTTATTTCCTAAAAAAAACATTCTTAATTTATATTTAAAAAAAAATAAAATTATACTTTATAGTGAAAATTTAATACTTTATGTATGGAAAGTAAGAGAATTTCTTACTTTATAGTGAGATTTCTTACTTTATGTTTGTTGGGTCAAAAAAAAAAAAAAGAACACCAAAAAAAATTTGCTGAAAAATTTTCCGGTGGCGTCAGCGGGGGTGGCTAGCGGGAGGTGGAATGGAGTAGTGGTGGTGGTGTGTTGTTTATTGGTATTATTTTTAATAGAAGTAACCTTGTAATTGTATATTTATGGTTGAACAATGCGACATTTAATTAGAGAATTTGACAAAAATATTTTTTCTTCGGGCAGCACTCTAGTCAGGCCGAACTAACGGATCATGTTTTAGACCAAAATTTCATACCAGTAAATCATAGTATAAAAGTCAATACATCATAATATAAAAATTAATACATTATAACACGGGTAAGAGATTTATGAAAAATTAATACTTTTCAATAAAAAAACTAATACTATCATAGTACGAAATTCGATACATTATAATATCAGATCAGATGGCCTAACGGGTTATGACCCATCAATCTGACCTAACACAATATTTGCTTTTTTTCTTATATAGTATTTGACGATTGCCCCTTATAATTAAGTTCAAATAATAAGTAAAATCTAAGGATGTTTTTGGATCAGACAAATTTAATTTAAGAAAGGGTACGTGAAGTAAATGGGAAGTGCAAATATAAAAAGCTAAATTTGACTTGTAAAATCCAACTTACCAAATAAGTTTTTTCAATTATCGGATTTTTTTAGTTTTAAAATTTTTATTCACACAAACCAAGTGCACATTGACAAATTGTTGCTATCATTTGAATAGTAATTAAATTTGATGTCCATATCAAAATCAGATTTATCTACTAGTTTTGTAAAATCCGTAATAATAATAAAATTTGATGCCCATATCAAAATCAGATTTATCTACTAGTTTTGTAATCCAGATTCCCTTAAAAAATGATAGTTAAAATGTACATAGTGAAACTGTAAGCAGGAAAATCCACGATAAATCATGAACATACAATTGACAAGATCTACTAATAATTACAAATAATCAAAATAGTTACTACTAAATTATAGTACATCTCCCCTATTTTCTTATCCAAATCCACCCAAAAGTATAATAGTAAAGTTGACTAGATATTTCTGGCAAGAAAATGAAATAATCAATCAACATGCTTATAAATACTAATTAACAAATATTCCCTCGATCCCGTTCTATATAATATATTTTATAGTTTAATGTATCCCATTTTATTTATTATATTTATATATTTTTTTAAAAAATAATATTACTTTTTATTTTTCAAATAAAAATTAAATATTTACCAACTAATATTACCCTACTTTTATATTTTATTCTTTTAATTTTTTTAAATAAAAAATATTAGAATTATTTGATATTATATTATAATATTAATTATCATTTTTAATATACGTAAATCGATCGATTATAACAAAAAAAAAAAAGAAAAAAAGTAGGCGTTTAGAAATTTCAACGCCACACTAATTTCAAATGTTCCAGAATTTATTGGGCTGTCTGCCTCATCCACCCTAATCCTGCCACATTTATAAAGACCCCACCGAAACTTCTCGTTCTTTCCTTTCCTTTCACTTTTCATTTCTCCTTTTCCGCCCATTTTTCTCTCTCATCTCCCTTAAAAAAAACTTTTATTCCTAATTCAGAACCTTCTGGAATTACCATACGTTCCCCCTCTCTCTCTCGAACGATTAGATGAGATCTTCAACTGAATTAACGTCTTCAAGTGCAATTTTTGTGTAATTTCGTTACGTCTTGTTGGAATTGACGTTTTTGGGTGAGGATTTGAATGGCTCCGCCTACGGTAGATCGGAACGGTGGATGTGAGCCGCCGGCCGGCGAATCGCCGAGATCCCTTCCGACGCCGTTTTTGACCAAAACCTATCAGCTTGTGGATGACCCCACCATCGATGACATCATCTCCTGGAATGAAGACGGATCTGCCTTCATCGTTTGGAATCCGACGGAGTTCGCTAGGGATTTGCTGCCCAAATATTTCAAGCACAACAATTTTTCCAGTTTTGTTCGCCAGCTCAACACTTACGTACGTATTCAATCAATTCTTCAATTTGTTCCATTTTCGGAATTTCGCGTTTTGTTTTTTTTTTTGTTTTTAGGTTTTGTAATTGACCTTATTTCGTGCGAATGTTTTAGGGATTTAGGAAAGTTATGCCCGATCGATGGGAATTCTCCAATGAATTCTTTCGAAGGGGTGAAAAGAAGCTTCTTTGCGACATCCAGCGCCGGAAAATGGCTGCGCCGCCGCAAGCTCCGGCTGCCCCGACGAGGACGGTGTCGCCTTCGGTATCAGGTGAAGAGCAGGTGCTTTCATCCTCCAATTCACCTGCCGCCGCCCGGGAGTTCAGCGGCAGCACGACGGAGCTGATCGGAGAGAACGAGAAGCTGAGAAAAGAGAACGCGGAGCTGAACAAAGAACTGAGCCAGATGAAGAGTTTATGTAAAAATATTTATGTTTTGATGTCGAATTACGCGAGCAGCAACGGCGGTGGTGGTAGCAGCAGCGATGCCCAAGGGCATAGCGGTAAGTCAGATCTAGCGGAGAACGCGGTGAAGCCGTTGGATCTATTACCGATGACGAGATTTTGCGAGGAGATGCAAACCGCCGTGGTGGCCGCGGCGGGGGAGAAAGACGGAGAGGAAAGTCATATAAGGTCGGCGGCGGAGGAGATAAGCGCGAGATTGTTCGGGGTGCCGATAGGTGCAAAACGCGGGAGAGAAGGCGAAGCTAGGTCGGCGGAGAATGAGATGGATCTGCAGCTGCAGACTCCGGGAGGGGATATCAAATACGAGCCGTTGGATCAAGATAACAGCGGTGAGTCATCATCGTGGTTGATGAGGAGCAACTCGAGAAAGCGGACGGTATGAAATGAAGCTGGATGGACGGTGGGGATTATTTGATAGAATTTGGCTAGAGATTAGTGTACAAAGGGTCAGAGGAGAGGCACGTGCGGAACAGCGTAACGTGTCTCGATAACCTTTTGCAAACAACCCTTTTCAGTCTTCGGGAAGGTTCCTAGTTTATTTTTTTTTGTTTTTTTTTGGTGTTGTTGTTATCATAATTTCTTTAATTATAAATGTAATTTGTTGAATCTATGCTTGGGGTTGACGATGTGGAACATATGTATGCAGCTTCCATTGTTGAATCAATATTTGTCGTAGAAAAAGCATTTGTACTTTCGAAGAGTGACAAAAGAAGACCTTGGTAAAGGATCAAGTTGTTTTATCAATCGCACTAAACATGTCGTGCAAAACCGAAAGGGTCGCAATTTTTTTTAATTATCTTAAAATGTCTAAATTACTCTCAAATAATTATACCCAACACGCGTTGTTAACGACACGAACGTTTATGAACAAAATCTCATTTGAGCTAGTTTAAGATTCGTTTATTTAATAAATGAGTTGAGATCGAAATAGAAATTAAATATTTTTATAATCGGATGAACACGAACACACACACACACACATACACACACACACACACACACATATATTAGTATATATATATATATATATATATATATATAGGGTTGGGTTCAAATGAGAACCCGTCATTATATGTGAACCTAGGGACTCATCTTGACCATTAGATTGAGTAATTTTTGATGGTTGAGATCATGACATGTCAGCATGGTAATAATGTAAAAAATGCATTAATTAATTAAAAAATGGTATTTTGGAAATATATCAACGTTTACAAAGAGCACTACATTGTTCTTTAGAAAGCACAATAGATTAAGAAAAAAAACACTACGATTGTATACAAAAAGCATCGCAAATTTCGTCTATAAACTGCAAATTCAAAAATTTGAAATGAAACTCAAATCTTCAACAAACCATAACTTTTTCAAATTTTATTCGTTTTGAATGAAATATATATCAAATTAATCACATTCTCAAGATCTACAATTTAAGATACATATTGCATGTTTTAAAACGTAATATATATATATATATATATATATATATATATATATATATATATATATATTAGTTTAATACTCGTGTATTACACGAGATTTATCAAAAGATAATATAAAAAATATTTGTGATAATTACAAATTCTTATGTAAAATGAAAAAATTCAACTGATATATTCTCAACCTTTGCCTTATACATGTCTAATTTATTTATCAATTATTATAATTATTAAATTTTAATTTTCATATTTAGATTCAATTCGTTAATAATTTTATTTACATACATATAAAGACTCAAAAGAAGTCACATTCTAAATCCGTGCACAGTCTCTATTTATTAATTATTATTAAGTTATTTTATATTTTAATGTTTATATTAAATCCGTGCATAGTCTCTATTTTGTATTTTGACAACCTGAACGAATGTCATACTCTCAACTCGTCGCATTGTACCGATGTCTAATCAATATTTAAGAATAATTATTATTATTCGGAAAATAAAAGGAAAATATGACTTATTTGTATTTTTATATTAGGAGATAAAAGAAAAATATTGAATTAGATAAAATATAATTTAGTAAAAATATTAAATTGGGCAAAATATAATAAAATGAAAAGATTAAATTAGGTGAAATACAATAAAAGAAAAATATTAAATTAAGTAAATATTAGGTTCGAATGAAACCTAAGCAACCGAAACACCATAATTTCTTATTTGTCAAACGAAGCATGCGAAGCTTACACAAGCATATTATGCGGGATTTGGAAAAGATTAACATTGATTAAAATTCCAAAATAATAATACTAAAAATAGTACGTAAAAATCGTAACATTATTTGTTATATTTTCACAATAAATAATTCTTACACACGAATCAGAACATTATTTGTTCTAATTACAGTAAAATTAATTTTCACAATTAAGAACTTTGCAAGTTTTTTTTATCGTGAGTCACGAAATTAGTTGTGATATATCAATAACATTATTTTTCTAATCACAATATTGGTTTTCAGAATAGAGAATTTTCAAGTTTATTTACCTTGAGTCACGGAATTAGTTGTAAAATATATCAAACTACCCTAAACTTGACGGGAAAACCCGTAGAATATTGAGATTGAAAAAATGTAAAATATACAATACCCGCGTGTTACATGTGAATATGTGATATAAAAAATTAAAATTTATAAGACACCGATAATTCTATTGAAAAACATCGTTCATCTAACTTGTAGTATATGTAATTT
>BMAC01000151.1:459898-491020 GCA_014905375.1 Phtheirospermum japonicum
TGGCCAAACTCAAAATATTACTCTTCATGGCTGGAACGTAAAAGACATTCGAAATGAATTGATGACTTCCATCTTTTGAACGAATTAAAATCGTACCTTTCCCTTTGACTTGAACTTTGGAAGAATCTCCAAAAGTTATGTCACCATCGATTGATTCGTCAAGTTCCATGAAAAGATCTCTTTTTCCACAAATATGGCTACTTGCACCGGAATCAAGATATCATTGGTTCCCCTTCTCGTCTTGATTATTTTTGCATGCAAGAAGCAAAGTGGGGTCCACTTCTTCTTTCTCGTTGGTCTCCATAAAATTGTTTTTCTCTTCGACATCGTTCTTACACTCCCACGCATAATGACCAAAGCGATGACAATTATAACACTCAATATTAGACTTGTCATACCGTTGTTGATTTGATCGGTATCCTCCACCTCTCGAACTTCTTCCTCGTCCACGACCTCTTCCTCGATTCTGTATTACATTGTTATTATTGTAGCTAGATGTATAACTATTTTCGTCAAATGACGAATAGTTATTATGACCGTGTCCGCCTCTTCCACGACCTCGAAATTGCCCTTGGCCACGACCACCTCCGCGACCTCTTCGAGAAGTGCCTTGACTTGTCTCCTTCTCTTTCAATGATAACTTTGCTTTTAAAGCATGTTCCACCGATTCTTGATTTGCCTTCTTTAATCTTTCTTCATGGGCTTGTAATGAACCAGCAAGTTCATCAACGGTCATGGTGTCCAAATCCTTGGATTCTTCGATGGCAACCACCACATAATTAAATTTTGGATCTAAGGATCTCAAAATTTTCCCAACGATTCGTTCATCGTTGATATTTTCTCCATATCTCTTCATTTGATTTGAAACCGCCAACACTCTTGAAATATAATCCGAGATCGATTCGGAATCCTTCATATTTAAGGACTCGAATTCACCCCTTAGTGTTTGGAGACGCACTTTCTTCACTTTGTCTACGCCTTTGAATGATGCTTGAAGAATTTCCCATGCTTGCTTGGAGGTAGTTGCCGCAGCAACTTTCTCGAACATCTTCTCATCCAAACTTTGATGAATGAGTGTGAGCGCCTTTTGATCCTTCTTCTTGGCGTTATTTGATGTTCCTTCTCCTCCCTCTACGGAGTCCCAACACTTCATAGGCTCCAAGCAAGGCTTTCATTCTTATGCACCAAATTATCATAATTATCTTTGGTGAGTAATGGAACAACGAATGGTGCTCCTTTCGTTATTTTTTTAATTTATTTATTTTTTCACTCAAACTTTCGTCTCTCAAAACACAAATGGCTCTTGATACCCAATTGTTAGAAAATGGAGAACATATAAAATAATACTAAACTCACAAAATATAGAAGTGGAGGAATAAAACTTGATAATATATTATTCTTGATACTTTTTCTCACTCTTACAAATGACTCCAAGACTTGGAATATTTATACATGAATGACAAACACCCTTCATCATCATGTAAGTAAATATGATAAATCAAGAGACTCAAACTAATTAACTCTATCTAAATAATTAGGGACCAACCAAGAGACTATGCCCAATTAGAATATGGACCAACAAAAAATATTAAAAGAAAAACTCTTCAAATCTATGCAATGAATTTGGTTTAATATTTTCAACAGATTTGTTAGGTTTGATAAAAACAAGGAAGATAACTTATAAATAATGTTGCCCAACATGAAAATATGTATTTAAATTAGGTAGAAAATAAAATAATTATGGCAATGATAATATAATAAAATATTTATTAATATTAATTATTAGTTCTAATTAATAATGCGGGTATCACGGATAGGTATGTGTAAGGTACGATAATTCCCATCCTCATACCTGTATTTAAAAAAAAATACAAGCTTATGTCTCCTTACCCGTGTGGGTAGAAAATTTTATGCACATCCGCATACCCCTTTGGGTACTTTAATACCCATAGCACGCTAACAACATACAAAAAGTTGAATTCGAAAAGATATTAATTAAAACTAAAATTATAATTCAATAAAATATAAACCAATGACCATTCATAAATGTACGACGTTATATAAAAAGTCACATACATGACATTCTTATAAACCTGTTAGAAAATATAAAGTTTTAAATACAATTCAACAACACATCACCAAAATTTGAAACTTCAAATATAAACTTCCCACACTCTCGCAACTTGCCAAAAAATATTGTTGTCATATATTAATTAGTTGCATTTGTCAAATAAAAATTGAAAAACAGAATTGAAAAGATTTCAATTTTGTTTTAACTCATTTTCAGAATCTTAGTTTTGAATAGATCGTAAGCGTTTATCCTTCACACACACACACACACATATATATATATATACATACACATATAATTATTTATATTATATGCATGGGTATGGAGCAGGGTGAATACTAAGGTACTCAGACCCTTTCTATACCCATAAAAAAAATTGTGGGTAATTACTTATACACATGTAGATATCCATTAAATATATAATTCCCCTACAAATTAATTAAATCCATTATCAATTATCATCCCTACTTTTGATTTAATATCATAAATAAAGATTGATATAAAATGTTTTACTATCAACCATATTAATACGATACCACTAATCAATTAAAGCATGTTTGAGACATTTTCAGCAGTACCATAATGATAAATAAAGTGCATTCCACAATTCAAAATAGATTTGGTACTAAAAAAATACGATAAATATTATCAGACAAGCACTAAAAATTCTACCACGTCAAATAAAAAATTTTTATCAGCAACATCATCAAGTTTTTCATTATATTTTTAATAGCATCTTGGCCAGAAGGAGTTTCAGTGGATTAAATACTAGACGTTTCACCTCTTGGCTTAAGGCCATTTTGAATCACACAAAATAATCCCATTTCAGTTAAAACCAAAATTTCATTTGTTATTGCCAGCACAGAAACTTTTCCATCAAACTTTTTGGGCTTACTGGACTATGATTTCAAATTTTTTATTTTCATAGTAAATAAACCTAAATTAATAGAAATAAAACCTTTTTACTCTCTAAAACTGCTGAAAATTTTGATCGAGATTTACAAAAATAATATAACCACCCCGTGAAAATTATTACTACTAATTTGGTGATAATAATAAATTCAATAACAACAATATGTGAAGATAAAATAAATAGTTGGTTTAGAATAACATCATGCCTTATCGCTCTCTTTATAGAGGAAAACACCCCAATGCAGCGTTAAAATATAGATAGCACGTTGTCTCCCAAAATTTGACAACCCATTAGTACCCTTGTGTGCAGTACTCGAACCACTTGTCAACTCAATACTCAATTTATATATATAAGTAAAAGAAGAACTTCCCCAAAATTTGATAATTAAGATTATTTATAAATTTGTACTTAACATAATGTTGCACCTTTTCGCAACCTAATATTAATATATACTCCCTTCGTTTCTTAATAAATGTCGTTTTAGAGTTTTTGTTCAAAAATAAGGAACATAATATTTGACCAATACATCCTCAATCAATTAATAATAAACACATTTAATTACTTTCATTCTTTCCATTTAGTAATTCTATTACCATAAACTTATTTATATTTCTTAAAATAAGTGGGGATAAAACTGGAATAAAATGGCGAAAGATCCTAAAACGACACTTAATTTGAAATAAAACTGAATCTCTAAAATGACACTTATTTTGAAATAGAGGGAGTATATATATATATATATATATATATATATATATATATATATATATAGTTGGATTTTGGTGAGATGGGTTTGTGGGTGAGAAATAAGAATAAATCTTATCCATTATGTAAGAATGTTAATCCGTGCGTTTATTGATGATTAGGACTCCTGTAAATACTATTACATGAGGGACTATATATGGTGAGATATTCACAAACATAATATATCATAATATTCTATTACACCCCCGCAGTCGAAACGGGAGGAAGTCCAACGTTGAGACTGTCCCGAAAATCAAGAAAGAGGACGAGCGGAAGACTTTTGGTAAAAATATCTGCAATTTGATAACGGGACGGAATATGACAAACACGAACCTGCCCTCGAGCCACCTTTTCACGAACAAAATGAATATCCATTTCGATATGCTTGGTACGTTGATGCTGAACTGGATTATCAGATAAGTATATAGCACTGACGTTATCACAATATACGAGCATTGCTTTGGCAATAGGACAGTGCACCTCCAACAAGAGATTACGAAGCCAACAAGATTCAGACACGACGTTAGCTACGCCGTAAGCCGAGAGTTAGTCTCCCTCCCGACCCTTATTTAGATATTAAGAGACGAGGCTAGAAACGGACGAGGGATACAAGTGAAGGCCGTGTGTAAGAGTACCATGAACATACCGAATAATTCGTTTAAGGGCTACCATGTGAGAAGAACGAGGATCATGCATGAACAAGCACACTTGTTGAACGGCGTAAGAAATGTCCGGTCGAGTAAACATAAGGTATTGCAGTGCCCCAGCAAGACTACGAAACTCAGTCGGGTCAGAATAAGGGATATCGGTAACGGCACTAAGTTTGGATTTGGTATCGACCGACGTCGCGGATGGTTTGCATGAAGACATGCCTGCCCGTTCCACAATGTCTTCGGCATATTTCTTTTGAGATAGAAATAATCCCTTAGATGTGCGAGTCACTGTTATTCCCAAAAAGAAACTCAAGGGACCCAAATCCTTCATCGCAAATTCCGATCCAAGTTTAGACATGACTAAATTTCGGAGTGAGTCAGAGGAAGCAGCAAGGATGATATCATCGACATAAAGAAGTATATATGCAATATCATGACCCCGACGATAAATAAATAACGAATGGTCAGAGGTGCTGTGTGAAAATCTCATATTAGCGACAAAATCAGCGAAACGCTGATACCAAGCCCGGGGTGCTTGCTTCAACCCATAAAGTGACTTCTTGAGAAGACAAACAAAGTCTGGACGAGCGGGGTCCCGAAAACCGAGCGGTTGATACATATAGACAGTCTCGTCAAGATTGCCATGGAGAAAAGCATTCTTGACATCTAATTGATGCAGGCGCCAACCTTTGGATAAAGCGATGTTGAGGATCGTGCGGATGGTGGCTGGCTTGACGACCGGGCTGAACGTCTCGTGACAGTCGACTCCAATTTGCTGTGTTTTACCGTCCCCAACTAAACGAGCTTTATGGCGCTCAAAAGAACCATCTGAGTGTCTCTTGTGCCTGAAAATCCACATACTACGGATAACATTAGTATTAGGAGGACGAGGCACTAAAACCCACGTCTTATTGTCAGTAAGAGCATTAAATTCATCGAGCATGGCCAATTTCCAATTATGATCATGGAGGGCTTGGATGGGATTACGAGGTATGGGAGACACTGACGGGGTAGTAGTGGAGGAGTGAAGATTAAATAGTTGTTTGGGTTTGAAAATCCCATGATGACTCCGGGTGGACATTTGGGGAGAATGAACCGGGACGAGGTCTGGGAGAGGTGGCACGGGAACAATCGGAGCTKGAGAAGGAAGGGTAGRAGCAAMTATGGTCTGAGGAGATRAGACTGGAGAAGTGTRGATGGTAGAAGGAGATTKGTCCGAGTGTGRAGGTGGAGACGCCAGGCYAGGTGGTGGTTGGGCCTCATCCGGTTGGTAATGGGCTGGAACCATCAAGGAGTTATCGTCCAGGAAGGTGTATGAGGATGGGCTTGAAGGAAGAACATTGGCAAAAGGAAAAATAGTTTCAACGAAACTAACATGGCGAGAAATAAAAATTTTGCGACTTGAAATGTCGTAGCATTTGTAACCCCTATGATTAGTCGGATACCCCAAAAATACACAAGGTGTGGACCGAGCCTGCAATTTATTTATAGTGGTGGTTGGAAAGAGGGAATAACATAAACAACAAAAAATGCGTAAGTGAGAATATGATGGATCCCGTTGAAAGAGGATTTTAGTAGGAGATTGGTATTCGAGATTTTTGTGAGGCAAAATATTTAGGAGATAAGTCGCCATCTCTAGAGCATGATGCCAAAACGAAGGCGGGACAGAGGAGTGAACTAGAAGGGTACGAATAATATTGTTGATGGTGCAGATTGTACGTTCGGCCTTGCCATTTTGAGGTGATGTGTGAGGGCAAGAGAAACGTAAAACCATGCCGTGTTGCGCACAATAATTTTTAAATATTATGTTATCAAATTCACGGCCATTGTCACATTGAAAACACTTGATTTTCTTTTCGAATTGGGTTTGAATATAATTTCCAAAATTGAGAAAGATTGATTGTGTTTGAGATTTAAGAGAGATTGGAAAAGTCCATAAAAAATTAGTGTAGTCGTCAACAAATAAAACATAGTAGCGATGCCCAACAGACCTCAAAATTGGCGAGGTCCACAAATCGCTATGAATAAGATCAAACGGAAGCATAGTAAACGATGTAGAATTAGCAAAAGGTAATTTTATTTGTTTCCCAAGAGTGCACGACTGACAAAATAAATCATGAGTATTATTACATCGATTAAAATTATTCTGACGAAGAGAACTAAAAACAGGGGCTTCCGGATGACCCAAGCGACTATGCCATAAACTAGGCGACAAGGCGGCAAAAGCAGAAGAGTTTGGAATGGCACGAGGAGGACCGGAGGGAATGGGATAGAGGTCACCCATACTATTGCATCGCATTAAATGCTTGCCCGTCGGAAAAACCTTCACAGAAAAACCAAATGGATCAAATTCAACAGACACCGAATTATCATTTGTAAATTTGCGCACAGAGACCAGATTTTTGATGAGTTTTGGGGCATGTAAAATATTGTTGAGAGATAATGGTGGATACGGATGAGGTAAATGAGAGTGACCATGACCAACAATAGGAATTTTATGACCATTCCCAACAACGATGTCAGAATTTATGCCCGTATTGAAATAAGACGAGAGGATACCTTCATTTTCCGTCATATGCGAGGTCGCGCCGGTGTCCATGTACCATTGAGTGTCCGGAGGGTCGATAGATAGAGCATGCATGGCGGCTTGAATATCGGTCGGTGTGTACGTGGTCGAAGGAGTTGTAACAGCGACGTGCGCCTGCTGGGGTCTTGGGCCAAGAATCCCGTGCTGACGAGTGTTAGCAGGAGGATGCTGCCATGGTGCTGTCGGATATGGGCACGGCGGGGTGGCCCACGGCTGCGCCCATGGAGACCACACGGGCCACTGTTGTTGCGGGTAATTGGGCCACCGGGGTGGCTGCAAAGTATTCCAAGAAGGGGCCTGTTGCGGCGACGATCCAGAACGCAACGAGTTGACCCCACGTCCGCGCCCCCTTCCACGTCCAGAGAAGCTGCGACCACTGCCACGGCCGCTGGAGTTGGAACATTGCGGCTGACGAGTTGACCGATTGCTGCCATTGCCCGAAGTAGAGCGAGACGAAGAGGTTCCATGGTGAGGGTTGTAATCGGAGTGAGTATCTGACGAGACAGCGGCAAGGGCTGCATGATGAGCGGTATTGGCAGCAATTTTGTGACGACTAGTTTCTTCGAGAACAAGCATCGAGCAAGCCTTGTAAAAAGGAGGAAGTGTGTCGCTCCGTCGAATGAGTGTGCCGATATTAGAATAGCCATCATTCAAACCCGACACCAATTGCAAAATGAGACGTTGATTAGAAACGGAGGAGCCGACGTTGGATAATTGATCATCGAGGGACTTGAGATGTTAGCAATAAGAAGACATATCAGAAAAATTATCCATGTGAGCACGAGAGAATTCCTGCTCAAGATACACGGCGCGGGTGTGTTGGTAGTCGGAGAAAATATCACGCAGACGAGTCCACGCTAAACTCGCCGTGAGATTCGGATCAATGATAGTATGGAGGAGATCGTGGGAAATAGTGGCATAGATCTATTGCAAAACGATCGCATCGAGACGGTCCCATAGCCCGGGGTCGGATTGTTTGAGAGAAGCAGTTGACGACAGCGGCGTGGAGACGGAAGGGATGATAATGTCGTGGACTTGGTATGCCTTGTAGTGATTTTTGAACAAGGACGACCAAGTGGTATATTGAACTTTTTCGATTTCAAGAGTTATGGAGATGAAACTCTTGATATTGGAGACAGAGAGAGCCGGGTGAAGAGACCAGAGATCAGAGGACGCGGCCATTTTTTTTTTTAAAGAAAGGAGGATAGCGGCTGCTAGGGTTGGAGAAAATTAATCTTCTGATACCATGTAAGAATGTCAATCCATGCGTTTACTGATGATTAGGACTCCTGTAAATACTATTACATGAGGGACTATATATGTTGAGATATTCACAAACATAATATATCATAATATTCTATTACATTATATCTAATCTAATCTAATGGATTAAATTTAATCAAACAAATTGAAATCTCTAAAATAGGCAAGAAACGCAAGCTTTCATCAAACCCGTTTCTATCTCCATGTTCACGACAGAAACTGCAAGATACGCAAAAAAAATTCGATCTGCTCCGTGTTTCATCAAAACTACTTCTATCTCAATTCATCTCCCTGTTCGATCCATCTCCCTTCTCGATTCATCTCCCTTCTCGATTCATCTCCTGCTCGATTCATCACCTTTGTTCCTTAAATCGAAAAGTAATTTTATCGAGAAATTCATTCCTATTCCTTTCAATCCTGTTCGAATTTAGGTTTGGGCCGGAGTAATAGAGATCGGCGTGATAATCTTGTTCGAATTTAGGGTTAGGTCGGAGTATCCTGTTCGATTTTGGAGGTTCCTATTCGATTTTGGTCCCTTATTCAGTTTTATTTTTTTCTTGGTTCAATTTTAGTAGCACCCTGGTTTTAAATTTTTGATTTTTTTTTTGAGTTGACCAGGTAAAATTATGTATGTGTCGTCTAATGTGGTTGTCGTATGATTTGTTTGGTGCACAACTCAGTGTCCGTTTGTGCACATTAATGTGTTTCCTTGTGCACGTTCGTGCTGGATGATATTTTGCACGTGTCATGAAGTCTAAAAAAATATGTACATGTCGTCGTCTGATGTGGTTGTCGTGTGATTTGTTTTGTGCACAATTCAGTGTCCGTTTGTGCACATTAATGTGTTCCCTTGTGCACGTCTGTGCTGAATCGTGTTTTGCACATGTCATGAAGTTTTAAAAAAATTTGAGTGTCGTCGTCTTATTTGTTTTGTGCACAACTCAGTGTCAGTTTGTGCACATTAATGTGTTCCCTTATGCACGTCCGTGCTGAATGATGTTTTGCACATATCATGAAGTCTTAAAAAATATGTACATGTCGTCGTCTGATGTGGTTGTCGTGTGATTTGTTTTGTGCACAATTCAGTGTCCTTTTGTGCACATTAATGTGTTCCCTTGTGTACGTCCGTGCTGAATTGTGTTTTGCACATGTCATGAAGTCTTAAAAAAATTTGTGAGTGTCGTCATCTGATGTGGTTGTCGTCTGATTTGTTTAGTGCACAACTCAGTGTCAGTTTATGCACATTAATGTGTTCCCTTGTGCACGTCCGTGCTGAATGATGTTTTGCACGTGTCATGAAGTTTTAAAAAATCTATACATGTCATCGTCTGATGTGTTGTCGTCTAATTTGTTTTGTGCACAACTCAGTGTCAGTTTATGCACATTAATGTGTTCCCTTGTGCACGTCCGTGCTGAATCATGTTTTGCACGTGTCATGAAGTCTTAAACAAATATGTACATGTCGTCGTCTGATGTGGTTGTCGTGTGATTTGTTCTCACCTACGGATCCATTCACACATGATCTATATATATATATGGGTGGGTTCAAATGAGAACCATGTTCAACTGCGAACTAGTGCTTTTATTATACAATCACAGTACTTTATTAATATTTTAGTTATATACAGCAGCAGTGTTTTTATTATACAATCCTAATGTATTTAATAAAATAAAGAAATATACAAAAAATTTGGTCCATTCATTTAATTTGATCTAAGGCCCCATATTGACCTTAGGTTCACATATAAGGATATGGTTCTCATTTGAACCTAATTCTATATATATATAATATATATGATTGGGTTTCAATGAGAATCCTTCCTTGTTTGAGAACCTAAGAACTAATCTTAACTAATAAATTAGATAATCTTGAAGGTTGAGAAAATGATATATCAGTGGCGCAATTGTGTAAGTTTTGCATTAAATTAATAATAAGGGTATTTTCGATATATATCAATGTTTATAAAGAGTACTATACTGCTCATTAGAAAGCACTGCCGATGATAAAGAAAACATTACGATTGTTTACAAAAATCATCACAAATTTTCATATATAAACCACTGCCACGTAAGCAAATTCAAAATTTAAAAATAAACTAAATAAAGTACTTCTAATAAATTAATTCTAAAAAATAAGAAAAGTACTTCTAAAAATCATTTCTAAAAATAAATAATTACCCATAAAAAATAAAAAATTACTTCTAAAAAAAATTCGTATCCCGGATCGTACCTTCATTATTTCATCCCAATTTGCAGTGGTCACACTCTATTATGTGCGTGATTGGGTTATGGCTTACACCACTTAAAGTGGATAGCCAAGCTAACACCTTATAGCGCTTATGGAGTTTGTGCATTCCGTTCACACAATATGAGTCAAAAGAAGTATTGAAATAGTGGTTACAAGTAAAGACTTCAACAAATTATAACTTTTCATTTTTTATTCATTTTATATTAATATATATATATATATATATATATAATATATATATATATATATATATATATATATATATATATATATCAAATTAATCGCATTCCCAAGATCTACGAATTAAGATGCATATTGCATATTTAAAAATATAAATATAGGGAAATTGTCAAATAGTACCCCAGGTGGAGGTCCATTTGTCAATTAAGTCCTTCATCCAATTTTAAGTCAAATAGTCCAAAAATGTGATATGAATATACCACAATGCCCTTACTATTAAAATAGCTAATATAATAATAATAATAATAATAATAATATAATAATAATAATAATAATAATAATAATAATAACAATAATAATACACCACCACCTCCCGCCAACCACCACCACCTGCTGCCACCTGCCGCCACCGGCCACCGCGCCGCAAAAAATTTTCCGGCGAATTTTTTTTTTGCCCAACAAATATAAAGTTAGCCGTCGGCCGCCACCTGCCGCCGCCGGAAATTTTTTTCGGTCACATTTTTTTTCCTGATCATTTGAAAATATTTTCCGGCTGCCAGAATTTATTTTGGCGTTTTTTTTTTTTTTTCTCTCCAAAATTTCTTACTGTATGTCTTTCGAATTTCTTACTACATGTCCATGGAGTCAGTGCAGTCAGTTTTTTTTCAACACAAATATTTTCTTACTATATGTCTGGATTTTTTACTATATGTATGTATTTCTTACTATATGTGCAAACATTTCTTACTATATGTCCAAAATTTTTTACTTAATGTCCAAAAAATAATTCTTACTATATGTCCGAATTTCTTACTATATGTAACAGATTTTTTATTTAATGTCCAAAAATTCATACTTGATGACAAAAAGTATTTTATTTGATTGCAAAAGTTTCTTGCTTTGATGTGCAAATGTTGTTATGTATTTCTTACTTATTCCACTTTTTCTTTTGTCTAATTAACACAAATAAAAAAAATTCTTGCTTAATAGCAAATTATTATTATGTATTTTCTTATTTAATACAAATTATATATTATTATTTTATAGTGAAATTTCATACTTTATGTTCAAAAAATTAATAAGAGTTTTTACTTTATATCCTTTAAAGTAAGAAAGTTTTGTTATTTTATATTCGAAAAAGTAGGAAAAGTTCTTATTTTATAGTGAAATTTCTTACTTTATATTCTAAAATAAAGATTTTTAATTTATGTTCAAAAAAAAAAAAATCTTACTTTATAGTGAAAATTTCATACTTTATGTATGAAAAAGTAAGAAAATTTCTTATTAAAAATCTCCTACTTTATAGTGAGATTTCTAACTTTATATTTCCTTGTGCAAAAAAAAAAAAAAAATCGCCGGAAAAAATTTTCTAGCGGCGGCGGCGGCCGGACAGCAGCAGCGGCGGTGGGGGTGGCCGGCGGGAGGTGGTGGTGTATTGTTTATTGATATTATTATTATTATATTATTATTATTAGGGATAACCTTGTAAGTGGCCGGCGGGATGTGGTGGTGTATTGTTTATTGATATTATTATTATTATATTATTATTATTAGGGATAACCTTGTAATTGTATATTTGTGGTTGGACTATTTGACATTTTGTATAATTAGTCACAGTATTTGACAAAAATAATTTTTACGTATATAGTATTTGGTAATTGCCCCTAAAATATATAATTATATTAAAAAAATTAAATAGTAAAAGCATTGTATCAAACTAATATCAGCGCTACGGTACTATAAAAAAATCACAATTATTTACGGGTAAGAATCAGATTTTTGTACTATATTAATAGTGCTTTTTCATAATAAAGCAAGCAAAGATATTTTTAACAGAAACCCATGCACACGCTCCAATTTAATCACATATGCTTTTACCTAGTTAACAAAGTAGCAACTATAACATTGCAACCTTTTAAGCATCATATCAATAGACAGGACATTGACTTTATTAAAACCCACAAACTATCAGGAACCGAACTATGCACCCTACTCTCTACTCATCTTTGATCCCTTTCAAGAATTTCAGCACATGCAGAACTATGCACCCTACTCTCTACTCATCTTTGATCCCTTTCAAGAATTTCAGCACATGCAGCATCGTCGGCCGGCTGGCCGGGTTCTCCGAGAGGCAAAGCACCGCGATCTGCAAAGTCTGCAGCATCATCTGCTTCGAGTCTGCATCAAGAACCGTTGGATCGAGCACATCCACCGCCTTCCCATTCTTCACCTTCAGCAAAACCCACCCAACCAAGTTACCACCCTCGATATCCTTAAAATCCGGCCCGGTCGGCTCCTTCCCCGTCAACAACTCCAGCAGAATCACCCCAAAACTATACACATCGCCCCTGGTCGTCGATTTCCAGCTCTGCCCGTATTCGGGAGGAATATACCCGAACGTGCCCGCGATATCTGTACTCACATGCGTCTCACAAGCACTAATCAACCTCGCCAACCCAAAATCCGCAACCTTCGGCTCAAACTCCTCGTTCAGTAGAATATTACTCGCCTTGATATCGCGATGAATAATATGAGGAATAAACCCGTGATGGAGAAAAGCCAGCCCACGGGCCGCACCCAAAATAATTTTAAAACGTTTATTCCAGCCCAACACATCAAGAGTCCCGGTCCGGTTTCGCAGCCAATGATCCACGCTCCCATTCGCCATATACTCGTACACTAGCACTTTCTCTTCCCCGTACGAGCAGTACCCGAGCAACGAGACGAGGTTTCGATGCTTCACCTTACCCAAAGTCTCCATTTCGGCTAAAAACTCACGCTGCCCCTGAGATTTAGACTGGCTCAGCTTCTTAACCGCAACCACCTTCCCCCCGGGTAATGTGGCTTTGTAGACCGTACCAAACCCTCCGTCGCCAATTATGTTCGCCTTGCAGAAATTATTCGTGGCCTCGAGTAAATCGACAAGTGTCAGTCTAAGGAGTGGCAGTTCGAACATGGCAATGTTAATGCTGAGTGGCTCCTTCGACCTGCTGTTTCCGCTGCTCAGAAGATGGAGATTGTGATCCGAACTGTTCAGCTTGCTTTCTGTGATATCCTTGGGCCCGTTTCGTCTGCCGCTGCTGTTTCTAGTAACACAGATCCTTAGAACGATCACAGCCGAAAGGGTTATCAAAACGGTCCCGATCGTGAGCGATGCCAATCCCCAAACATTTAGCAGAGGCGACTTTCGGACGAAACATCTTGGCCCGATTATTCCACCACACAGACCCTTGTTCCCGGCGAGCGATGCTTTAGTCAGGTTCTGGCAAAACCCATTTCTCGGAACAGGGCCCTCGAGCTTGTTCTGCGCGAGGTTCAGGAACAGAAGATTCGTGAGATCACACACTTCGGCTGGGATTTCGCCGATTAGCATATTCTCGGATGCGTCGAGATACTCGAGCTGCGCAAGACTTCCAAGCCCGGATGGAAATTCGCCAGTGAAATTATTTCTGTGAATATCCAAGACCGTCAAATACGACATATTGCCCAACGAACCCGGCAAGCTCCCAGTAAACGAATTGCAGCTTAAATTCGCAATTTGAACTCTCCAGGCGATAGGGTTTTTGAAAAGCTCGCCTAGGCCCGAAAAACTATTATTCTGAGCAAAGAACCCAACAAGATTCACCATACCAGACAGCGTGGCAGGGAGCTCGCCGCTTAGCAAATTAGAACTCAAATCCAAATGAGTAAGCCCGTTCAATCCGCCAAAACTTGGAGGGATCGGTCCGGACAACATATTAGAAGACAAATTAAGTTTCACCAATCCGTTTAACTGGCCGAGCGTTTCGGGAATCGGGCCCGTAAGCCTGTTATCGCCAAGATACAATCCCTGCAACTTAACAGAATCCCCGATTTCACGAGGTATGTTACCAGTAATCAAGTTCTCAGTCAAATCCAAGGTCGTCAAATTCTTCAAGCGACCAAATGAACTCGGTATCTCCCCGGAGAGTAAATTGTCATTGAGTAACAGATACATCACAACCACACAGTCCCCCAACTCTTCAGGAATCGAGCCGCTCAGTCTATTGAACGAAAGATCGTAAACTCCAACGTGCTGAAGGTAGCTAGAGTCCGGAGGATCGGAAACCGGCTGAAAATACTTTGAACCTCTGGAAGGAATGTTTCCAGAGAGATTATTATGTGAAAGAATAAGGCATTGTAGCTGGGGCATATCAGTAAGTTCTTCTGGAATCGAACCGTTAAGTCCGTTTTTACCCAAATCAAGTGAAGCTATAGCCGTGCAATTTCCGAGCCCAGCTGGAATATTACCTTCAAGAAAATTGGAGTTCAAGTTCAAAACGGCGAGTGAACTTAATTTCCCAATCTGTTCGGGGATTTTTCCGGTTATTCTATTATTAGCAAGAATCAAATTTTGCAAATAAACGGCATTGCCAATCTCGGGGGTAAGAGAACCCTCTAGCTGATTGTCTGCAGCAGAGAACTCGATCAGACTCGGCGAGCTCCAAATGCTGACTGGTATCGAACCTGTAAAATTATTGGAGTCCAACTCGAGAGATATCAATAAAGGGAGCTCGGAAAGATAATCGGGTATCGAACCAACGATCTTATTATTCAACAACCCTAACTGTGTCAAATTCCTGCAATTCTTGAAGGTTTCATCAATACTACCACTTAAAAAATTATTTTCCAACTCGATCTCAGAAAGCAACCCGGCATTACACAACTCCTTCGGAATCTCGCCCGTAAGCATATTACTGCCCAATGCAATTTGATTCAGCATCGAACAGTTCCCGATCTCAGGTGGGATTTTCCCGGAAAATCGATTGTTGGAAAGCAATATCGAGTCGGCCTGAGTCCATTTTCCGAGCCAGGAAGGCAACGGGCCCGAGAGCTGGTTCAGTTCAGCCGAAAACGTCGTGAGAGGTAACTGAGATAGCTCCTCAGGCAAACCACCGGAGAGAGAGTTCATAGAAAGCGTCAGCACTTTCAGGTTTCCGCAGTTTCCGATCTCGGGTGGTATTGTGCCGTTAAGCTTGGCAGAGACAAGATTCAACGTGGTCAGATTTCGCATCTCGCCGATGAATTTCGGAATGGGGCACTGCAACGGGTTGCTGGAAAGGTCGAGAATTTTCAACAATTTCAGGTTCGAGAGCGGGAGAGGGCCGTTGAACGAACAAGACGGGCAAGACAAAACCTCGAGACTCGACAGGTGGTTCATCTCCGGTGGAAACTCGCCGGAGAAGCGGTTGTTGCCCATGAGAAGCTCGGTGAGGGATGTGAGCTTCCCGATCTCCGGCGGTAGGGTGCCGGAAAGAGAGTTGTTCGAAACGTCGAACGAAGACAAAGATTTGAGCTTTGTGAATAGACTCGCCGGCAGAGGGCCTGTAAGAAAATTACTCCCGAGAGCAAATATCTGGAGCTGGGTCAAGTCACCGATCTGCGGTGGGATATCGCCGGTGAGGGCATTTCCGGAAATGTCGAAGGACTCTAGGTTTTTAATGTTTCCAAACTCCGGTGGGATTTTCCCGGTGAAGAAATTGGGGCCGAGCCTGAGAGTCTGCAGATGAGTTAACTCGCCGAGACGGGAAGGCAACTCACCGGACAACTGGTTGTGGCCCAAGTCCAGGACTCTCAGCCTCCGGAGCGAAGCTATTTGCGGTGAGAGGTGGCCGTACAAGCTATTCGATGAAATATCGAGCACGACGAGGCTGGTGAGAGAGAAGAGGGCGGTGGAGAGCGGCCCGGTGAGAGCGCGGGCTCGGAGAACGAGCGACGTGGGCCGGCCGACGTCGTTGCAAAAAACGCCGGTCCAGTTGCAGTGTGAAATTGAAGGGTTCCATGAACCGAGTGTTTCAGGATTTTGAAGAGTGTTTTTAAATGCCAGCAAGCTAACACTATCTGGGTTTTCAAAACTAAGAGAAAAACCAAGACGAAAGAGGAGGATAATGAGCAAAATCGCCATTTTCTATTCTAGAAGCAAAAGCAGAGACGGCTAAAGGTTTAAAAATTGAATCTTGATTGAAGCTGCTCACATTGTGAAACAATGGCAGTCGTTGCGGTTTAAATTGTTATTTCGAAAGAGTAAAATGGAAACTGGTTTGTTCGCAGTGTTTGGAGAGAGAAAGAGGAAGATGAGAAGGGTGGTACAGTTTGTTGGGAAGATGAAGAGAGTGGTGTGTGTGGATGGTACAATACAAGACCCGAAATAAATTTCTATTTACTTATTTATTTCTGCTTTCCAAATTTATTTGAAAATGCAATCTTTGTGATTTCGGAGGGGCCTTTTTGTAAAAGCTGTTTCTATAAGAATATGGAAATTAATCTCATTGGTTTTGTCAGACAGTCTACAGTAAGTACCACCCCCTAGCCTAGTCAGTCTTTGATATCGACTCTTGGGGTTCAGAAGCATCTGCATTGGTGAGACCATAATGCCCCTGAATTGCCAATAATTTAATTTGAGATTAATTACAAATGTAGGTGCACCGGTGCAATTTCTAGTGTGAAACAATAATAAACAACACATTTGCACTAGCAAAAGAGCCCCTTTGCATTGACACTCTAATCAACGAATAAAGAGGCATTCCTTGCGGAGAGACAGGTTACTCTCAAACGAAAAGACCAAACTTGGGATTGCTTATGTTTTGGTTTTATTGATTTTGAAAATTAAATGAAATAGTGATAAATTAAATTTTGAAAGGAGAATGAAAATGTGGAGATACTATTAAATATATGAGATGAAAATATAATTACTAATATAAAAATAGTATAATAAGGATTGATTGTTAAAATCTGAGTGGATGAATAGTAAATTTTATAAAAAAATGTGTAATAATAATTATTGATTTAATAATTTATTTTTTAAAATAGATTGAAGTAATTAGTGAGAAGAAAAAAAGTGAAAGTGAGTTTAAAACTCTCTAAGAGATATTTTCAAGAAACTCTTTGAGAGAGTTGTGTGGACTAACATTTGTTGGAATATTTAGTAGTATTTAATTATATTTGTTAATATAATATTATAGGATATAGATCGGATGTAACAAATTATTGTTTGATTATTAAATTTATAATTATTAAAACAAGTATAATTTGTCTAGCCTCTGACGCTTCTTAAAACACCCACTGCTGATAATAAAATATTTAAGACATGTTAAACCAAATCATAATCTTGGCATCTTGCTGCATTTGGAAAGATTGATTTGTATTTGATGGTATCATTTGTAGAAAGGGTTTCGAGAACTTCAAATGATACAAATATATGCGCAATTTTGCACTATTATGGACATATTTGTAATGTAGTTATTTACACCAAAATATCATTTATCATATTCTTAATCAGGCATTATCTGTATTTTTTGAAAATATCACAATGTACTCGCTTTGTATTATTATACAGTAAAATCACTAGTATTTAAGTATTTGTGAGCAAGATAATTTTATATTCCATTCGGACTATTATATGATGAATGGAGTGAAAAATAAACTTAGAAGGCCAAAAGATGAAACGTTGAAGTCGAAAACAAAAAAACGACAAAATGTCAATTCCCTCACGTAGGGCGAATTCGCGGGAGCACTTGTATGTTGGCCATAACACTCCTATACGAATTGCAGCTAAGATGTTTCAAGCAATTGCGAAAATTTAAGAGATAAATCTCAAATTCGTATGAAGATATCGAAAGCTAATTTTCCTAATTCGTGGATGCACAACCGAACGCATGAGTATGATAAGCATAAATATGGACAGAACGTGACGCACAACCAAGCACACTAGCAATAATGCAAGATTAGTAATTATAAATTTGTATATTGATATAAAGAATTTAATGAACGCATATAGAGTACAAGTACACAAATCTTATTTGAACACATTCGAAAAATATAATATATTTTAGAAAATGAATACAGTGTCGTGAATTCATCATACCCCATCCCCCTATATTTACATTCATGAATCTACCCAACTACTTATCTCTTAAAATGATCTAATATTTATAATTAAGTGAAAATGGTAGAGTCACGCAACCATTTCCTTATATTTTAACTCTAAAATCCTTTATTTTCAAGGCATTTTCTTTTATTGCAAAGGTTGAATGTCTAATTCATTCAATTTGGAAAAGTTGAATGCCTAGGTGAACAAATAAAAGCCTAATTAAGTCCGGTGATATAGTTCAGTGGCATAGTTTAGACGTGAACAAATAAAGGCCTAATTGAGTCCGGTGATATAGTTCAATGGCATAGTTTAGACCTATGGACAGGGTAAACCGTAACCCGAATCGTAGTTAATGGTTCAAAAATCAGAACTGTGATTAACGTTTATGAAATCGAAATTGGCTTTAAAGATTGCGGTTACAATTTCATGCTTAAAAAATTGTTAAATTTGCGGTTAGAACCGCCGGTTCTTTGTTTTGTGCTTTCTTTTTATATATTATATATCATATTATATTTATAAATAATATATATAATTATATATTTTATCTAAAATTCAAATGATATAAAAAATTTAATATAATAATAATATAGAATATAGACATTCCGGTTAAAACCGAAATCGTGAAAGAACCGTAATCGAAATCAGATCGGGTTCCGATTTTGGAATCGGAACCGTATGATCACGGTTTCAGTTACGGTCCCCGTTTTGGGGAGTTGAGAGAACAGGCAATTTCGGGGCCGTGAGTCTGTGACGAGGTCTAATATAATAGCTTTTTTTATTATCAATTAAATACAATATACTATATAATAATACTTCAACAAATTCTACTGTTACAAAATTTCATCATCTTCAATAATATTTTTGTTAAAATTCAATCTAAAAAAACACTATCCATCTGAACTAATTGAATCCAATAAGTAACTTTTAAAGTAAATGCATCTTAAATTACTTCGTATTTGGTGAGTTTGGTTCTGGACAAAGTTTTCTTTTTGTACCTGTGCAAGAGAGCAGATGACTTGTTGAGAGGAAAAGAGATTTTTGATGGGACCAGAGAGTAATAGTAATAGACAGCAATGAGTGGGCCTGAAAAGAGCCCCAGATTTCAGCTGTCTCTAAACAGGAAACAAACAAATACTTTCAGAATTCGTAGTAGCAAATAGCAAGTGCATCAATTGTTTTTCACTGGCCGAAAGGGAAATTATGGGTACAATCGGATGAAATTTTATTTATTTTTATTTTTTTAAATAAGGAGAATAGCGATTTTTATTTTTATTTTTAGGATAAATGAAAGTTTTTGAGACCGTGAATGGAAATTATGTAAAATTTAATAATTAAAATTGATTTAATATAAAAGTAGTAAAATAATAATAAATAATAATTGATAATTAGAATTACGGAGGAATTTTAAGGTAGCGGGTAGGGCGCCATAAAATAGTGCAAAAAAATGATTTAAGACTAGCTGATTGATGAAGTAAAATATGAGTAAAATAGTGAAATTTATATAAAAACAAAATGTATATATGTATAATAAGAATTAGTGATGTAATGATAATCTTTGAAAATTGTGTTGAAATGATCGGTGAAAGATAAGTGAAAATATTTAAATGATTTTTTTTTTTTTAGATTTTCATATTCATTCCCTTCTCATTTTGAGGAGAATCTCATTTGAACTTTCTTCCCCTTCTCATTATCATGTTTAAATGATATTTAATCGCTCCTTGTGACTAGTGATTTGTGTGAATAGGCCTGCTGTTGGAGTTTTGCATGTTTTGGTTGAAATTATTAAACTTGATTATCCTTTTTTTTTTTAATAAATTGGACATTTAGTCCCTTGTAGAATTGAGGTTATTGCGATCCAAGTCTCGTATGATGTTTTTTAGTCCCAAATTTTGATTTAGTTGGAATTTAACCCTATAATATTTTGAATTAGTTGTTTTGTCCCAAGAAATATCATAATTTGTTTTCTTTCCCTTAATATGTCATTTGCCCGACTGACAGTTAATTAAGATTTTCCAATTCGACCCCAAATATACTATAAAAAATTGGTAAATATGGACGGCCATAACAGTCGGCAAATTCATCGATGGAATGGTTACCGATTACCGACGGTTAGTGCCCATTGGTATTTTCATCATCGGTAACTCGACGCTGACGGGCCTAAATGTCGACATTTTACCGACAAGAAGAGGTTGTCGGCATATATTTACGGACTACCAACGGGAAGAGGCTGACGGTAATTTGTCGACGAGTAGGTGGCGTCGGTGATTGCTGAGGAGTTGTGGCGTCGATATTTACCGAAGTCGACTTAACCATCGATATTTCAGTTTTCAAAAATATCAAAGGTCACATGCCCGTCTTCATTTTTTTTAATTATACATATTCGTAATTTAGAGGTGCCAAGAATTTAAAATCAAATATCAATCATCTAATCTTGAAATGTATACGTGCAGTTTACATCAAATATCAAATATAAAGATATACAAAAAATTATTTCTTAATATTTAACACTACTTCTCTGTTGGAGGAGGCTGCTGAGGTCGAGGTCGAGCTGTGTACGTGGTCATCCCTACAGCGACCCCGTGTAGCACCTGCTATAGGAGCATCACTTGGAGCTTTAGCCAGTCTCGCGTGCATTTTCTCGCGGAGCTTTAGGAGATGCTCCCGATGGAACCGCTCGTCCGCCTCTCTCTAAGCCTCGACTTGATCCTAAGAAGTCTGTAACTGTGTCTAGAGTTGCGTGACACGACTATCGAGATGAGAGAAAGCACTGTCGTCTCTGAAAATCTTCGAATCCACAAGTCGTCTAAGTCCCGTGACGCCTCGTGTTTCTCATTCACACATCTTTGAAACATCGTTTGAGATATTTTGGTTGATATATTAAAAATAATATATATGTGTGTGTGTGTGTGTGTGTGTATATATATATATATATGTTATTCATATATACATATACATATACTTACAGTTGTCTGCTGTGATATGGGGTCATTAAATGTGTCGTTGGCTCTTTGGTGCATAGTTTAAAAAAACCTCGTACGCAATGGTTCCCTACATGTTCCTCACGATGTGTTTAGTACTTAATAAATATTTTACCATTAATTATCAAGTAATTAATTACTTACGAGTAAAGTTTACAAACATAAATATAAATTTACTTACGAGGTGACATACATGATCAATCGCAGACCGAGACTCGCCTTTGTGCTTCGATATCCCAGTATCAGGGCCGTCGAGCACGCTTATCCTGTTCTTGGTCGCCTACCGGTATCTCGTCTTATTCTCGGGCTTATCTCACTATGCTTGCCACCTCCTCTAGATGTCCTCGCCTGCGTACTTGGATCACGTTTCCTTAGAATCCCACGTCTGCCTCTACTCGTTGAGGCGGCTAAACCACTTAGTAATATAGTATGAGTCAATTTTTAATCAGGTGATTCTTGATCTTATTCACATCATGGTAATTACAATTCCTACATTTGGTATGGCTATCACTTCAATATTTCCCCCGTGCTTCATTGCAGGATGCATGAGTGCAAATTGAATAAAACTCCTCACTCCTTCCACGAACACTTTGGATAGATTACCGCCCACCTTTCGTTTGTACTTTCAATTACGATCATAACTCAACTTATGATTTATTAATTGGATGATTTAATTATAGATAAGTGGGTAGTACGAGGGTGTCTTTATATAGAAACTAGATTATTGGTAAGGCCCTTTCTCATTCAATAATGTGATATTCAGTAATACAATTATCTTATTATGAATTTTGAAGACATGAAAGTTTCGGCATTACCTTTCATTAATTTTTTAAGTACACATAAATTGCAGTTAGAGGTGTTAAAACGGTTATAACCAGCCTAATTTTAATCGTCGGCTAAAAAAAGGCAAAATCTAAACCGTAACCTAAATGGTGGTGAATCGATTATGGTTACGGTTTAGGTCAGTTTTCGGTTCAGTTTTAACCATCATTTTTTCGGATAACCGGATGTTAACCATTTTTTTTAATGGATGAAAAACTTAAATAAAATTTGAATAAATTAGATAAATAAATGAGAAAATTAAATAAAACTTGAATGAGACAAATAGATGAGAAACTTAAATAAAATTTGAATAATTGAATTTTTGAAGTAAATTTTTTTTAATATATATATATCTAAAAGGACTTGATTTTATTTCTATTATTAGAAATTAAAATTAAAATTTTTAACTTTGAATATTGGAATTAACTCACGTACATATCCTCGTAGAGAAATCAAAGTCCACATAGTTTATTATTTTTTTTGAAAAAAAAAATGAGTTAAAAAAGGACTTGGTTTTAATTCTAATATTATAAATTAAAATAAAAAATATTAACTTTTAATATTGGAATTAACTTGCCTACATATCCTCATGGAGGAATCCAAGTCCACGTAGTTTCTATACACATCTTACTTACCTACGTTATGTGGATAGTGAAGGGGACTCGTCTTCGTTCATTCTTTGTTGTTCGTTGCTTCCCGAAGTGGTATCGTAATGGTCATTTTCTTCACAATCATCCAATTGCAATTCATGTTCTCGTTTTTCAGCTTTGACCCAATCATTCATTAACATTTGATTTTCAAGATTTTTGGGCAATAAGTTAGACCGCCGATCATCTAACACGAAGCCTCTCGTGCGAAAGGTCTGTTCAACAAAAACTGTTGAAATAGAAACGACGAGAACCTCCTTGGCAAACCTAAAGAGTGTAGGAAAAATAATGGTCACTTTCAACTAAAACTGCACAAGATCATTACTACCATTGGGGTTTTGAGGATACTTCCCGATTCAAAAGCCCCTAAATAACTTTTTAATTCCATTGTTTGACTAGCGCTAGACATTTGCCGTTCTTAGTATCCCCAATCAACCTCACATATGGGGCTAGAGCTTGTCGAGTGTCGTTGAACAATGGTCTTACATTAGGAGTGGGGGGGGGGGGGATGGGAAGGTGACACATTAACATCACTAGAATATTGATTATATTCATGATAAATATGTAATAAAGATTGTTTTGCTTGGTGAGCACATGTTAAGAGGTTAGGAATTTCAATATTTAAATTTTGTAAAAGAGACATCATATTATAATAATCCATCTACGCATTGGAAAATAAAACAAAACCGACATCTTGATTAGCAAAAAATGCAGACAGTACTTCTTTATATTAAAAGGAATTATTAAGAATCTTATAAGTCGAGTTACAACGATTTGTGACACCAATTGAAAATATTTTTGAATGAAAACTATTGTTTCGGTAATATTTTTGCCATATTTTGCAACCGAATCATGTTTTGCAATATAAAATACTGCACTCCTAATCGGAATAATTTTTTTATTTAAAATTAGTTAAGCCATCTTGAACACGTAATTTCAAAATATGACAGATGCATCTAATATGATTTTTTTTTACCGCCAACAGAAGGTTGACAAAAAAATTTTAACAAATCTAAACTAGCCGTATTAGCGGCGGCATTGTCAAATGAAATTGAAAAATCCTTGCTAAGTAAATGATACTCGGATAAAAGAGTGGATATTTTCCGCGAAATATTCACTGCGGTATGCGAACTATTAAACTCTTTATATGCAATCAAACGTTTTTGTAAAGTTCAAGAATTATCAATCCAATAGCAAGTAATTCCATTTTAATTATTATTACGATGGGAATCCGTCCAAATATCCGAACATATAGAGACACTATGAGACAGACTATCAAATATGAAAATCAAATTTAACTTATACTCACCAACCATTTTTACACTATCACGAGTAACTTTATTAACCCTAAATCCTAACTTCAAATCCTAATCCCTAATTCAAAATAAAACCTAAATATAAATGGAGAATAAATTTAAAAAATTAATAAATGTACCTGTCAACGTCGACATTGGGTGGCGATGGCCGCGACGGCAGGTGGAGGTGTTGGTGGGTGGCAGTTGGTCGCAGATGTTTGTGGTGGAGATGGTGGCAGTGGATGGCAGTAGCTTACAACATGAGGAGGTGGCCTGGAGAGAGGAAGGTGGCACCAGCAGTGGTGGCTTGTGGTGGGGATGATGATAGCCTAGGGAGAGGGCGGTTGGCAGTGGTGGTCCTTGCGGTGAGGAGACGCAAATGATTCACTTTATTTTTTAATTATTCTTCCCGTTGGTAGGATAAACTAAATATTAAGGTTTTTACCATCGGCCATAAGTGTCGTCAGGTAACCTTAATATTATTTAAATTTTTTACTATTGTTGACGAGTAACGCCAGTCATTATTAGGATTGTTGGGGGCTTGTCGATATTTTCACAGTTGCCGACGGGCACTACTACCCGTCGATATATTCTTTGCTAATTTAAGACGCTTACAATTGATGCCATTTTTCTGACGAGATACCAACAGGGAGTTCGCCAACGGCCTAAATCACAATTTTTTTTAATTAATTATATTATTTAGTCCCAAAAAGAACCATGATATTGTCTTATCAAAACATCTATAATAAGTTAGTAAAACTATCAAAAAAACTACATATTTATCCTGATCGGGCTTTTTTTTGCTGACCACTTTTTTTTTTATTATTTTTCTTTAATTTTAATTAAATTAAATAGATTCATTTTGAATCATTATATTGGACAAAATCCATAAAAGGTACGTCACATTGACCATCGTCAAATCGCATCTGCTAAGTTGACTATTCATAAAAAAAATGTTAAAAAAGAAGCTTGATTGGGCTATTTTCTGACGTGGTGTGATTCTACATTTTTTTATCATTCCTCTTTAATTTTAAACATTAAATAGAAGACAAAAACTTGTTTTTCTCTCCATTTATTTTTTCTTGAATCAAATTAATAAAATTTTAATAAATAAAAAATAAAAAATCAATGATAAATATAAATATATAAAATATAAGAATTTACAAATTAATATTTGTGATTATTATTATTAATATATCTATATATAAAAAATAATAAAATCAGAAATAAATATAAACACATAAAATGAGTTTTAATAAATTATAAAGAAATAGATATTTATATGAAAAACTCTATTTTTCTTTTCATATAAAATTTTATATTCATTTTATAATTTAATATGATTTGTTTTATATTTTTTTATTTATCTCTAATTGTATTCATTATTTTTAATTAAAAATCAATTTCTTACTAATATAAATTTCTATATGTATATGTAATTTTTTAATATTTATTTTATGTTTATATATTTATCTTAAGTTTTCTTAAATTTCTATTTATAAATTTTATTAATTAGATTAAAGAAAAATAAAAAAGGAGGTCAAAACAAGATTTTAATGTTTATAATTATAGAAAAATGATAATATATATATATATATATATATAGAGAGAGAGAGAGAGAGAGAGAGAGAGAGAATCATGTCATGTCAACAAAAACTTCGACCAGTTTTTTTTTTTGATGAAGTGGCCAACTCGATAAATGTGGTTTGACGATGACCAATGTCACGAACATTTTCTGGAAGGTCTCCAATATAATGGATCAAAATGAATTTAATTCCCAATTTTTTCTTAATTTAATGTTTAAAATTGAAGAAAAATGATAAGTAAGTATTGAATCACGCCATGTCAGCAAAAAAGTCCGGTCGAGCTAATGTTGAATATTTTTTTGATAATTTTACCAACTTAGTGTTGGTGTTTTAATACTGGATAATATCACGATTTTTTTATTTTTAATTTTGGAAAGTTTAGATTGACTAATAAAATAATTTTTTCCGCCTAAATCTATCGGTAGCCCGTCAACAAGTTGTTGGTATATGCCGATGGCTCATTACCATAGGCAATACCCATCGACATTTTCAAGGCCGTCGGCAAGTTATTGATATATGATGATGGTTTATACCCATTGGCATTTTCAATGATTTGGGTATTGCACACATAATGCACATTAAAAAATATATATTTTTTTCATGCATTGCCGCCCGACTCGGTTTATTTTTTCAAATTCTCCAAAACCTGATAAATTTGGCTAAATTCCATTATATAATACGTAATATTTATTTAATTTAACCATGTTTATGGGACAAAGGGCGTACGAAGTATGACACTCTTTACTTGAAGCCACAAAAGTAGTATTAGAAACTCAGTGAAACTTGTACGCTTAGATTTTGCCAAAAGCAGAAGTAGTAGAAGTTTAGGAGATACTATGCTCTGAAAGCAATACCAATTGGAGAAAAAAAGACTGTGATTTGACTATATTTTGCATTGCATTTAATGATTCAATTATGTGTATTCAGGAAGTGATGAGCTGTTTGTTGGGATCAGAAATTGGGATTTGGACTCCCTTTCATATTTTGTGAATATCTATCTAATGCTTCGTATTTCATTCTCCATTTTGCTGTTTCATCTCCCTAATAGTTTCCTATTTTATTTCATACGACAATTGGTTAAATAAATAAGATTGCATTGACGCATAAACTTAAACTGGAAAAGTGGATTAGGAAATATAAATCGTTAATATTTACATTATTAACACATAAATGTGTGTAAGTATGTGATACCGACTAATGGTAACATTACTTTTATTTAAACATATTATATTTGAATAAAAAAAGTGACTTCATGTAAGAAAAATATATGTACCTTACATTCGTCTCACCATAAAACAATCTCAAATTGATCCGTTTAACACTGTTCTATAAAAATTTAGCATTGTTTTTTGTTTTTAGGAAAACCAAGAAAAAAAAATCGTTTTGCTAGTTAGTGTTAATTCTCCATTATTACGTGATTTAACTAGCGTGGAAAATGGATGTGATGAATAAACGAGCGGGGCGGGTAAGTAGTAGTTGTGAAGTAATTTGCCGAAAAGCAAAGAAATAAATGCTTAATAAGTAAGTAATCATGGAGAAGTTGGTTGTAGACCGTAGGCAAAAGTAGATAGCGTGTTATTAAAATTTTCAAATCACCCAAATTAATGAGGTATTCGTAAACATGTGCAGATGTTAATTACATCCAAAAAATAAAAAGAGAAAATGGATTTACAAATATTAACAATATTATTTGTTTTCTTATAGCAATAGTAATACAGTGTCAATTTAATTATATTGAATACAAAATTTGAAGATAATTACCTTGCAAGGTGCACTAAATAATTTAATTTATTATTTTATATAATTGATACATATTATATAAATAATTGAAATTCTAAAATCTTAATATAAAAAAAAAATTTAAAACGAAAAACTAAACCCTAAAATAGAAAACTAGACCCTAAAATTAAATATTAAACTCTAAATCCTAAATTTTTATCACATACCATCATATATAACTTACACATATCATCACATAGAATTAACACATATCATCACATATAACTAGTAAAATGATAAGATTTTTGTTGGGACCATAAAATGAAAAAATAAATTAAAAAAGAAAAGAAAATTAAACCTTAAAATGAAAAATTAAATTCTAAAAATAGAAAACTAAACTCTCTAAAATGTAAAATTAAACCTTAAAATAAAAAAATAAACCATAAACTCTAAATTTTTGTCAGATATCATCATGTATAACTATTATATATTATCACGTATAACTGTCATATATCATCACATATAATTGAATGATAATAAGTTTGTATTGACTGCACCTAGTAAGGTACACCTAGGTGCATGTAATAAATTGCCTCTTTATTGCTTCAAAATCTGAATATTTAATTATATTCGGCAAAATAGCCGGCCTTATCTTCTCCGCCCATTCCACCAAGTGATGTGGATAGAGATATACAAGAGATCACAATTGGTCGGCACTTTAACAAAAGTGGAAATTTTCACATTTTCATCCCCACCATGTCGACATGACTCGAACACGTTAATAATATAAATAATTTTAATATATTTATTTTCTATAAATAATTAGATTGTAGTAATTTTTATGTTTTAGTTAATCGTATAAAATAATTACAAACTCATTCACAACAATTTATGAATCTTGTGTAAAAGGAAAAGAATAATAATTTTAAAAAAGAAAAAAAAATTGAAAGAGAAAAAAAAAGTGGCGGAGATATGTCCGGAGTGTATCTCCACGTGTCCTTTCATGTCGCATTGTGTCCGAGTCGTGTCATAACCGTGTCAGAGCGACGTTCACTGGCAGAAGAATTTAAAAAAAGAAAAGAAAAAATAAGACATGCGTTTGACATATGTCGGACGCGTGACAACGTTTGTGGAATGCCTGACATGCATACGAGATCAAAAATGAAGTGTTTGCGCATCATAAATAATAATTAAAAAGGCTATAAAGACTCAATCCTCCTCTTAGGGCGGAGTTAGACGTTATTCACTATGGTGGATGAAAGGGAAAGAAAAGAAAGCAACTATTAACGAGTTTTGGAAGTTAGAGACGATATGTGCAGTGTAGAAGGTGGGAGCAAGAAACATCAACGTGATGAGAGGGATGGTAATGGGGCGGCTAGTTAAATGCCCGAACCCGCCCCGTGCTCTTTGTTTGACCAAATAACTCAACAAAAATAAATAAATGAAAAGGAAAAATACAACTCCTAGCAACAATGGCCGAAAGGGATCCAAGAGAAGAGACACCTCCAAACCCAACTACAATGTAAACTGCACCATAAAAAAAAATAGAGGAATAGAGATAGAGAATCGTTTGCTTAAAAACCATTAACAAGTTCTATCCACACATCAATTACCATTCTTTTCGAGATTGCATCTCACGAAATTAAATTTAACTACAAACGAACGAAGCAACGATCCCTTGAAAGAACCAGGGAAATGACTTGCAAGTTACTATCGAGGGAGAGGATTGGAGAATGGGATGATTAGGACAACAACTAATTTTATATTTGAGATAAAAAAAAGTATTTATATTTTTATAATATATATATATATATATATATATATTTCTATAATATATACACACACAAATATATGTAGGCGGATCGAGCCAGGCTAGGCGAGGGCGGGTCAATGTCAATACCTAGACCAACCCCATATGCAGACCAGGTTGGGGCGGGCCGACTCCAAAGACCTCGGGGCGGGGCTGGTCAGGACGGGTCAGATGCATATTGTCATCCTTAAGTGTTTTTAAGGAAAAGTAAAGTGATTGACTGGATGTCATTTCATATTCGTTTTTTTTTCTTTCACCATTCACTAAACTCATAAAAAAAAGGGAAAAACTTACTTGCCTTCTAAAATTCTTATCTTAACTCGTATCTATTATATAGTTGCTAAGGAAGAAATCTTCAATAGAGGAAAAGTCCTGATCTATTTGAACTACCTAGAATTCATTTACCCATGAATCATATTCTGCCGGCATAAGAGTTTTTTCTTTTATGAACGGCGAAAATCACATGTTATACAATATATCATTTCCCGTGATAAATATAAGTGTTAGGCTAAGTTTGAAAAAAATGGATAAGGTTAGGCCCCTCAGATCTAAACAATCTTGTTTTTTTTTAGCATGAAGAAATAAAGAAGCCATTGCAATTGTCGGAAATACTAGGCCTACTAAAGGCCAAAAAATAGAGGGAAAACATTACAGAAATGTGAGACATGACACGTGATCCGTATATTTCCTTGCTTTCATATACCCCACATACCCTACTAGAATATATATTTTCTATATATAATAGGGTTTTAGGATATAATGTATTATCCACCAATTCTCAATTGTGGATACAGATGTATCCTTAACATACTGAAACGACTKCCATTATTCGTATCAAACCAATAACGATTCATACAAGCTAAATCTTCTAATTGATAATTAGGCCAAAGGAAAAGCTTTAATTTTATTAATTGATTTTTTTCTTTATCAAGATGCTTATTGTCATGTGAAACTTGTGTGCTGTTTTTTAGGTTCTTTTCGTTTCAGAATACTGGATTTCTATCTATATTATTTCTATTCTTTGAATTGAAACAAATTAAAATTCTCAATTTTTTATGACTTTTAAACGATAAAATACTTTTAGGAACAAGAAAATCAAAACGATTCTTTATCTCTATTTTTGGTTATTCTTTGATGTGTTGAAATADCTTCACCAAAATGATTCTTAGAAACATATACTTGCTCTTGATATTTTTGATTAGTTTATTGTTTACTCTTATGAATCAACGAAATACCTATGGTTTGATTTTTTTTTTTTACTTAACATTCTAAATTATATTTTCGATCAAACCTCCTAAAGCATACGTTTTTCTCGGTTGCCTCCTACTACCTGATTGCGTTAAAAAAAAAGTCACTGACTCAAACTTTTGTGCACCCCGTTTTTAATAAATTAATTTAAAAGCACGTCAGTTTGCTCGCAAGAGTACGAGGTAACTGTAGGGTGATGAGTTTGACTCGAGTCGTATCTCTCGAGGAAACAACTGTTCGGTCTTTCGCATGTTTTTCTCAATTTACGAACTAAAATAAAATATATGTACAATTGGGGTTTTAAAAGATGTTGAATTGATCATTATGAACTAAAGTAATAATTAAACTAAAACTAATTAAACTAATTACTCTAACTAGATTATCAACTACGAGCAATAATTTAAACTACTTGAACTTAAGAACTAAGAATTTAAAGCAACGAATCTAAAGTATAAATATAATAACTACCA
>BMAC01000151.1:499514-524845 GCA_014905375.1 Phtheirospermum japonicum
TAATTAAATTAGTTGATTATTTATAAAAGCTTTCTCTTTTTCTCTAATTATTATCTCCTAATTCTTTTAATTATCTTCATTTTGCTTGAATCAACTACAAATCATCCACTTTTCAGTTATTGTACTGCAATTTCGGGCTTCAAACAGCAGTTCCCCATGAAATCATCTTCAATTATCGATCGATCGATGTGAGTTTCGATTTAATCATCTTCAGATCATAATATAGAATAGTTATTTTGAAGTTATCAGATTGTTTCCTTGTTTACTTGCAGATCTGTTTCATCCTTTTTTATTTTCATTCCTAATTTGTATTAGACTCTGCATCTGTATATTTATATATCTAATTCGCATTACTAACCTTTAAGTGATAATTTGTGTGTCTGCTTGGGATATACACGAAAATAGAAGGATGCCTTTCAGCCCTACATCTTTCTGTATGCTAATTTGGTGTTTGAATTTTTTTGGTTCCAGGGGACTATTTTATTTAGGGTTGGATTAATTTGAATAAGCTTATGTAACCTACAGGCATTAATTACACCTTTTTTTTCTTAAGGGGATTTCGCTAGAATTTCTAAGGGAATTTCGCCGAAATTCCTTTTTTATTTTCATTCCTTCGAGTTTACTCATGTTATGAATTTTAGTAGAATTTTTGGTGCTGATTCAAAACTTTATTATTATAATAATTATTATTATTGATTCAAAGCTTTATTATTATTATTATTATTATTAGCAACTGTTTTTTTTTTTTTACATTTTAATATACTAAAATTAATATTTAATACTTTTTTTTCCTAGAGAGAGAGAGATCCCAGATAAGAAATTTTCACACTAAAATAACAAACGACCTTCTAAGAACAGTGACATGAAATTTGTCAACATTCGGGTCTCTTTTTCCCTATTACTTTTTTTTTTTTTTGTATATTTAGTAGGTTTGTGGTGGACCGGCGCCGGTGACTCTTTGATGCGGCTAAAAAATTCTTTGAAAATGGAAGCACTCGAACTTTTCAAGAGATTTTTACTGTACCTTTTGCTAGTCAACCACTATTTATATCATGTTAAAATTATTTACATGTGTTTTTTAAAAATTATTTATATTATCGAATCATTTTGTGAAAAAAGACCATGTATTTGTCATTATTTATCAATTAGTCGTTTTTATCATGTACTATCTTATTATTAAAAAAAATACTAAAAATATTATTTATAATTTAGCATAGGGCCTAAAATTATTCAGTACCGCCCTGTATATGTACGTCACATTGCAAGGTCCACTCCTTTATATTATTTTCACTTTTAATTAATATATGATGTACGTGTCGATTTAATAAACGCCGATTCCCCCACTTGTTTCTTCAATCAAAAACATTTGTTTTTCTTATGAATGTCATTTCCTTGTCATATTGCGCTTAAATGGCACTTCATAATTTGCACTTTTGCATTACCGAATGACATACAATATTCGGCTCCGAATGAACAAATATGATGTTTCAACTTCTTTTACTTTATACTAAAAATTTTAACGAGGCCGCCCATTATTTTGAGACCATATAAATTTAATCTAAATTACTATACTATTTTTTTCCTTCAATTCAACCATATATATTAGACTAGACTACTATATTACTCATGATAAATGGAAAAATGACATTTCTCGTGGTTTTTGTAGAGAGACAATATGGAAGTTATAAAGAAAACTCAAAAGGGTCCATATGGAACATCAACTTATTACTTTAAGAATAGAATAACCCAATATGCTTCATAAGAAGAAAATATGTGATTTGATAACCACATGGTCTACTCATTATAATACAATTATGGACCAAAGAATTTCTAGAACACGCATTTCATACCATTTGAGGCAAAGCATCCTTAACGATAACTCATAGTCTAATCCCCTTTTGGTTGAATTAATACACGTCCCCATGATTGTGATGATAAGATTAATTTTTTTTTTTTTCATTTGTCATGTGTATTGTATTTAGAGAAGCACCTCAAAAGTTGAATTCCCATTTGCTGAAGATATTATATTAAAGTGGAAAATTAAAGGTTATATTCTAAATTCTCCATCCAGCCAATAAACCATAGACAATGCTTATATTATAATAGGAATGCATGTAAATGGCAAACTCCATGTAGCAACTCTAATTGGAAAGTCAACAAAAGTATAGTGTTTTCTGGTTTCCCCTTCAATTAGATATTTTATTAGTCTCACTCTTCAAGCTAGTTGATAGCTCTATGAATAGCATTTCTTATTTCCTATTTTATTATTAGTTCTATAATAATTATTTTATTACCAAAATAATTATTAGTTCTATTTTATTATTAATTCTATAAAAATTTCTCCAATTATAATTCTACCTGAAAAAAATAAATTAAATCGACTTTAATCATTACATTTTCTTCTCATACCCGATCACACTTTGTTTATGGTACCCAATCACAATCTCACAATTGCAATTAGTGATTTCACTTTCCATCCAGAATGAGACAGCTAGCTAGCTATTTCAAAACATGTTTTCTTCAGATGTAGACAACTTATAGTATTGCATGCAGAGATTCTCAAGAATCTTGTAACTTTGTAATCCAGCCCCTCTATAAAACCCCTCACAATTCTTCAGCCAATCTCACAAACATAAAACAAGACAAAACTTAAAATCACTTTGCAAAGTTTGTCGTAAGTTAATTATGTCGAGGCCACTGGACTCACTTTCCGTAGGCAGAGTTGTAGGAGAAGTTGTCGACAACTTCGTACCTTGTGTCAAGTTGGTCGTCACGTACAACAGTAACAAGCAGGTTTGCAACGGCCACGAGCTGATGCCAGCTGTCATTGTGTCCAAGCCACGAGTCGACATAGGTGGAGACGACTTGAGGGCTGCATATACTCTTGTAAGCCTCACTTAACATCTCATAAATACTTCCTATACATGTACGCGAGAAAAAAAAAAAAAAAAAACCGAACCTCACATTTTTGTTTTTCCGCGTTTTTTAGGTCATGACTGATCCTGATGTTCCTGGCCCTAGTGATCCATACTTGAGGGAACATCTCCACTGGTTTGTATTATTAATATACATACATGTGTGTGTGTGTGTGAATGTGTGTGTGTCTCATGTTACGATTCGATTTGGCTTTGCAGGATTGTTACGGACATTCCAGGTACCACTGATGCATCTTTTGGTAAGTTCTTAGACTTGCACTCTCAAGGATGAATGAATGAATCATAAAGAAACGAATATGAAAGGGCGAAGACGGGCTTTATGTAATATGTTACAATTATTAAACAAATCATATTTAAGGGGTGTGTATAAATGTCATTTTACACACAAATTTACGTGAAACAGGGAGAGAGATTGTGAGCTACGAGACTCCGAAACCAGTGATTGGGATCCACCGATACGTGTTTGTTTTGTTCAAGCAGAGAGCAAGGCACACTGTGAAGCAACCAGCTTCGAGGGATTATTTCAACACTCGAAGGTTTGCAGAAGAGAACGGCTTAGGATTGCCGGTCGCTGCAGCTTACTTCAATGCACAAAGAGAGACTGCCTGCAGGAGAAGATGATACATATGGATTATTCATATGCTGCTTTCTTAAATAAACTTTTTAGGTTTGTTTAAGGTTCTGAGAGTACTTTGAAATGGGCACTTACAATAAGAATAAGGGTGTGTTTTGCTGCTGCTTGTGTAATGGGATTTCCAGTGATTTTCTGATATTTGTGTGCAAAAAATAATGATAATCGTCTTTACAGTTCGTTTAAATACAATTTCGCACTTTTATCGGTTTGAAAATTCGCCGAAAATTTCACTAGACGATGATGTGGTTCCACAGTTTAATTTCCATCAAAAAAAATTGTGTTTTTTTATCCACATCATCGGCCGACAAAATTTATGATGAAATTTTGAATAGAGATTGGACCACCATTGCCAAAGATTAAAAGTTAGTGTCCTACATTGCAACCCCCAAAAGTTACTGAACTAAAGTGCAAAACAACATAAGTCAGTGGACTAATTTTGCAATTCAGCCCCAAATGAAGTGTACAAGTGATCTTGGTCAAGAAAATTGTCTGCAAATATTAGGACAACAATATATTTATAAGTCGATTACAGTCAATGAAAAATGCCCGCCGATCCAACGGTGTGCTGCTATAATCAATCGCTTTCCTAACAAACAAACAAACAAACAGATTTTTTACATGCTCCTTGAGATTCCTAAAACAACACCATCAAATAGACCTAAAAATTTTCAACTAGCTTTGAATCAAATACTCATGCATTAATCTCGGCATTGCACTGATGCTCTCTACTGCAGCTTCTTCTACCCCAAAACATACTCGAACACGTAGTTTTCTCCAATCTCATACCGTCCATTTTTCCCTGCTCATTCGACACAGATTGCGAATGGCCGTCAGGAAACTCATCCTGTGAATCACTTTGTCCGGAATCGAAATTAGGGCAAGGCCCTTCATTGCTGCACGTGCACAAAGGGATAGCCATGGACGGAAACGGGCTACAAGTGACTGGGCAAAAAATATCCGACGATACAGAATCGGTGCGTTTCCCTTTTCTCGTATCGGGCGAGGTGGCAGTTTCAGATGTATCTTGGTCTCTGGTGTGAAGCATGCACGGTGTGCATAAGCTGAGTGATAAAGGCAATTTGATCTCCTTTGCTGAGGAGCCGGGTAATTTGAGGAAGGACAAAATGCCGTGCCGACAAAGAGGGCACGGGATGGAACCAGGTGGGGTTGATGATTCCGAAGGAATGTTGCTGGTCGAGCAAAGGTACAAAGCGCATCTTACACATAGTTCATGTGCACACCCTGAAAGTTGAAACCAACGCAAAAATTTTCGAGTCCGTTATTGCAGAGGATCAAGAGTTTTAGCATTTTCTGATGATAATAGATGTGAACCAAAAAATAAAAAATAAAAACCCTAAAATTTAAAAAATAATAACAATAAAAACACAAGAAAAGGTTAAAAGAATTACAAAACTAAAAAAAGAAAAAAAAAACTGGACTCCGTCTCAAGGAATTTTTTTTCCACCCTTGCACAAGTTTTTGCCTTAAAAGACAAGTCTTGATGTGTAACTCTTGAACTTGCAAAATTGTTTCAATTTATATTTCTCTGTACAGACACTGCTATAATAAGAGCTCTGTGTTATCATAAGAGCAATGGGCCTGTTTGTACTAGCATTCATTGGGATTTTGAATCCTGGTATTTTAGAATCTTAGAATCTTGGGGTATTTAGAATTCTATGAATAGTAAAAATTCTTGTATGTTATAGGATTTCTTTACTTTTGACTGTAGATGTGAAATCATGTCAAAATCATAGATGATAATGTATTATATTGTATTTTCTATCAAATCATATTTGAAAAGTGAATGATGTATTATAATATTGTTTTAGTAGTATTTAATTATATGTATTAATAGGATAGTATAGGATAGAGATTAGGTGTAAGAAATTGTTGGTTGAGTATTTGATTTTCAAGATCCTTGCAAACTAACCAAACCACAACCTGAAATTTCACACGGTATAAAGGCAACCTTAATCCATAATCTAATCCATTCAGACAATGAGATAAGTTCATATTGAACTCATTGTCCTTGGAAACCGAACAAGAATGAACAAATTTGAGTAAACCTATAAAACAAGTTAAAAATGAAATATACCTTCAGCAGCTACAGTACATGCTCTCTCCAAGCAAACAGCACATATATCGGCATCATCAGAAGCACTAGCCGAGCACTGCAACCCACAGTCTCTGCAATGATTAAATAATAAAATTACTTAAATACGTAAAAGAGCAATATAATAACTCCACAGTCACGTTGTTCTTTCATATTCAACTAAAACTTGATATTATCATCAGCACGTAAAAACTGTATATGCTACTTCAAAATAAGTAAACTGTTGTAAGCAACATACTTACCTTGCTATATTTAGAATGCTCATGAGCGGCAACGATAAATAGTTAGAAGGTGGAAAAACTGGTGTCGGCATATCGGAATTGGGGTCCAACATGGGCTCAAGCCAATGACGGCCCCACATCCTTGCAACCTCAACCGGAAGCCATCTGAAACAGCGATCATGTTAGAAATATTACTGTGCATGGACAGATACATAACCAAAGTTTAGAAGAAAATATCTACAGAGCATTATTACCCGTTGCAGTTTAACGATAAACGACTAGCACCCCTTGCAAGAAGGATCTGCAGAAACAGAAAGTGTTTATAAATAAACAAAAATAAAATTTAAAATTTAACGAACATTAACTGATCATCACCTGGCAGCATTTTAAATTTCCCCCACAAGCAGCATAATGCAAAGGAGTGCTCCCAGCCCCTATAATAATAGTAAGAGTCCCGAGATGTTTTTTAAGCGATAAAAAGGCGATATTATCTACAGTTAAGAAGATAATTTACCTATCAAATCCATTGAGGTTCCATAATGGAATGTCATAGCTGATATGTTAGCATGAAGGTCAAGTAGGAGCTGTACACAGTCAAAATATCCGTTTAAAGCAGCCATATGAAGAGCAGTAATACCTCCATCGGCCGCCTTGTTTACAAACTTGGAGAGACCACTGCAGTGCATTATTATAAGCATCAGTAAAGTTTATGCTTTTAGCTCATTTAATCGAAGAGGCAGCCTAACAGTTGGATCTGTTAGGCAAGTCCCCTACAACTAAAATTTAAAATTAAAAAAAAAAAATAATAGGAAAGCCTAAATATATGAAAAACTAAATTAAAAACCTAAAAATCCTAAAAGATAAAAATAAAAAACCCAAAAAAACTTGAAAAACCTAACAAAAACTAAAATAAATAAAAAAACCTGAAAAATGAAAAACTAAACTAAAAACCTAAAAAAATCCAAAAAAAAAAACAGTAAAAACTCTAAAACAACAAATTAAAATAAAAAACTGGAAAAACCTAAATGAAAAAATTGAACTAAATAAATAACTAAAAAGAAATCCTAAAAAACTAAATGAACCAGATCAAACCAAAGTTCAGACAAAACAAAAAAAAAAACTAACTTGAAGCTTTTTGTATGGGCTTTATCATATAAGAACCAAATCAAACAAAAACTCAGGCAAAAAAATCCTCAAACATACTATTGTTTTCTTATAGAAGAAAACAAGTCGTGCTTCAATCTGACTTTGAAATCTCATGATGCTAACAAGTAATAAGAAGGTTAACTCATATAGCAGAAAAACACAAGCCTCTGTTCATACTTGGTTCGAGTATTAGAACCATCATTTCCTTCATTTGTTGTTTGAGAATTAAGGGACTCATATGGAGAACTAGGAACAAAATCAGCAACCACTAATCTGATACATCGCACATGTCCGTTGACGGCTGCAAAATGAAGAGCTGTCCTTCCACTAAGATAATCCGCTCTAATAACCTTTAAAAAATTACAGAGATAAATTAATATTCGTATGATGTGTACCCATTATTTATTTATTTTTTTTGCCATTAACTTTAATTTGAATGTGATGAACAAATATCAAAATATTTTATAAAACTTTCTGAATAGATTTTAACTACTCACATTGCATCTGAAAAGAAGAAGAGTTTGAACAACTTCCCAGTGCCCATATCGACATGCTTGCATCAATGCTGTCTGCAGAATCAATTACACAATGTGTAAAGACTCAGTTTAATCAAGATCGGGCCATGATCTGTTCATCACAGGAGAAGAAAAAAAAACTCCCAAGAAAATTCTCTTACAATCCATTTAAACAATCAAAATCACAACTTATTTATCAACCAATGAAATTAGCGAATTTTTAAAAAAAGGGTTTTCTTGAATTTAACCTAATTCCCCAATCGACAAGAAGTTCAAACCAAAATAGGCAAATTCTCAAACCTGCCCACAATAATTTCTTGAATTTACATCAGCTCCATTCTCCAGCAACAATGCCACAATCTGAAAATCCCAAGATACCACAAATCAGGGCCACAATCAAAATAGTAGAAAAGAAGGATTGATCGGTTTTCAACAGAAAAATAAATAAATAGTGATTTTAAAACTGGGTGCTTGATTGACCTCATTGTGGCCTTTAGCAGCAGCAAAATGAAGAGGTGAATTTAAGCCACCAAAAGTAGAGTACTTAGCAAGGCATGGATTGCAATCCAAGAGCATCTTTGCCTCTACAAAATCGCCGTCTCTTGCAGCTGATACCAATCTCTCCCCTGAGGCTGAGCATCCAAATGAGTTCCCCATTTTTTCTTCTTTTTTTTTTCCTTTTCTTTTTCCCTCTCCTTCCAGGAAAAAGATTTCTCTCTCTCTCTCTCTCTCTAAATCTTCATATGGATTAGGTGTGTGTTTTTGGATTTACTGAGGTTGGAGTGTGGAAGACGGAGATTATATATGAAGACTGATAATTAGTTCACTGGTCAACTGTCGTTAAACAAATTCTCCACCAAAAAAAAAAAAGAAAAAAGAAAGAAAAATAAAAGTAAGAAGAAAAAGGAAAAGGAAAAGAAAAAAGATGGGTCTTACTCTTAACTAGAAATGGTAGATTTTATTTGTCAAAGTTTGTTTGCTCGACTCGTGCTACAATTTTTAATTTTTTTTTTTAAATTTGATTCTCTAATTTGGAGTACAAGTCCAAAAAGAGGACAATAAATACTAGATATTGATCGAATAGTAATAAATTGGGCATGGTTTTTACAATTTTCATGACTTCAGTATAAATGACTTTCTTTGTTCTAATATTGTCAATACAGAATAGCACAACAATTAAGTTGAAATTTGATGTATTTACAATTGGTCTGTGATTATGTTGGTGAATTTGTTAAAGAATCCAAAGATGTCTTGCTTTGAGAAAGCACACTGCGGAAGAAAAGAGGGTGTGGTCCGTGTATTGCCTTTTTTGGTGAATTTTTTTTTTTTTCCAATTATATTATTGAATCTCATATAATATATAATAGTTTATATATGTGCACTAGGGGTGTAATATATTTGCAAATATCACAATTATATCAATGTTCAGAATTATAAATACCAATTTTCCGACTTTTACCACACCAAACATTCGGGGCGACGATATTGAATAGGTCGGGTAAAGATTCGAATATTCACGCACACACATGTATGTGTGTGTATGTTTTGTAAACTAATATAAAAGTTAGATATGTATAATATCAAAATATTTGCTCAATAAAAAATAAAGAAACCCCGATAAAGTTAATATATGAAATTAATATGATGACAGTCGACTTTTGACAAGTAGTTAATATAAAATAATTTTAGTGAATTAACTTCATATGTAATTGTTCGTTTAATACATTAGTTTTGATCAACTATATGTGCAAATTAAGTTCATGTGTGTATTTTATAAATTATTATACAGTAAAGTTGTCGTTTAACTAATAAGTTTCTTGTCAACAATCTTTGTCATTGCCACAATTAATAGTTTATATTTTACCAGTATTAAACTTTTAATACTTGTTATGTCATTTTTAATAGTCTAGAGTTTACATAATGTGTAGTTAATATTAAAATACCATAAGCTAGATGTAATATATATATATATATATATATAAAAGGCTAGCGTTTCTAAAAATATTTCTCAAAATTCCCCCGCCCATTTTACTTACTATATGTAGTATACATATTTATTATTTATATAATTATTTATGTAATATTCTTTTGAAGATTATGATTTATGTAAAGAAATATTAAATATATAGAAGAATTATGTGTAATAATAAATAAAATCTTAGAAAAATAAAAATAATATAAATTTTTTTGAAGAAAATATAAAATTATTTAAAATAAATATATGTAAATAATTAGTTAATAAATTTGAAAAACCCAGAAAAACAAAAGTAAAACATAAAAAAATTACAAATGCTTTAAATAAAATTAAAAATATTAATAAGATCATATAGATAAATATACAAGAACTTATAATTAAACTATAATTATTCATTTAATAAATATGGAACAAAATCAAAAATTCAACAATCAAATAAAATTAAAGAGAAAATTCATAAAATAAGTTAAATTAACTCAAAAAAAATCATAATTAGATTCTATAAAATTATTAAATAAATATAAAAATAAAAAAAGAATCGATAAAAATATAAAATAAAATAATAAAAAATAATAGCAACTACATGAATATTGTGTGTGTGTGTGTATAAGAAATCTGAAAAATAAAATATAAATATATAATATATAATATATAAATAAATCTAAATAATTAGTTTATGAATCTGCAAACCCCAAAAAGAAATAAAAATATAAATATGTCAAATGATATAAAATAAATTTAATTTTATTATAAATAAAATATAATAACTTTTAATAAATTATAAATAGTTATTTAATAAATAAAGAAATAGAAAACAAATCAAAACGATGCTAGTATTATAAAATTAAATATGAATTCATAGTTACAAAAAAAGTACCATTAAATTATAGAAAATTATTAACTAAATATAAAATAAAAAAATCAAAAAGTACAAGAAATATAATATAACATAAACAAAATTCAGAAAAAATAAAATGAATAACAAAAATATAAAAATTTATAATTTAGTTTTAAGATTTTATTAACTAAAAAAAAACAGTATGAGTACAACTAGAAATTTGATGCAACGAAAAAAAAAATTATAATCAATAACAAGAACTTGTATTTTGTTTCATAATTTTATTTGTTAATCAGACCAGGTGATACGAGGACAAAACTAATAGCGTCATATTTTCAATTTTCTAAATGTGACTCGAGTAAAACTCGGATGACCCAAACTTTGATCGTAAACGTGTCATAAACTTGACAATGACACTTTTTTTTCCTTTTTTTTTTTCATTTTCCTAAAAAAAACTATATTATGAACATAAGTGAAAGATAAATAACTTTATACAATTATTTGATTAAAATTTAAAATCAAAATTATATGTGGGCAGAATAAAAAAATGACTACATAATCGCATTTTCAATACATTGTTTTAAAATTCTTAACTAAATAATTATTTATGAACGTTTATATATTAATAATTTATGATTAATTAGTATGACTTAAAGTATTTAACTTTAGAAATCGACACATAAATAATTTATTACTCTTGGTTATATAATTAATTTCGTATAAACTAAAATCTATATATAAATTTTAATTTATTATCGGGTTCATCAACTGACTCGATGACTTGGTGGTTAATTACTCGTGGCTATCTCGGGTCAATTATCGGACTAATTAAAAAAAATAACTATAGTAAAATAGAATACAATGACACTCAATTAAAAGTTTAATACGATGACTCATTATTTGGTATTTCTTTTTTCAGTTTTGTAGTATTTTTTATGTTCTTAAAATATTTATATATTTTATTTTTATTTTCTAAATTTAGGAGATGATTTTTTATAATATAACATTAATTAAGTATATTACATTCCGTTTTAAAATATTTTAAGATNTATATATATAGTTAAAATTATTATATAAATTATAAATAATGTAAAAAAGGGCTTCAATTAAAATTGAAATTGTCATAATCGCCAGTTCCAATTTTGGAACAGTGGCAGTTGGGCTACTTCCTCCGTAGCAACGTGGGACTTCTCCTCCTCAACCGGCGATGCGGTGGGCTCCTCACAAGCATTGTCAAAAAATAAATAAATAAAAAAATAAAAATAAATAAATATATATATATATATATATATATATATATATATATAATCACTTATATTTTATTTTTATTTTCTAAATTTAGGAGATGATTTTTTATAATATAACATTAATTAAGTATATTACATTCCGTTTTAAAATATTTTAAGATTTATTTTATTATATTTTATAACTTCTTGATCTTTGTTATTATTTTATTATCAACTTTCAATAGATAAAATAATATTTAAAATTAACTTTATCAATATCGCCAGTTTATTCTTTCAAAGTATTTAAAATAAATATTTAAAACTTAATGATAATTTTATTATACTTTTATCTGATTTCAAAATAATTTAATATTTATATTTTATTTTATTTTAGGAATTATTAAGAACCATTTATAATTAAAACATATATATGTTATATTTATTTAACTAAATTCATATTTTTTTGATTATTTTATTATTTATAGCATTTTAAGTGTGTTTTATTAATTTTAGGATTTAGTAAATGATTATTCAGGATTTAAATTATTTTTAATTTACTTTATAGAATTATTGTGAAATAATATTTACTTTATATTATTTAAACTATTACTATCTTCATAATTTCTTTTAAATTATTTGATAAGTATTTGTCTATATTATATATTTCTTATATATATTTAACATATTTCATATTCTTTTATGATTTAATTTATTATTTTATAACATTTCGTTGTTTTTTCTTATTATTAAATAATTATTTAGAATTCATAATATTTTAATCAAATTTTAAATAGTTTAGGATTTATTTTATATTATTTATAATATATATGATTTTTGGAATTTTTTAATCTTAATTTACTTAATATATATTTATAATCTAAACACAAATTTTTGTATTTATTTAGTTGATTTTATTTTTATTTTTCAAATTTATATTACAAGTATTATATTTTTATTGGTTAAAGGTTTATTTAATAATTATATAATTATATTGATATAAATTATATCTGAAATAAAACGTACAACAAAGTACGACTAGAGTACAACTTGATTATTCAGTTGTACTTAAGTTTTACTCAAACAGATTGATGTGATTGAATTATGACCTAATCTAATGATAAACTTTCGTGTACATGTTGACAAACAAGTACAATGGATACCGATAATTAGAAAAGTCTAAATATATTATAAGATTTTCACTTTATCTTTGATACAAAAACTAAACAAGGAGATAGACTCAATGATTTGTAAAAAAAAGTGACTAATATGATTGTTACGCGACTAAATAAACGGGAGAGTTTGAAACTATTGTCATGTGAGTTAAACTATAATTTGACGTATAATGTAGTATGCAAAGTTGTTTCATAATATATAAATGTGGAGTTATTTACCTTTAATTTGTTTTAAGGCGCGGATATAGGCACCCCATCTATTAATGAGTTCACCCCACTAAGAAAAAATCAACAAAATGCCATGAAATATAATATAACATAAACAAAATTGGAAAAAAAACAAAATAAACTCATAAATGTGACGTTAAAATATATATAAATTAGAAGAAATGAGTTCTCAAAGTAAATGAACTACGAGAATAAGCTCAATTGTTCACGAGGCTATTATAACAGTTCTGGATGCTTGGGATTTTGATCCAAAATCGGAAAACTCTATAAGTAATCCTCTATAAATATCATACAGAATAGGAAAAAATAAAATTAGAAGTATGAGATATTCTTTCCTAATAATTCAGAATATACATTTGACCCAACTACTAACTTAAGTATCGAAGAGAGTTCATCGGAGGCCTCTCTAGTTCCTTTCTAACCTGTACTTGGATGTTGTTCATGAATTCAAGACATAGTGCAATGGTCCAAATTTAGGGCGCCACCATATATACAATGTATTAATACTGTATTTTATATATATATATATATATATATATAATATATATATATATATATATATATATAGTTAAAATTATTATATAAATTATAAATAATGTAAAAAAGGGCTTCAATTAAAATTGAAATTGTCATAATCGCCAGTTCCAATTTTGGAACAGTGGCAGTTGGGCTACTTCCTCCGTAGCAACGTGGGACTTCTCCTCCTCAACCGGCGATGCGGTGGGCCTCCTCACAAGCATTGTCAAAAAATAAATAAATAAAAAAAATAAAAATAAATAAATATATATATATATATATATATATATATATATATATATAAAACAAATTGTCTCTCATTGAGAATAGGAAATAAATAGCCTAAGGAAAATATAAAGAAAAGAAAGGAAAAAGTAAAATAAAATAATATGTTATGGGGATATTCTTGATAATTTAACTTCTAATTTTGGATTTAATGGTAAGTATTTGGACTATATGGAACATAATAAATCCGACCAACTAAATGGACAATAAAGTTTCCATGGGTATTATATGATAATTTCCTCTTTATTTATGAGTGCAACTAAATTCACTCTATCACTAAAATATCTCAGTAAATAAAGTTGATACATAAGTAATTTAATTAAAATGCCATTATATAAATATTACAAAAAAAATAGTGTTTATCGAGGGAAAAATCTCTCGATAATGACCAAAAAGCTCTTGAAATCAGATTAACGAGGGGATTACAAAGGGTATTTTTCCCTCAATAAAATTCTTATCGGTAAATTTTACCGTGCGGAAAGACCCCCTCAGTAAACATACCAAGGGATTTACCGAAGGTTGTTTATTCGGTAAACATCCCAAGCTTGAATTGGATAGCCCTCGGTATATCGATGACACTAATATCTTTGGCATACCGAGGATAATTTTTCCCTTGGTATACTGAGGGCATTATTCCCCTTAGCATACGGAGGGAACCTTTGTCCTCGAAATCTTTGAGGGCATTTTTGCCCTAGGTTTGCCGAGGGGAATTATACCCTCAGTATACTGAGGGCAATAGTACTCCCGGAATTACCGAGTTCAAAAGTGCCCTCGATAAATCCGAGGGCAACGGTGTTTCGTCTTCCCTTGATTTAGGAGTGTTCATCTCTTCTTTTTGATATTCATCACCATGATGAGTACATTTTTAAAAAAAAAGGGGCGTGGATATACGCACCCCAAAATATTATTAGTTGACCCCAAAATATTTTAGACTAAAATAATTATAAATAAAAAGACTAAAATAACCTTACTAGATTATAATTAAAATTGAAAGTGTATTATTATTATTATCATTATTATTATTATTATTATTATTATTTTGACGCCAACACCGGCGTGAAGAATGCCAGCAAGAAATCTCGCCGGCCCGTATAGTTTCGAGTGGTCCTTCTAGAGCTCGTCCCCGTCGGAGAGTTTGGGGAAGGCGTGGACATTGTGCAAGGATAAAGTTTTCGACGAATTGCCGCAGAGAAGAAGTTACACGCCCCGTTGATTCCAGGCTCGCCCACATGCCCAGGGATGAAGCGATGCACTTGTTTTTCATCGCCATGCTCTGCATCATGGAGAATAGCATCGAGCGACCCACCATGAGGGAGGTGGTGGAGATGTTATCGGAGTTTCCCCGTCGCCGGACGCCGGAATTTAATCTGTCGTCCTCCGCCGCAATCGACCACCAATTACAGCAGCAGCACGATTGCAAGAAAAACGCTGAGGAGAACAACGCCATGAAAACGACACCTTAATCCTTCACCCAGACTTCCGGTGGTCCAATACCAAGCAAGCATCTCGAACAAGGTGCGAGAATTTGAGCGACGCTGCGGCAAAGGTCAAAATAGCTTATTCAGCGCCGCCTTGCGCATCGGAGATGTGATGTCCGAAAGAGATGAGTGCCCAGTCCTAGTTCCAAATGGGTCGCCCTCGCCTGAGTCTTTACTGGTACATGATTATGGTGGTGTGTCGGCGGTTCTAGAATTGGGAAGAAGACCCCTCAATCTTTTATTTTTTTAATTATTTTTTTTCATTTGCTTTACTTTTATTTTATTATTATTCCTTTTATTTTATTTTTATCATTATATTATATGAGGGTAACATGGGGTATTTGTGGGATTGATTTAGTAAAAATAAATGTATTTTAAAAAAATTTGGGGTGTACTTATCAATTGGGGTCAACTAATAACATTTTGGGGTGCGTATATCCGCGCCCAAAAAAAAATAAATCTCTATGTGCATAACATCTAAATTGTGGCGAATCAAACTTGTGCTCCATTATGACAAATCCCAAAAGATGTTTTTTATATCCTCTAAAATATGTTTTATATATTTGTGCATTAACGGGTACTACATCTAGTTCAGTGACTTTTAGAAGCCCCAATTTTTCTATCTCTCTTAAAATCTCTATCCCTAACCCAACGCTCGGTGGTGGAGTCTCAATTGATCGTCTTTTTCGAAAGTGTCATTTATCATTTCGTAAACGGTGACCGCATTTAAGAAATTTGCTGTGATTTTCGAACCATAAATTTTTACCTCAACACTTAAGAGTGGAAAGCATACGAGCATTCATACAGTATGGACAAGTCATTTGACCAGTCGTACTCCAACCAGACAATATAGTATACACAGCATAATCGCTAAATGTCCACATAAGGGCTGCTCACAACTGGAAGTTTTTCTTTTTAGAGATATCGTATGAGGGAGCCCCAACCGTCCACAACTGATTCAACTCGGTGATTAGAGGTTGTAGTAATACATCAAGTTTGTCCTTTAAATTCTTTGGTCCTAATACAAGAACACATAGGAACATGAATTGTTCTTTCATATACATCCACATAGGCAAATTATACGGTATAACTATAACAGGCTATGAGAAATATTCTACACCAAAACTTCCAAATGGTTGAAAACCATCTGTACAAGGACCAAATCTCACATTTCGAGTTTTAGTTGCAAAATTTGGATAAGTTTGGTTGATGTGCTTTCAAACTTATGAGTCGGGTGGGCGGTGCATAACACAATCTTCAACCACGTGCTCAACATGCCACCTCTTATCCCTTGTTGTTGCCTTAGATGCGTACAACTTCTGCAGATGATGAGTTAGTGAAAAGTAGTACATCTTCTTACATACGACGTGAGCCTTCTATTGTTTCTCATTGTCGTGAGAAATGGGTTTAAACATAGGTTCATTACAAAATTTGTATTTGGTCAGCTCAAAATCATCTCTCCAATAGATCATGCAATTATTCTTACAACAATCTTTCTTCTCCACCAATAAGCCCATAACCTTAGTAACTTCTTGCTATTGTAGAAGTTATCATGTACGAGATTGTCTTTTGGTACAATCTCATTGATTAATTCAGTAAGTTGATCATAATATTTTTAAGGCAAGTGATTCTTTGACTTTAAATTCATGAGACAGAAAACATGAGACAACTAAGTATGTCCCTCACACCTGGGATACAAAGGCTGATTTCCAGTTTTCAACATGCCATAAAACTCTTGGGCCTCAGTGGCTGGAGCTGGTGAAGGCGGTGGCTTGGTGGCGATAGCCTACGGTGCCTCGTTGGCGGCGGCAGCTCAGTGGCGGGTGGAGTGGAGACAGTTGTGGCTGGAGACGACGAAGGTGCTAGCTCAGTGGGTTGATGGCGGCAGTGGCAACTCAACGGATTTCGTAAGGTGAGGGAGAGAAAAAGTGAGAGCAACGGACTTGTTCCGCTGCTAATATTATGTTAGGGATCGAGAGGAAATAAATCCCCTCGACAAATACCAAGGGAAAAATATAAATAAATAAAATATATATATATATATATATATATATATATATATATATATATATATATATGTGTGTGTGTGTGTGTGTGTGTGTGTGTGTGTACACCGATCAATTAGTATTTTTTTCGTAAATTTAAAAAAACAAAACCAACCTCATGGTATTTTCATAAAAATAATGACACTTCATTAGTTACGTTTTCAATGGAATAAGTCGATTAATCGTATCATGGATACTATTGATCATATTACACGATACATGTCAATACATACACATTCAATAATAATAATGTAATAAAGTTAGGTTAAATACATTTAAGTGCGTAAATTTATATTATATGGTTTATTTTAATGCAATTATATTTTTTAAATATTTTTTCTATTCTTTTTTTAATTTAATAAAACCAAGGACACCGTTTGCCCTCGGTGATTACCGAAGGAAATAAAACCCCCTCAGTATTTGTTGAGGGGATATAGTTGCCCTTGGGATTTTTTTTAATAAAAAAAACAAATAAAAAAAAACTTATTTACCGATCAATTATTATTTCTCCTAATTATATATTCTAAGGTGCCAAGGGCATCGTTTGCCCTCGCTATTTTCCGAGGGGATCAAAATCCCTTCGATATTTAACGAGGGTAAATAATTGCCCTCATCAATACTAAGGGTATAATGTTCCCCTTGGCAATTTCGAGGGGATGCACTCAATATATGTGTCATCGAATTTTTTTTGGTATTACCTTCATTAAATGTCGACAAACGTTCGTGGCGAGTTTTTGAAGGATTTATCGAGGGTGCCATTACCGAAGATTCTTCTCCTCTGTAATTCCTCGGTAAAATATGCTTTCGGTATTATTAAGGGCAATACTCTCCTAGATAATACCCCCACTATTTTAACGTGTTTTAGTGAAACAAATTAAAATTGTGAAATTTTATTCTCATAGACTACCATTGTATAACAAAGATTTTATTGCACACAACTGGAGAACATGTGAATCAGACCATAGAGGACAAATACTTTTGAAGGATTTAAAAAATAAGAGATCAATCAGTGAATCGATCATGAAACAAAAAATTAGGTAATAGGGTGTTGTCAGTATTTTAGGGGAACGTGTCAAGTATCTAGTAGCTAGTTTTTTGAATACTTACCAAGAGCATTATTGTTGTTTGGGGAAACATCTAGTATATTCAAGTTAATCTAGAAGGATCACTCTAAACTTCGAAACTCGTGAAATTACTTGTTTCAATTACTTTTTGATTTTTATAAATGCTCTTTACTAGTTTCTATTATATCGGTTGCTTACTTTATCCTGTGGAGAGTGATACACACATTTAATACTCTGGATTTGTTGAGTTGATATTTCTATTGCAAAGTTTATTTAATAGTTTCCACTACAAAAAAATTTGTTTAACATATTCAATTGTTAACCTATTAATTGTTGCCAATATTGAGCATAGTTTAAAGTAAAGGGAAAATTCCCATATAATTGTAAAACATAAAATCCAATTCCTATATAATCCTACGAATCTTCTTATTATCATATAAGTCATATACATTTTATATAATCCTATTTTATATATGAGATTGACAAATCTGCTCCAATGAAATTTACAACTAAAAAACCCTAATATAAAACACCATCTCAACCACAAACACCAGAAGCCATCGTCATCACAAGAAGTTGATCTATAACGTTAACCCATGAGGTTCAAACCAGAGACCCAGTTCTGACTCGAATCACCATTCATCTTCTTAGAAACAAGAACTTGTTCCCCTCCAAAATCGAGCCACCACCATCTTTAACTCTACCGAACCAACACCCTCAATTGTCGGGAATCGATGTACAGTCGGGACTAAGCCATGGAAACAAAACCACCCGCTGTCAACATTCTCCATCACCGACGAGATGAACTCAAGACTTAAGATACTAGGCCCACGTCCAGCCACTAAACTACCACAACTCATCATTGTTCGTCATCCTCCGGCGAGTGCGCATGCGGTGGCGGTGGAGTACTAAGGTTGATGAGATGGGTGGGCGCAAAAAGACAAAGAGAATGAGGGACCTAATTTCTGTTGATGTTTAATTGAATGCTTCCAAATAGAATTGGGGATTTAAACCCATCTCATTAGCAAAACTACAAATCTAGAATTCCATACTACAATGTACACAATTACATACTACTCTGCAATTAAATAATAGTTTCATGAAGTTTTGTACATGGTAGGCAATGGAGTGTGTAACATTCCAAAATTCTTACGAGATAGTATGTAATTTCTCAGGTTTTATGAATTCCTTAGATTATGCTAGTAGTATGTAATTTCTCAAATTCTGCAAAGCAGTATGTAATTTCCCAGATTTCGCTAAAGTAGTATGTAATTTCTCAAGTTTTGCTAATATAGTATGAAATTTGACTTGTGACGGCGGTAGCTGTGACCGACGGTGACAAAGATGGCCAACGTTAGAAGGTGACTTTGCCAAGTAGTAAGTAATATTTCAAATGTAGTATGAAATCTCACGATATAATATAAAATTTTATTGTTTAAAATTTCATAGTTCGGAATTAAGGTTATTTTGTGTTCAAATTTTTGAAATTTCATAGGTGCTTGTTGAGTAGTTTCTGAGATTAAAATGGATAATATGGATTCTTAGTAGTTGTTGTTTTCGATTAGTATGAAATATAAGGTAAAACAATGGAATAGATTTGTACTAGGTAGACATTATACTAGTTTGGACTTCATACCGGTTTGGAATTTATATTAATTTTATGAAATTCCATACTATAATTATTGCCATATTAATCATATTCATAAATTCAAAACTACAATCATATTTTCATACTATTGGCGACTAAAGAACCAAGTAGTATGAAATTTTCAAATAATAGTACCAAAGTATTAGAATATTATATGTAATTTCCTGTTGTATGGAATTGTCCGTAGTATGTATTATTTTTGCTACGTACACCACATATTAAAAAGTAGTATGGAATATAGTTTGTATTATTCTTGTCGATAGTACATACGAAATTAACTCTCTAATATATTTATACATTTTATCTCATATTGAATTCTGAACCTATGTACATTTATCCTAAAATTAGTGAATTGACATGTTATTAACAAGTATGGTATTATCGTATATCAGAAAGCAACACTTAACCATATTTTCCCAATCCATGCTTCATGACAACAAGAAGCCTAAAAAAATGCCCACCATGCAATAACGACACAAGATATACTATAATGCCACACATATGTTTCTAACAAAATAGTTTAATACTAGAATTACAATCTCCATGCAAATGAAATATCTAAACCATATCAAACATTACCACACTATCAATTGCTTCAACAACTTTTGTCTTCAATCTCTTAATGATGCCTTTGCCAACATGGTTAGGCATGAACAAATTTTGCACCTCATGCGGCATGAAGAAATAAACAAAAATGACTCAGTCGTTCCTGGTGAAAATTACATAATAGGTATTAAGTGAATATAGAAGAACAAATTTCTCTTACATAAACATTTAATGAAATAATATATAATGCTTACGTGTCTCCTTGTGGCGACACATCTCCGCACGTCGACAATTGGCAGTGTGGATGTCCTATGTTGTGAGTCCTAGTGGCTTGCTTGCTACTTCAGCCATTCTGGTCTCCATGATCAATAATAAAACTTTGTAGCATGGGACTTCAAGCTATAAAATGTGGCAAATTGCAAATCCTACTAAAAATATTTTCTTGTCATACAAAGGTTTTTAGGTTGACACATGTACTACGAAATATTAGTATGGTATTTAAACCACATATGTAGCTTGAGATTCCTATGAAACCACCACCAACAACAACAACAACAAAAAGCTCTTCACAGGTGAAATAAACAGTCTTTGATTATCACATAGTATGGAATTAGAGCAGTTTCATATGAAATAATTTCATACTATGTGCTACATGCCCAGTGCCCACATACTACATTCATTTTTTACAAATATCTTTATTGATCTACATGTAATTATGGAATACATAACAAAATATCAACGAGTTCAATCCAATTTTAGTGCATGGAAGACCTGGTCCCAAACTGCATAAAGTTGTAAAAGGAACTACAATCCAAACTATCTAAAAACAAATTTCAAACCCGATTTTCACATGTGAAAAATAATTGTTAATATTAAATTGCATACTAAATCAAATTTTTAAATGCACACTACAAATCCAAGTATTATACCACTAAATTCCGCACTAACCATGCCAAGTACATACTAATTCAATATTATCTTTAGTTTCATACTAGTCAAGATCCAGTAGTATGAAATTCAAGTTTTAAATAGAAAACAATCTACAAACTACTTAAATCAATTTCTTCTACCCTCATTTCCATGGTGGTCGAAATCCAGTACAATTAAGTCACTTTAAAAGCCCTAAATTGAAACTACATGAGAAATATGAGAAATTTAGAATTGAATAAAAGCATATAACATACTACCCACTGTTTTGTATGTAATTGTTGTGTTTTTATCGTGTTTTTAAGTTGGGGTTTATATCGATTTTAGCGTTTTTTTTAGTCGATTAGTTAGGTTTTCTAAGTTGTTTCTTTTGTTTTGTTATTTTTCGTATTTCTTGTTAATTTTATATTTTATGTGGTTTAGTGGGTTCAATTACTTTGAGATTTGGTTAAATTCTTGGGTTTTTATGTTTAAAATTCTTATGTTTAAAGGTGGAGGTATTGAGGACCAAAGTTCAAGTCAAGCTGTGCCAAGGCGTACCCAAATTGGTGCCAAATGCAAGCTTAAAAGGGGCATAATATTCTGAAATATTAGCCCATTTCCGTGTCCAACGATGCCCAGATCCATGCCACACCCTTGGCACATAAAAAGGCATGCCTACACATGCCCATTTCCACGCCCGCGCGCGCAGTGCGCGCGGCGCCCGCGTGCCTGCCGAGCAGCGTCGACGCCTGCGCCCAGCAGCGAGCGCATGCCTGCCGAGCGGCGCCCACTTCCATGCCCGTTCCTGCGCCCGCGCACGCCCGCTTCCGTTCCCTGCAACTGCAGCGCCCGCCTGCCAGTGCCCAAGGCCACGCCCAACATCACGCTCGCCTGCCAACGTCCAAGGCCACGCCCAACATCGTGCCTAGCCCGGCGCCCAGTGCCAAGCGCCCAGGTTCGGCCATGGCCGAGCCACATCGAGCCATGGTCGATCCACCTCGAGCCAAAATGTGCCAAAAAGCTAGCCAAGGGCCTAGGAAGGTGCCTCCGGGTCAAATTTGGTCAAACCCGGGAAATTCAAGCCTCTAAGACTATTTTGGCCCATTTAAACCCAATTAAATCTAGTATAAATAGGATATTACTCTCATTTTGTAAGGGGCACCTCTTATTTTCTCCCAATCCAAGCATGGGTTTGGAATTAAAAATCCTCTCTCTAGTTTTTAAGATCTATTTTTCTCTCTTCTTAGGTTTTAGATTTAATTTCAAGTTTTGATGTAATTTCCTTTTCTAGATTAGATTTAATTTCAAGCACCTCCTTGGGTATTGTAAGCGTAAGAAGAATCAAAATACTCCTTTGGATTGTTACTTTTGATGCAATTACATTCAAGCTTTGTTTGATATATTTATTCAAGTAAGTTTCCTTTCAATTTCATGTTTTATGCTTTATTTCCATGCTTTGTTCTTCATTTCCATGCTTGTTCTTCATTTTATGCCTTTTGTCTTAGCATCTTGAATTCATGTTAGATCTTAAGAATTGGCTATGGAATCTAGATGAGTGACACATTTAGATCATAGATCGAGTCTTAGATCGTCTTGATTTCAAGTCTTTCATATGCTTTATTTGCAATTTAATTTTCATGCTTTGTTTCATGCTTAATCCTAGATCTATGCTTTGTTGCTTGTTATTTTTCATAAAGTTTTAAACTTTCCCGCCTATTTTCATTGTTTTATCCATTCATGCTTTCAATTTTTCTTATTTGCATTATTTGAGATTTTATGCATAGTTGTACCTTGTGCATGCATGTTTGTACTTGGCGAAACATTGCATTTTCTTGCTTATTTTCATTATTACTTTGCATTTACATATTGAGGCATACGAGACATCCGACCAACTTGTTATTTCAGTTTTCTAGTTTAGTTTACTTAGTTTATTTGCTTATTTCTCATTTTCTTTCAATTTCCAAAGCTACAAACACATTGAATCTTTTCAAACGAATCGATTTCCGATAATATCAAGCCATGAACCCGATGATTTATTCATCACCACTAAAACAATGAAAACACCCACCAAATTTACAAACTACCCAATAAATCATAGAACCCCGACACCCAAATTATAAACCACCTAATTACAAACAACCCAGTTCGAGGGAAGTAGTAAAAAATCACATAAAACTCATACTTGAATTGAAGATGAAAAAACATCCCCTCCCAAATTACAAACTATCTAATTTGAAACTCGACAAGATCCATACTTGATAAAAGAAGAAACAATACTACTCACTGAAATTACAAAATACCCACCCAATAAACAAAATATCCAATAAATCGCAGGCATTATCAAGATTGAGAGAAGAAGAAAAATAATACTACTCACTGAACCTCAACAATTCAATTGACAACTCCGCACTACTCAAAAATTTGAAACTTGAAGAGAATAATCAATACTTGGTTCCTGGCTTTTTCTTTGTCCTCTTTGACGTCTTGCCAGAGTAGTGCGAAATTACAGTTGCACTAAATAACGTAACAAATATTGGGAGAACGTCGAAACCCTACTACATGGAATATGAAGGATTCAAGGAATTTTTGAAGAGATTTTGAAGTGTTTTTTTTTTTCGTCTACTCTCGATTAGATACTGAGTTAGAAAGTTTAGTACATATAAAGTTGGTGATATCGTGAATGTTTTTGAAAGCAATATGGATACCGAGAAGGTGGCTTCACGTGATGTATTAAAACAAATTGCTAAGGATAATCTAATCTAATTTTAGAGTCAATAAAATATTTGAAATTTTTAAAATTGATAGAAATATTAGGGATATTAATTTCACCCGGAGAATGATATAGGAATTCACCCTGGTAAACATTTAAAAAAAAATTGTAATGACATATTTACCGCTCTAGATTTTTACCAAGTTATTTATTTAAAGTTAAATTCTATTTTTGTGGCAATGTGACTTATTTTTTGTGGGAATGATAAAAGGGAAAAAGAAACGAAAAGTGATAGACCGGTGTTTGGTGATGATTATTCTTGATGAGTTTTTCTACGTAATAATTGCACAAAGATTCTACGTAAAGAATTAGGTGGGTATGGGTCAGATATTGTCGATATTCATTTAATTTTATAAATATTCGTTCAAATGTGAAGCATAACCTAAATTAAAAAAGAAAAACAAAAGGGAAATAGGTGAGTGGGGCAGAAGCGCGCATAAGGCCATCTCCAGCAGTTTGCACTATTTTACAGCAGAATCTGCACTAAAATAGTGCAAAATCTGCACAACAACTCCAGCAGTTTGCACTAAATTTTGCACTAAAAAAGAATATTCCAGTATATTCTTTATTTCTGATTTTTTTAATTGTATATTATTTTGTAAGGTATTATTAAATAAATAATACATTTTTAATTCAAAATTGGCAAAATAATACTTATTAAAAAATTATTGCATTTTTGGATAAATATTAAATAAATAATTTTATTAAATAAAGATTAACTCAATCAAGCTTACTTAACGATTACTCCACATAATTATGAGCAAACTAAAGCCAAAATAAACCTAGTTCAAACACTACCATTTCTTGGACCAGCCATTGGAAGTGTATTCATCTTTTTCCACATGAAAATTGATCTGATTTCTCCATTTTCGCACATCGTTCCGAAATATATCATCAGATCCTTCGGATCAGCATTTCTCGAAGCGTCGAGACTCTTTGTCACCAAAATTTCCCATTAGCAGAGTCTAGAAACCCTCCGTCACTCCGTGGCACAAGAGTCATCATCATCATCATCATCATCCGCGCCACTTTCACCCGAAACCGCCACTAAGATCCACATCCACCA
>BMAC01000151.1:538218-581265 GCA_014905375.1 Phtheirospermum japonicum
TAGCAGCTGCCAATATGTCTCGTGGTAAACAAACATTATTCGTCGAATATCTTCACTCTCAATAGTTACATATAAGTTTATAGAACATAAAAACGCAGGATGTCCGTGGCGTGTACGGTGTCGGGTTGAACCAGATCCTCATAAAATTTGATTTTTCCATTCGAAGGTGCTCGCACGTGTATTAGGTTCAAATGAGAACAACTACCTTATATATGAACCTAAGGCCAGTTATGGATCTTAGGTCTAATTAAATGGATGGATCAGAGTTTTTGTATTTTTCCTTATTTGATTAAAAATACTGGGATTATATAATAAAAGCACTTTTGGTGTATATAAATGATTTATTATAAAAGCACTGTAGTTATATAATAAAAGCACTGCTGGTATTAGGGGTGCGCAACCGGTCCAGACCGGACCGAAATTTATAGTCCCGGTCCAGACCGGTACACCAGAATTTTGAAAACCCTTGGGCCGGAGACCGGACCGGTAGACCGAAATTTTGGAAACTCTTGGACCGGACCGGGACCTAAAATTCAGGTCCAGTCAAAACCAATTTTTTTATTTTATTTTTTTAAATTTTTTGATTTTTTGATTTTTTTTCTTTGGAAAACCGGTCCAATTCCGATCTGAACAGGAAAATTATAGTTTGGACCGGACCAGATCGGAACCCGGAAAACCCCATTTTTATGGATCATAGACCGGACCGGATTATCACCGGTCCGGTCTGGGCTAGTTTTGCACACCCCTAGCTGGTATATAATAATAATTATTCAAAAACAAAGTACAATTTGCAAGATAGGAAATATTAAGTAATAAGGGATATTATGGGTTTGGAATTGCAATGAACTCTGGATGTTCTTTCTTTTATATCAATAAAGTATTTTTTGTGATTAAATTCACTATAATCTAATCACAAATATAATTTAACCTTCTCTTGAAGTAATTAGATCGAACATTCTAAGTATGAACGTCTCCATTTGAAATCATACTTAAAACTCCAAACGGTTTTAAAGATTTATATGACTCACTACTAATCTCAAACCTCTCGCTTAGAGTGTTTCGTGTATGAAAGCCAATTAACGAACCTCGCCTGAACTCTCAAATCATAATTCATCAAACTATTAGTTAAAAAAGGTTGTCAGTCAACCACAACTGTATAAGCATAAACGATTGTCAATCACTTATGCAACAATCAAATCAAAACACGAAAACATTGAATGGGTCATACTCAATTGAAAGAAAGATTAAAATATTATTTATTCAATGTATCTCCAAACTCCATAATAATGAAGAATTCAATTATACATATTCAGGAAATAAGTTAGGCAATTTATCGAACACAAAACACTCATAATTAAAAACTAAGGAATGACAAATCGCATGAAATGTGTGGATTCTCCGATGTTCGTACTCCTGTGTTTCTTATTTGAACCCCTCTAAAATCTCACAATCTCAAATTAATCTCTACAAAAAAATTGATATTCTATTATGATTGGTGCTAAGATGATGTCAATATGTTTCGATGTATGTGAACTAGTTTGAGACCTTTTTTTTATAATTTACCATGTAATCCCAGACTTCAATTCAGATTTTGTAACGTTTATAACGCTTATGGCACGTTTGCAACCCGAGGCACGACTGGTTGCTGTGAAAACAACTTCCAGTATCGACCCGAGTCCCGACCGCGGAGGGGGTCGTAATTGGGTCCTAGGTCCTGTTGACTCCTTAGACTTGTGGGCTTTTCTCTCAACTTGGTCCAATGGACTCTCTTCTTCTTTAGCCAAAACCAAATGTTCGCACCTTATGCTCTTTCAAGTCCAAGTAGCTTCAAATCCTATAAAAACAATACAAAAATACCAAACACGTAATTACGTACAAATAATAGAAAATCAAAATAAAAAATATTATAAATGCACACACAGTAGTTGAAACCTAGTCTAATAAGTACCAATATGAGCATAAAAATCGTATTTATCAACTGGCACGGCAAGGGATATCTTCTTTGCTCACCCTAATTATTGTGTGCATTTTCAAGAGATTTGTTGATGACTGTACGTATAAAATGAATAGGTACAAGTTATCTTTGTTAGAGATAGTTGGTTTGATGTCGACCGACATGACATTGCAAGTTGCATCTGCTTGTTTTGAAAAAGAGCGAGATGACAATTACTTTTGGCGTGTAGCATGTTGAAATCAGTAACGAACCAATCATACCTCTACGATCGAGAAATTGCATTGAAGATTGAAGCTTGTTTTCCGACCTCGAGTCCTTCGTTATGTCGTTGACACATTAGTAGTAACATATTGACCAATTTTAAAAGAAAAATTCGCACGTAGAATAAATGGGACTATTCAACTACAGTTGAAATGTATTGGTCCTTGCAGATTATGAACCGACATCCTACGAGTTGCTTAGAAGTTCACTATGCAAAATAGCGAACTATTGTTCAGTATGCTATGAAGAAATGGATGAAGAGATTTACATCCGCTTAAACAAATAATATCATCCATTTCCATAGTGGCACCACAAACAGATATTTTGAACTTAAATATATGTTCATGCTAAATAAATATTTTCATTTAAAATGTATTAATAAAATATTAATTTCTTAAGGGAGAGTCATCATTCAGTGCTAAAAAAGCAACTTGGATCAGGTATGAGAAATTTCAAAACATGTTGGGTTAGAATTCACGCTTTGCTTGAAATATCGCACACTGCGATCAAAACATATTTCAGACAAGTATTAATGTAATTCAACACCGATTCAAATCAAAGGTATTCAAAGAGTTACAAAGTATGATGAGGAAGATTTTTTTATGAAATTAAAGACGTGCCTAAAGGTGATCTGTATCATTTAATTGGTGGTTGTTTATTAAGAAAGAAATGTGATTTACCCGAACCAATTGAACATGGGATGACATACCAATTTGAAGTATTACACGTGTATTGCCTACATTACTGCATACACACTCACTGCTGACATGTCTACTTCCATGTTCATATTTATCATATTCACTTAATATTAAATGTATGCAATCCAAGTATTAGTCACCAAGTTTTACGATAATTTATTACATAGACTTGGACCGTCAAAAATATATTATCGTTCAATTATATATAATGACGTATGTCAATTATACGTGATGATATGTGATTATATATGATAATATATGTAAAAGATTTTGAATTTAAGGTTTAGTTTTTCATTATACAATCTAGTTTTCCATTTTAGGGTTCCCAAAAAAATTTATTATCGTACCAGTTATATGTGATTATATATATTAGTTATATGATGATATATGACAAAAACTCAAAGTTTAGGGTAGTTTCTCATTTTAGGGTTTAATTTTCGATTTTAAGGTTAGCATGTTTTAGGGATTTATTTTCTATTTTAGAATTTATTTTTTATTTTAGGATTTTAAGTTTTAAATTCAAATTTTCAAATGTTTGTGATGATATGTACCGATCAGATGTGATGATATGTACCGATTATATGTGATAATAAATTAAATTAGTAAATTTAGCTTTTAAGATGCACCAAGGTCCACGGCATAATAACTCAAATATTACTACCGAGCAAAAGTATTAAATAAGACAAAAATTCATAATGTAAGCCAAAAATTCATAATATTCTTCGTACATGATGAATGTGCAAAAAATGAGCTACAAATATATAAGACTCGGGTGATGTAAAAAAAAACATTCATAATGGGATGCATGATGTAGCAAGATATAAATTACCATCAAACATGATTTTAGATTTTGGAATAGTGTGAAATTGAAAAGATGCTTTCAAATAAAACAAAAAACATGCAAATCCTGAATTCTTAACGAAACGAATACCTCAGACCCCAACCTATGCTAAAATCTACTAAACAAGACAAGGTAACAAGATTAAGCCCAATAGTAAATAGGAATTACCATTTAGCACCCAAAAGCTAAACAATATTTTCAAGCAACAAACAAATTGCTACCAGTCCAAAGTATATTGTTCCCAGAAACAACACAACTGAATACACAGAGACAACCCAACCTTGGTGCACAGGTCTTTTGAGTCAATACCCGAACCACAACCCTTCACTTGAGAACCACTTCAAAAACAGCAATCTTAACAGTTTTGCATTACCTGATATGTACTCCGTGAGGGGTTTCTTTTCTTTAACAAAAGGTTCGTTCTTGACTCACAAAAAAATATTTCACTTTCGTCAAAAACAAAATCACCACGAAGAGCGGAGCCCATCAGTCGCACTGAAGACCAGACTTGATACCCTGGATCGTACGCGCAATGAGTGACTTCACAGTGTCGACACTCTCCATTGTTAGCTGGGCCGCCGGCAGGTTGTTGACCAATATTTGAAACCCTAAAGTCAACAACGAGCCGGGTGTGCCAGAGTCGGGGAAGCAATCTGGCACGATCGCGAATCCTGATGGTAGGATAGCTACACTGGAAGAATCACCACCGTTCATCGCCACAGTCATTGCTGCAGTTTCGACTGCCGCGTGAACTATAAGGGAGCCCGAGGCGTCTGTACATGTTTCTTGCAGGATAAGCATGCCGTTCGGGTTTGAATTGGAAGCAGGAATCTGCAAGTTACAATTCCAAAAAGTATTTTCAATGGACATTTTACATGTTGAACTCAATTTTCAAGGTAGGCAGAATTAATTTAAGGGTTAATTATAAAAACTACCCTCAAGATTTTACTCTAATTATTTTTATTTTTTTAAACCTGAAAACTAACCGTTACACAGTAAGGCAGGTCCCCTAAAACTGAATTTTAAAACAAAAAAAATACCATAAAAAAACCTAAAACTAAAAAAGGAACACTGAAGAATATAATAACTAAAAAAATAAAAATCCTATGATACTGTAGAATTCTATTAAAGTAATAATAATAATAATTATTATTATAATTATTATAAACATAAAAAAACTGGAAAATGATAAGAAAGACTAGACTAAATAAAAATATAAAAAAGAAACCTAAAAAAATAAAACTACAATCTTGGGGGTGTACACAAGTATTTTTTTCTAATAGAGGGACCTAAGGGGATATTTGTAATACCTTAAGGTATGTCTGCAAATATTGAAACATAAATCTATACAGATATTTTTATTTGCATGTTGTAATTTAACTCTAAATCGACAAATTGTATAACCACTCACGCTAGTACGAAGAAGAGAGATATCGTTGCCAAGATCCTGGCCCTTGGGGACCCGCAGCATTTGTTGCATCGGTCCGTCTTGAGATAAGACGTCCCAGTGGCACCTCGTCTTCTCATCCTGTAAGAAGTCGAGAAGTTGCTGTGGTGATATCGGCATCCAAACGGTCGTCGTCGCGCTCAGGATAACGCCAGGTGGCTCCCCAGAATTACCAATGCTCTTCCTCATCATTAACTTGGTGTTATCACAATTTTGGACCACTTCCCATTTGTGCACAGTGGCGCAAACGCCGGTGCAAAAGCTACGAGTCATGCGTTGCGCCAGCTTCACGATACTCTTTTTGCCACTTGGATGAAGTGCTGGAGAGAAAAATAAATAAATAAATAAAACATGCGCATCAACTTTTATAAGTAAAACATATAAATGTCGCACCTGAATGATCGTCGCCGGATGCTACAGAGGACATGATCATGGCAAAGAGTTCGCATTGGCGTTGTAGGTTGGTTAGCCACTTTTGGGCGCCGAGGATCATTCCGGACCTGAGTAACGGACGGTATAGATGATGGACTATATTCTCGTCATATTCCGTGTGTTCAATCCAGGTTACCTGAAATTCATCTTTTATAAATAAACATTTTCATCATATAAAGAAAGATATACTTTCAGTTTGAAAATTTTAGATGATGGACTATATTCTCGTCATATTCCGTGTGTTCAATCCAGGTTACCTGAAATTCATCTTTTATAAATAAACATTTTCATCATATAAAGAAAGATATACTTTCATTTTGAAAATTTTCATTCCGCCGCCAGAGAATAGTGATATAATTTTATTTAGAGTGTGAATGGATATAAGGTTAAAATGTAATAATTAAAATTGATGTGATATGAAAATAGTAAAATAAAGATTGAAAATGATTGGTGGTTAGAAATGTGTGAGTGGATAAATAGCGAATTTGGTAAGGAAATGTGTAGTAATGATTGATGAAAGAATAGTGAGTGTATTTTCTAAATTATATCCAATCACAACTTGGGAGAAAAAAAATCTTAGTGAAATGAAAATGAATTTATTTGATATATCCAATCGCACCCTAAGTAATGTGGAAGCTTGTGGAACTTTCTTATGCATTAAATAAATTCAATTATTTTTGCTGCGACGTTTTCAGGTGGTAGAGTAACAGTGCCCTTGTTTCCCACTCAATTTATGATGTTTTAAACATGAAAGAGGTAGGAGAGAAAACATTAATGTAAAAATTATTTAGTCAGAGGTCCTCATAGGTAAGTCTTGAGAACATTTGAAAAGGGTACAAAGGAAAGAAATTGTTTATCATATTCAAATATGAAAATTTGCAGATAAGACAATATGCATATATGTCCGTAATATAAATATTTCCTTACTCATATGAAAACAAAACACGCATACACACACACAGAGGGAGAGTTCTTTGACTTCAGAAGATTACAAAAGGTCTAATCCAGTTTTTTTAAAAGCCTCGTTGTTGACTAATATATTCATGTGGTTACTGGAGAAAGAGGAATAGAAGCATCGTATCTTTAACCTAACATAACAAAATATTATAGTTCCAAAACCATTTTCTTAAAAAAAGATTAAAGGTACTAAAATATTGTTGAGATGCAGATACCTGGGTTGTCTAAAAATATTTTTTATATATATTGCAGATGCTCTCTGTCTGCTCAGCTCTAAAACAGAAAACAGAAACCTAAGGTATTACATCCCAAGACTTTTGCTGTCCTTTTATTATCTTTTCTTTAAACTAAAATTTCTAAAAGAAAAAAAGGATTTTATAGTAAAGAAGCATCAAGATCAACCAAAAATTAGAAGTCAAATTCTTCTTTAAAAAAAAGAAAAGAAAAAAAAAAGAAGAAGAAGAAGCTAGGATCATATCGACATGATAAACGGGCCCAATCTTCAAACAAGCCCTTCTTATCTACAGTTACCTTTGAGTAGCCATTAGGCATATCTTGGACAATGCAACCAGATGGTAGCCTCCAGCAACTCGAAGAAGCATTTCCTCTTATACCTTGGAACAATGCATCTACAGACACGTCAACCACGGCCCACATGTCCTCTCTGTGCTGCTTGCAGAACCGAATGAACTTGATTTGACGGACAGGCACCAAAGGTGAAAGAATCTGGAACTCGGCCTCCATCTACAAAACAAATTTCATAAAAAGATCTTTGGTTTTATTTTCAATTTGTTTCGCCCTTGGGTGGATGGAGAATAGGAAAACTACAATACCAGTTGTAGTGCACAATTACGGTTTCCGGACACTCCAGGAGAAATCACATCAAGAATCGAAGCTCTCCCAATGTTCCATGGAAACATTTCTGTCCATTGATTCTGTAAACGTAATGCATATCAGAAAATTTCCAATTTCCAACTATTCCGGAAATTAGGATCATGTTTATATATAATTTTTTCTTTGGAAATCATTGTTTTCAAGTTTCATATTTCATATCGAAACATCTCAAATCTATCAATCACATCTCATCTTTTCGAATATGGGCCCATCACTACCGCCAAATTCTACTTAAAATATTATTATTTTAAAATATATTTATTTAATGGGACCCACCATCAACAATCTTAATACCATTATATTATATATTCAAATTAAAATATTGAAAGTGGACCCCACCACTAACAACTTTCAAATTATTTTAAAACTACTTGTCCAAACTTAATCTCAAAGTGAACACAGGGGCAACATCAATTTTATATACAACCATCAATTTAAAATAAAAACATGCAGTAAATTGAAATTTGTAAGAAAATTTACCACATCCATAAATGTTTCCACCAGCGCCAACCCACTGATCATTACACTCCCAATAGCTCTCGTTGCTTCAGTTTCGAAATGACTCGGCTTTTCACCGATGCAAGGTCTAAACGTCTTCACATACTCGTCAAGATTCAAAGACTCACCCGTTCCGTCCAAGCTTCCGAACCAAAGAGGACTATCGATCTGGCCAAGCTTCATCAGCTCGTCCATTGCAGCCAAAGCAAGCTCCAAAAAACACGACTTGTCGAAAGGCACATCACCACTCATCACATTCGCATGAAACGGACTCGACATTTTATTGCCGAAATCGAGCCCTAATGACATCGACGGGTCCACAGAGCTCATCATCCCACTAAACCCATTTCTCCCGACCGCAAGATCCAGTTTCGGGTTGGGACCGTTTGTTGTCCTGGTCAAGAACTTGCTGGCTAAGATGCCGAGGCGGTTGAGCTCATCCTTGAGCCTCGCGTTCTCGATCATCAGATGGTGCTGCTCGATCGGTATCTCCCCGAGAATGGCCGGGCAGCCGCAGTTTTCGCACATCGGGCTTCTCATGGCCTCTTTCATGGTGATGTTCTCGATCCGGAGCTTGTCATTTTCTTGTTTCAGGATCGAGTTCTCGTGTCGCTCCAGTTGTGTCTTAATAATCATCATCACGGTATATACATCAGTACAATAATCCATAGAAAAAGAAAAAAAATAGAAAATTTAATTACCTTCATTTGAGTTCTTCTATTTTGAAACCAGAATTTGACTTGTCTGACTTCCAACCCGAGCCGCTTGCCGAGTTCTAATCGTCCTTTCTCGTCGGGATGCGGGTTATCCTTGAAAGAACTAAACTTAACAGTTAAAACCCAGAAACCAAACAAGTAACGAAATAAAGGGCGACGAATGAATGAAACTTACGCTTCGAGTTCTTGGATTTGGAATGTGGTGTGCCTGTGGTATTTTTTGCGTTTGGATGGTTTCTTTTGATCACTGGTGTTAAGATCATCGCCGGATGCAGCTTCCAGGTTGTCACTGCCGGACCTACTCTCCAGCTCATCCCTTATCAAACCCATATCTCCAAGATTCTCCATCTTTGGCTGCTGCACACACAAAAAAAAAAAAAAGGGTTATTTACTACAATCACAAAAAACAAACCACCACAATATTACTACACATACATCTCCAAAAACACACACACTAAATAATAATAAATAAAGAGAAAGTGCATACAAGTGCAAGAGAAAGTGGAGGAGAGTTGAATAAGGGTTGAGAATGAGATGAATGGAGCATTTGTAATGGCTGGGACATAGGACCAGTTGTTGACATGATATTGTAAGAACATAAACCATCAGCCACCATTTTTACCGCCGCCACCACCACCGAGGCGGTCACTAACACCACCGCTACTACTCTTACTATTGAAACCTCCAAAGCTCATCTAAAAACAACACACAAGATAAAATAAAGAAAACCCCTTTTACTCTCTCTTCCAAGATATGACTCAATATATATATGTATAAAAAAAAAAAAAGTAGCTATTAAAAATTTAAAACACACGCAAAAACCCAACTCCTCGCGGCATAAGCATTTACTGTTTTTTTGTTTTTTTTTTCGGATACTCAAAAATAAGAGTGATGAAATGAAAATATTCACCAACCAAACACCAGAAATATTTAAGAAGAAGCAAACGGGGTTGGTAAATGACAACACAGCATCCTTACTACACTCTCTCACTAGTCGCAACCATATCCAGGCCCCCTCTTCGAAAACCCTAGTTCTTCCAATAAATCCAAAGATTTGGGTTTGACTATTTTATCCGTCATCCCAATAAAGAAGAAATGGAAAAAGGGCTTTTAGGAAAAAGAAACAAAAGGCACCCCACGTTAGAAATAAAACACACTGAAACGTTGTAGACTTTTCAATACCTTTCAAAATAGAAAAGCATTTTTGTGTTTAGAAAAAGACCCTTTTCTCTATTTCGCCTTTTCTCTCTTTCGTAGCCTTTTTATAATTTCTAAACTTATGGTTCTGAAATTCTCGAGTGGGAGGTGTAGAAGAGGACAACAAAAACATAAAGTGGATACAAAAAGACAACCTTTTTACTGATTTTGCTCATATACAAAATTCCAAACACCAAAGTCCAATATTACGACTTGTGTGTGTGTGACTACAATAGTAAAAGGTAAACAAAACAGAAAAGGGAAAATCATATAATACAAAGTCTCAGATTTGTGGACTTTCTTATTCCTCGAAGTTAATTATTTAATTAGGTGCCAATAAACAAATGATTCTTGGTAGAATAAAGAAGTGACTTACAGTGACTCCAATGGCACACCTAGTCAATGAATGGTTTCTCTCTCTTTCCTTTTTTTTTCTTTCTTTATCAGAGGGCTTTTTCAAGATTGAATCTGTTGGGGAAAACGAAATCCCAATTGGAGGGGGGAAATGATTTGTTTTGAGAAAACCAAAGAACAGAAAAAGGCCTTGAGATGGCTAAAATATCTTTTGAACTCGTAATGGCAGAAAGAAAACAAAAAGAGAGAGAGTAAATAGTGCAGGAAAAATATATGGAGAAAAAAATGTTTTGGTAATAAGAAATGTGTGCGAAAAAAAAAAAGAAAAAAAGGTAATAAAAAGAGTGAGTCGGCGGGGGTCCACTATTACGAAAAGGGCGTAGGTTTTGTCCGCAGCCTTCCCCACGCTCGTGGTCTGGCGCGTGCATTTCACATTTTAATGTGTTCCTCGCCGTGCGATCGTGCTTTTTTTAAATAAGGTCTCATATATAGTTTCCAAAAGCCAACTATTAGTTTGACTTTTTTTTAATAAAAAATCACGAATTACGATTTCTTTGTATTCCTCATTTTTAATTTTTTTTCATGTTTCGTCTTGTTTTGGTATGCAGTAAAGATGATTAATTTGATATATTATGAATCTAAAATAGATGACAAATAAGTATATTAAATTGAGCGAGGAAATTTAAGAATCAATTTTGATAGAGAGGCAGTAATATCTATTGCGTTTGTTATTGAATGATGTGACAAATATTTTGTTTTCTGAACTATTCGGGGTGAATTTACAAATTTGGTCCTTTTATAACTGGAATTTAATTAATTATTGATTTGAAAATTATAAGAACGTAAAATATATGTTGACTTTTTGACTTTCTTTGAGCTAAATTATCCCGTTCCTTAAAAAAAATGGCACAATTATATGGAGTTTTTAAATAATGGTAACTAGAATCATACCTACAATAGTGAATCAAAGTCAAAAGCTAGAACCAATTTTAAGGAGTTCTTATATATAACCCTAGTGTTGTTTATCAAATAAAGAAAAAAAATGATTCGTTCAATTAATTAAATTTAAAATTCACAATTAGTTTTAAGTTCTCAAATAAGGGATAATATCTCGTTTGAACCATTATATAACTAATATATTTATATATGCAACTGAATTAACTACGCATAATAAGATTTCAATATTTACTTTTTTTAGTTTACATGAAATTAAATATTTTTCTTAGAAATATGATAGTCCATAGTTTGAGTTTTTAACACTTTATTGTTAATGATGGGGTGAATTATTATAAATAAATATTTCCAGAACATGCCAAAACTTGTTAACTGAAACTACGTTACATATATGCTTCATAATTCAATACTTTGTATATTTACTTATTTTTAGTTTACATGAAATTAATTATTCTATAAAATATGATAGTACATGTAGTTTGAGTTTTTTATACTTTATTATTATGATAGAGTGAGTTATTGTAAATAAATATTTTCAGGAAAAGGCCAAAAATTGTTAATTGAAATTATATTACATATATGATACTTCATAATTCAATACTTTGTATAATGGTTGTATATATATGTTTTAAGTGTCTAATAAACTTAAAACATAAAATTGAAAATTTATCTTCATTTATTAATATATTAAATGAATATTTTAATATAGAAGTTTAAAAAATAGTATATGGTGCACATGAGTACATCATGCATTGTGCACTGGGTTTCTTTTATGATGATAAATGTTATGTATGTTTTGTACTTTGAATATGAATATTATGTATGATGAATATGGTTGTTGATAACACGATTTTTTCCGTAAGTGGCCTCCAAGATTCGATTGATGAGAAAGTGTAAGCGGATGCCCATCAAAATTTAATCGACGAGATTCTCAGGTGTGTCCCGTTGAAAATGGATATATGTATGTTTTGTAGGATAACATGTGTATGTTATGTGCTATGAATATTCAAAACACATATATATTCAATACAAACTCATATATATTTCTCACACCATATTCACCATTCAAAACACATAAATTAAACACATAAAATATTCGTATTCATCATACATACGACATAATATTTAATTCTTCCAATATATATATATATATATATATATATTGTGTGTGCGCGCGCTTGTGTGTGTTCATGGGGGAGGGGGTGATTGTGTGTGTGTTGTAATTAATATATTATTATTTAATTACGAATTGGTTTGGTGTGAATAACCTAATGAATGAATCATATGCAAATTAAAGATTAAGGGAAAAAGGAAAGGAAAATAGAAGTAAAATTCATGTCAATTTAAAAAAAAAAAAGACAAATATTAAAAAAAAAATAGTAAAAATACGGATAATGTAATGCAAAAATAGTCTTTTTTTTTTTTTAAATCAAGAAATACAGACTTTTTTTTTCTTGAAGAATAATGAATAGAACGAAGGTGAAAATAAAGAGAAGGAGCGATATCACCATGAACCCCACTAATTACATGTGAAATATTATTTTAAATAAAAGTAATAATATATATGAGATTATCATTATAACATATGAAAACATGATGATATTATCATTATCAAATGTAATGATTGAAATTCACTCTTATTTTCACTACAAACTTATTTTTAATGAAACTCAACTCTCTCTATATACATATGCAACGTTTGATTTCACTAGTCCATCTTCACTTGATTGTCATAATTGGCCTAACTCTTAATTGGATTAATCATATAAAATAAAAATTATCATATTTACTTACATCATTAAAATTTATTAAATAAAATACTTCCACTAATGAAAATCTCAAATATTGAGCTTTATATATATATATATACCAATTCATATAATTGATGTGTCAGTCATTTAGGCTTCTATACAAACTAATCAAGCAAACGAATATAACCAAACAAACTAATAGATATAACTGCTAGTTAATTCAATCACCTATCAATACTATAAATTATTTGTTACATTCTAATAATTGTTGAACATGACCATTATGCGTTTTCTTCATTTAAAGATTGATTTTGGAAAACTAAGATAAATGAATATCTAAACATGAAAGATTATTCATGAAAAAGTGAAACCATAACGAGTTCATCATTATGTTAAAATAGGCTTATGAAATAATAAGTATTTATTTAAATGTCAACTTTAAAGAAGTGAAGTACGTACCACATGTAAATTTGGAATTTGTTATATTTATGTAAGCGTAAAATGTAGTAATTTCTACTACAAAAACAATTCGTGGAATAAAGATGAAACACGGGAAATTATAACATGCATCGGGTCGTTCTTACTTTAGTATTAATATTATATATATATATATCATCACACCTCTATGTATTAATGCAAAATCTTCCTAATCTATGTGTCTGCTTCGTTTGACAAATAAAAAATTCTGGTGGTTCGTTTACTTATGTGTCATTCGAGCCTAATATTTACCAAATTTAATACTTTTCTTTTTATTGTAATTTACCTAATTTAATTTTTTTATTATACTTTTCCTTATTCAATACTTTTTTTCGATTCTCCTAATATAAAAATAGAAATAAATCATATATAATTAGTAGATAAGATTTAAATTAGTTATTTTAATTAAAAGAAAAATTACATATAAAATAATTTTAATTAAAAGAATTATTATGAAAATAATTAAATAAGTTTTATTGATAATAAAATTTAAAATAATTTTATTTTTGAAGTTTCAAATATTATATATAGATAAAATATCAGTTATATATAATAATCAAAGTATATAACTAAATATTAGTAATGTATTCAATCAACATATAAAAATATTAAATTATATACTAATAATTAATAAACATTGATTAGACATTAGTACAATGCAACACGGGTTGAGAGTATGATATCTTTTAAATATCTCAAAGTATGTAACAAATAATTATTAACAAATTTATTCTAAATATTAATAAATAAAACGACTTAATAATAATAATAATAATAATAATAATAATAATAATTAATAAAATAGATATTAGACACGGGTTTAGAGTGTGACGGTTTTTGAATTTTTGTAAGTATGTAACTAAGATTTAATGAATTTAATTTAAACATAAAATCTAAAATTATTTCATATATATAATAATTAATAAATAGATTAGACGTGCACAAGGTATGAGTTGGGAATAATTATTTTAAATGTAAAATTTAGTAATTATCACAAATATTTTTTATACTTATATTTTGATAAGTTCCGTGTAATACACGGGTGTTAAATAAGTATATATTAATGTAAAGTCCTCCTAATATATGTGTCTACTTCGTATGTTTCGCTTGGATAATAAAAAATTTCGGTTGGTTATGTGTCATCCGAGCCTATTGTATACCTAATTTAATATTTTTCTTTTACTATATCTTGACTAATTTAATATTTTTTTTTATTATATTTAGTCTAACTTAATAGTTTTCTTTAATTATATTATGTCTTATAAATAAGTCATATATAATTAGTAGAAAAAAAATATAGATTAATTATTTTAATTAAAAGATAAATTACATATGAAAATAATTTTAATTACAAAGAAAAACTTATATATGAAAATAATTAATAAATTGTATTTAAATAAAAGTTGAAATAATTTAATTTTGAAATTCTAAATATTTTGTATAAATAAATTATGATATATTTGCAATAATTAGAGTATGTAACTGAATATTAGTAATGAACTCAATCTAAATATAAAAAAATAAAATTATATAATAATAATTGATTAATATTTATTAGACAATGGCACAATGCGAAAAGGTTTGAGAGTATGACACCTTTTGATTTTTCAAAGTATGTAACTATAATTACTAATAAAATTAATTTAAACATAAAATATAAAATGAGTTAATAATAATTAATTAATATAGATTAGAGAAGGGTTGAAAATGTGACATCTTTTGAATTTTTATAAGTATGCAAATATAATTATTAATGAATTTAATCTGAACATTAAAATATAATATTAATCAATAATTATAATAATTAATAAATTGAACAAGGCACGGGTTGAGATATACATCCTTTCAATTTTTTATTTTAAACTTAAAACTTCATAATTTTCACAAATATTTTTTATATTTATTTTTTATAAATCCCGTGTAATACACGGGTGTTAAACTAGTATATATATATATATATATATATATATATATATATATTTCAAAGAACATAAATATTCTATAAAAAATAATCATATTCATAATATAAAATAATAGTAATTATAAATATATTCATATTTATCTTACAAAATATAAAAACTATCTGCATATGCCATCTCATAAACATAAACAAAGATATAATTGCTGGTTTTGTTGTTATCGGCAAATAACCAATTCATTGTAGATTTGTTTGTTATATTAACTCTACTACGTGGAATATTTTATTCCTCTGTTTTGGTATAGATATTATGATTGAATCAATCAGAATTCATTATCGCATACCCATTATTGTCCTCATCTATTTGTATTTTCTTAATAAGCAAATAATATCGATAATATCAGGAAAAACGAAATACACTAAATCATAAAAGTTCACCATATTTACCAAATTTCTCAACGTTAGGATTTGTACGGAAAAAATGATCAACAAAAGTAAGTAATCTTCTTAATTTGTCGCTTTACTTTTCCATGAGTGTTTTATTGATATGAACTATGAAACTGTAAATATATAATTTGTTACACAAAAGCCAAAAAAATAAAGGGTTATGATGAATTGATATGATTACCAAACATGTAGATGTTACAATTGATCGAGTTACCTTTAATTTGATTGTTTTGATGGTTAATTAATTGTTTAATTAATTTTAGACACAATTTCTCTGAGAGAAAATGTGAACGCCGAATTAGGGTTCAATTTGTGGACTTAATTTGATTGGCAGCATTTATCAGCATTTATCCAATTCATTGATAGTAAATTACTTGAGAGATCATGGAAATGAATCTGATTCATTAGAATTTTCTTTTAAATCCCTTGAACCAATTTTTAAAATCTTTGTCATTAGTTACTTGTTCTTTCGATACGTATATTCAATTACGAGACACGAAACATTTATGACATACGTGATCCGTGAATTATACCTCTACTAGTTTGAACACCCGAGACCCGGGCATATTAAAAAAAAAGGCATAAAAACATAAAATATATCAAAAATAATTATTAACTTTAGAAAGTAAATTATTAATGCAGCGGAGAATTTTTTTGATATAAATATAAGATATGTAATATTTCATTAATTTCCTCTGTTACGGCCTTTTAATCTCAGAGGTTTACTTTAAACTCTATTCATTCAAACTTTAGAAATACTTTAAATATCTCTCTAAGTAATGCAATAGATTCCTAAAATAAAAAATAAACATGCATACTAAAAATTATTACACATGGAAATTCAACTTCTCAATCATGAAAATGAATTTTGTCTACCAATTTTGCCCTTTTACTCTCGACCGACATTGCAACGTAATAAAATAAATAAAATGAAAAAACATCTTACACAATCCATCTAAAATACTTGTATATGAGAAAGACTTCAAATATATGATTTATAAAATCAAATCACTGGTATATCCATTTAATCAATTTATTATGTTATAGTGTTTACTATATTAGATCACTTCACGCTATTTAAAATGGTCCGACAACCTTTTTATCATCTTCTCAACTCCCGTCAACTTTGTTATTGCTACCAATTTCTCTATCTCCACAAGAACCTATTCAACACAAATGGATAAACTAAATCTTGGTTGAAAGTAAATTAATAATTATATAAACCACATCCATGTTAACTAATTAGAGATAAATATTTTAACTCATTATGTGAAGTTGATATATAATGAAAATAATTAAATAGATAAAAAAATAAAATTATATTTATTTATTAGATACAATATGAAATATATATTCAATGAACATTATATTGTACACAAATATTAAATTTTATAAATACTTTTTTAACTACGATAATTGTTCTACCTATATGTAGTGTTATCTTCCTAAAATATATTTTTAAACACCTAAAATATTTATTTATAGAATATTTTGAATTGTTATATTAGAAAATTCCAATATAAGTCGTGATATGTATATTGTCTTGCTCGTGGAAAACACGTGGTGCATATATATTTTTTAATTAGACATCATAATATTTTAAATTTCATCATATGATAAAAATAATGACAAACAATTGTGAATTACACAACACCCTCTTTACGATATTTAATAAATAAGAAATTATTGTCGAATGTAACATATTTTTCATATATGATTCAACAACAAACTGTTCAAAACAATAATTTTCTGCAAAATAAATCAATCATTTTAATGACTAAAATTAGCTAAAGTATTGAATTAAAATAGAATATGTCGGTATTTATATATATAATAATTGTGTACTATAAAGTCTATATTTTTCATTTGATAAAAGAGAGAATATGTGGCATATTAGAGTTCTAGAAATTAATTTGAAAAAAAAAAAATATGATCCAAACAGATAAAAATAGATATATAAACAACATTAATAAATTTCACTCGATCTAAAAGTAATTCAAAACAAATCAAAACCAAAATATATACACAACATTGATAAATGTTAATTTAAGGAGTTTATTTCATCTTTCATTTAATCCAAATAAGCTATTAATATGATTTATAGAATTCTGCAATTAACATCAATTAACATTAAATTTATAACCAAATAAAAAAAATAAAAAAATACCTCTTACAGCCTTGGATTGAAGATGAAATTATATACATGCATGCTAGTTTCTATTGCCTTTCTAATTAAAAATAGTTTCTTCCTTCTGATGGCAGAATATAATTATTCGACATGATATGTGTGAACATGCATGGGAAATTCATGTTAGTGAGGTACCTTAGCCAGTCCCTTGTAATTTCCATTGGCCATTTCAGCGAAAAAAAATAAAAAAAATTGTCAGTAATCTTTTGGGTATGTTCATTTGGTTGTTCTTCAGCAATTAGTTCACCTCATGTACCCTGTTTATGGGGTTAGAAATCAACATTATTATATTTTATTTGGGATGGCCACTACTTTATTTGGTAGTGGTGTGGGTAGGTATCAATTCTTACTTTTGGCTTTAAAATAAAAAAAATATTTTAAACAGAAGTATACGATAAGACGTTACAACCCACCACGGAAGAATACAACAAACTAAACAATATTCTTTCTGAAAATGCAATCAGCGAGTTACATAAACAACGTAATTAAATTGGAGTTTCAACTTTGATATCATTTTCAACCTCAACAGCATTAATGTGCTTAGAAAAAGTGACGGTACACAAAGCATGGTTATAATATCCATAAATAAATATTGCTAGAGATCAACATAAATACCAGCACCGAGAATTTAAGTGGTGCCAATCCAGAACCGAGTGGACTTTCGCTCTTTTGAAAAGGTCAGCATGATACCTAAAAAAAGATCAAGAAATAGGTAGTTTCTTTTTTCCTCGAACAAACAATAAAACACACTCAAAGTAAATACACAATACATATCAATGGCCCATTATTATCACAATAACACGTTCACACATATTATTGCAAGTCTGCAATGGAACTTGCTAACCACCAAAAAGTTCAATAATATAAAATAAGTAAAAATATGCAAACAAGTTTATTCCTCGTCCGACTCAGACTCGGCGCTCTACAACCACTCCACAAACGGCTTCACATTCTTCCAAATCAGGGAGCTTTTATTACCACCACTCAAACCCTTCTCATACCATTCCACAATAAACTCTTCTTCCAGCACATCATCATCATACAATGCCTTCAACACCAAAGCCACCTCTTTCGCAGCCTCAGGACTCGCTTTTCCACAAAACGTTTCAATTGCATGAAGCAACAAAGGCTGCGAGCCCTCTTCCTCAACTACATCGGCAATATACTTCTTTTTCTTCACAGCCTCTTTAGACAACCCTTTTCCAACTCCCTCAAACAAAGCTTCAAAGAACACGTCAACAATCTCTTGTCGCGGCCCGATCAAAGACTCCAGAAAAGGTTTGAGTTTGCTAGCAGGAGAGCCCTTCTTAACAAACTCCTTTATCAAGTCGACAATTTCAGATTCAGGTTTAACCCTGTTCGACTCTCCATTGAATTTAGGTTTGACCGATGTTGGCTTTTCCTCTTCATCAGCAGAGAGCATGACCATATTAGTCGTAATGGCATTTAACTGCTGTTCAGCTGTCTGCTGCGCAGCAACAACCGACTTGTCAGTTTGCCACTCAACATTGAATGTATTGTAATGTTCTAACGAAATAAATAAGCAATATTGGAACTCACCAAATGATCAGAACTCCAGGAAACACACAAGCCAAATAGATCAGAATCGCGTGACTGCAAAAAACTCCGGAAAATTCAAAAATGCTATGAATCATTCTCATAAACATTTTTTAAATACCCCTGAATATTAGTGACGGAACGGACCCATAGGCACGACCGACTACAGTTACAGCGTCGCCTTCTCTAGCCCTCCTCCAACCGCAGCCATTTTCCCATCTCCGACTGTCGCAGTTTTCTCGACTGTCGATGAATCGGGATAGTCGCACCACCCAATCGAACCCGTCGACGAATCGCTGTCAGCCACTACCATTTTAATCGAGCAAAAAAAAAAATAGAGCTTCAATCCAGCAAAAAAAACACAGAGCTTTAGTAATTTAATTGCACTTAAATCAAAATATTACACTGGAAGTAATTTTAATAAAAATAAATAAAAATTACAGAACGGATGAATTACACTTAAATAAAAATATAAATCAGATCGTATTTTAGTTGATACCTGGATAATAAGAATCCCAACAAAAAATAACAATGATTTTACGAACAAAAAAAAACAATGATACATATATGTGCAGATCTGATGGAAAATAACCAACTGTATGACAGCACAAGATCCCAATAGAAAAAAAACCTTATAGATACACAAAAAACCAATTGTAAATCCAGAGATCTATCTGCAAATTAATAGTGTTGATTGCGGCCAAAAGCTGATCAGAAGGGTTATTAGTCACTTTATCTGTGTGTGTTCCAATCACAAAATAAGTTTTGTTTGAGAGCCCATGCAAATTACAATGGTTATTTAAATCCTTTAATATTGTGAATGAATTTAAGATAATTGCACTAAAATCAGGATGAGTTTTAATGCAACTAAAACTTGAATGTAAATTGTAGGCAACCCATAACTGAAAAAATGGCACATATATCTTGAGGTTCCTACACAAATGGCTATAGTTGAAAATGCCTAATAATGTATGACACAACACAAGATCCCAATAGCAAAAAAATATTTTAGATACACATAAAATCAACTGCAAATCAAGAGATCTATGTTAAAATTAATAAATAACTCCAAATGAACCTCATCACCAACTCCAACTCCATTATAGCCACCCATTTAGAAATAGAGAAATAAACAAAATAAAGCAAGTAAATAGCACTTAATCTACACAGTCAACACAAAATTAAGAGCTCCCACACAATGATTCAAAAATAATGACTGGTAATAAATTAGCATAAATCAAAACCCAAGTCCAATCAAGTAAACCATATCGACATTTTCCTTTTATCCTCACGCCGCACTTAAGTTCAGTAGCAATATGAAATTAAACAGATTATGAAGTAAAATTGTGACACGAAATCTCTTACTTTGAATACTTCCAGAGGCTGAGATGAAGAGAATGCAGAGAACAAAAAACCATACGCGACTCGCCAATCCCCTGTGCCGCCACCGACGAAAAATTAAAGGAAAAAGAGATGAATTCAATTTCTGAATTCATTAGAATATACAAAATAAAACAATTATACTGCGATTAGTTTGAATTATTTTATATACAGATCTCAAATAATTGATACATCAAAATAATTTATTTTATCAAATTGAAGAACAAAAACAATCCAGATATATTGAGATCGACGCAAATACCAATAAAATAAAAATAATAGTTGATCTTTGATCTAATAATTGATAATGAGAAGACCTTTTCTTATACAAAAATTAAACATACATATCTGTTCTCAATTTTTGATCTTCGATCTTCGATATTTGATCTTTAAAATACAGATCTCATCGATCTTCGATCTTTAAAATACAGATCTTCGATCTTAATACAAAAATTAAACATACAAATACATATAAAGAAAATTTGGATAGAGAGGAAGTAAAGCGGCGAACAGAAGAAAACCTAAATTTTATGCTGTCCCAAAACTCGTTCGAAATGCAGAAAATAGAAGAAAGAGGAATCAATTAATGAGTTGAAAAAATTTAAGAAAAAAAGCTCTATTATATACCCTACACCAAAAACTATAAAATGAAGAAAATAATAGGGATTTTTTACAAATTGACACACCAGATTTCTAATTAATAAGAAAAAAAACACATGTAAATTGGAGGCATAAGGAGTTGACACCTCGACAAGGTGTCAACAGAATTAACAAATAGGGGTTGAATCTGTACTTAGTATTTAAAATCTTAATGTATTAAACAAGACTAATAAGTATTATCCACTTATTACAAAACATCCCAAATCCTTAATTAATTATAAATATATTTTTTGTGGTGAATTTACATATTGCTCCCCATATATTTACATATTTTAGTCGATTTGTGGTCAATGTCATGTTTGTATTTGGGATTTGGTAATTCAACGATAAACCATCTCATTTGCATTGGATTTGGTAATCAGACAACAAAGTCTCATTGTTACTTATAGATGCTCCAGCCAGGGGCGGATCCAGGATCGTAATTTTGGGGGATCACTTCTTGAGAGAGAAAAATATATATTTTTATGGCACGTTGTGTAACAAAAACAACGTGATTAAAAAAATATAAATACAAAGTTAATATTAATAATTATTATAATACCATAAAAATAAGTTTTTGAAAAATATTCAATCGATTATCGAATACATATCCCTCTCTCTCTAACTAAAAGGAATACGGCGTTCTTTAAATTTTCAAAGTTTACGATGATATTTTCCATACTCACATTTCTAGCAATTTCACTCTCAATATATATCATTAATGCATCTGAGAGAAAATCATCCATCATTTTGCTACGCAACCTAGTTTTGACAATATTTATCGCGGTGAATGATCGTTCTGTAGAGGTAGTAGAAACCGAAAGAATAACCGATTTCCCCATTTGAAGCAAATTAATTCTATTGAACAATATAAATATCAATATATTAGAAAATAAGTATGGATGGTTGTTTCTGTGCGAGCTAATATGTTTTATATGCCAGCTGAATTTAGCTCTATTGTATTGTGTATAAGTCATGGTTTCGAATCTCATGGTCTTATGAGGGTATGGAGTATGAGTGTGATTGATTACGAATTCGTGCGACCTATGTGCGGGTCAGGGTTAGCGAGTTTATTTGGTTGGTGCGAGTTTATTTGGTTTAGTACGGGTTACTTGATTGATTTGGTTTGGTTTGTTTATTTGGTTAGCATATGGGGGGCTTGCTTGTTTATTTGACATTTACTTTTTGTGGATAATCTGATTAGACTACTTGATTGTATTAACTTGGGGGAGTACATAGTCGAGTTGGATATGATGTTTTGACTTTTTAAAAGCATATGATTGTATTTTCTTATATTATTGTGTTCGGTTATAACTTGAGGCCGTGGAGGGAATGCTTTATGGTTTTAGGTCGTCAAGTATGGAGTCTGGGGACTCGACTTGGGGATTCACAGGTATGTCTTCTTGGAGGATGAGCGAGCTCAGCGAGCTGATCTTTTGGAGGTCGCTGTTTTATGTGGTAAATTCTTATGGGATGATTAATATTATAACTCGGTATGTTGAGCTGGGTTATTCTAGAATTGAGGTTTGATGGCGAGGTGATCATGTTATCTTAAAAGAAGCGAGTTCAGTGAGTTGTACTTTTGCAGGTCGCAGGTATACTTGGTAATTTATAGTGGGATGATTGGTATTACAGCTCGATTTGTCGAGTTGTGTGATTCTAATAAACGGTTTGATAAAGTGGAGTGGTGATTATTTATGTGTTTATATTTTATTGTTGTTTTTAATGGTTGTTGTGCTCTTTTGATTCTGTTTTACATGTCCTACCTGATTTCGTGCCTCAATCAGCTAGAGCATGGGGGACTAGTTGATACGGACCAAAATGTCCGTACGTAATATTATTTGATATATGAGTGTATTTGTGGTAAGCGACCTCATTTCTTGGAAAGGGTGTTTCTCTGGGAGGTGAGCGAGCTGAATGGTTTCAGTGGAAAAGTGAGCGAGTTGGTTTGTGGAGTAGCGACTTGGAGTATGAGGATGAGTTCTCATATAGGGTCGCGACCTCTTATATCTTTAGTTGGGCGTCGTCTTTTAGCTCGATCATGGGCTTTGTGAATATTAGGCCCAAATGGGCTAATATGGATGGTATTTTGAGGTCCCGACGGACTGTATGAAAGGAATAATGGGCCCAGGCCTATTACAGTAAGAAATTTGTTATGTATGGGAACTTAACATACAAGAGGAATCCTAATAAGTCAGTTGTGGTATTTATGAAATTATGGTAGTAGAAGATAACCCTTGACTTGGGGAATACTTCTCTTATCTCTATAAAAGGAGGTGCATACCTCTCTTTATTCTCTATGTTGATCTTGCTTTATCGTATTTTATTGAGTTGTTCAGTAGAAGTATTGAGTGTTTTTGAACTTGGTTTTGACTTAAGATCGGAGGGCCTTAACGGGCTCGAAATCCGACCCGTCCGAGGCGCTGTTTTACAGGACCAGCGAGGTCGCCAGGAGATTCGTTGAGAGCTTGGCAGGTCGCTGTGACGTATTCAAAAGATATTTCAGGTCGTTGATCTATATTCTGAGGTTAGAACCCCATATATTTGGTAATCCAACTTTTGGACTTATAAAAAAAAAACCAGCGAATGCAGATGGGTAGAACCGTCAGCAAACCCATTAGTAAATACTTTAATGCCGGGTTTGTTGATGGGTATTACCCGTCTGCATTTTTTGCATCAGTAATTGTATGCTGACGGGATTAACCTACACGTCAACATTTACTGACGCCTTACCGATGGGTAATACCCGTTACTAATACCCGTTTGGGATTTAGTATCAAATAAAGAGTTTGAACTAAATTCTAAATTTTCCAATTATTTGGACATTTTGAGAATGTGATTATAACGTGATTATCTTAGTACGTATGCATTTTGTGGACTTTTAAATTCTGATTTATATCTCTCATTTGTTCTCGAGTGCACTGCAATATATGTATACATAGAGAACTAAGGGTAGGTGTTGCCGAATATTTTAGGTTTTCAAAATGTATAGTAAGATCATTTTTAACTGAACATCACATTTTTGAATGAGATATGGCCCTTACCAAAATTTCAATCATTTTCTATAGGCACCCTCATACTTCTTACTTATCTATAATTCAATCAAATATATTAATTAATAATAATTAGGATATCATAGGATGTACAAACGAAGGGTGGACGGTTACCTGTCCAATGAGTTCATGGAAGGGGTGGAGAGTTTCATACAATTTACAATCACCCACCATGCAATGAAGGATTGGGAAGTATCCATGCAGTCATACTAAATATAAGAATTGCAGTAATTACGATGTAAACAAGATCAAGTTTTACCTCGTTAAAACTAGAATCGCACAAGATTAATACATCTAGACATTCGATGGTGAAATAAATCTTGGCTCTACACATCTTGTCAGCCCTGAGATTCACGTTGGAGGATCATCATGCTCTACTTTTGAAGAATTCTTAAATGCCTACATCAATATGATTCACGCTGCAACAGGTCAAAATTTTATTTTGACACTCAACACAGCAGACACGACCCTCCCACAGGAAATAGAAAAGATTGGACGATTTCAATACGAAGGTAATTAAAAAAATAAATGAACTTAATCTCATATTTCAAATACAACCAATCTCTTGTGTAATGTGAATTTGTGGGAAAAGTATAAATCCTTCGTAACATTTAATAAATTTTAAAAAGATATATATACCGTATTGGTTAGTAATTGATGAAAATATTTTTTTTTAAAAAATGAAAAAAATACATCTAAAAGTTTATAAGAAATAACTTGTTCATTACTTACATATAAACCAATAATAATTTGAAGTTTATAAAGTTTTACTTCTAGTTCAGGGATGGAAAGAAAGCGGGGGGCAGCGTGGGTACCCAAACGAGATAAAATTAGAGAACAAGTAGCATGAAGTACACGAGCAAGCGAATACATAAGTTTCTAAACGATGGCTTCATCAGGACAGTGCACTTTACATGCATATATATATATATAACATAAGTGACCATAGTCAGAGTTAAAGGTTGAGATGGTTTGAAAGTAAAGAACAAACATGACATGGATCGACTCATGTTCCAAGTGTTACCAATACCATATACCCTACTTCTTCATCATCACAAATGCCCAAAAATACATCATAAACGTTAATACGTAGAAGTAATTGCGCGGGATATTTTGATTGCGGCATCTTACTACCAATTGAATATATGCTCTGCAAAAAACATGATCAGGAATTCAGGAAAAAAAATAAAAAAATTCAAAAGTAGTACTTGAATCATAAGAGGAGACACTGAATTCCAAAGTCCATACTCACCCTGTTAATAACATCACTACTGCATCACCAAGCGTTGTGTTGCAACAGTAAAAATTCCACATGCAACAAATAGCGTCGGAACACCATACACAAACAGTATGTACTTGGATGATTTTACACATTTTTTAACAAAGCGAAGGTCCTGAAGGGGGGAAAAACAATAAAGATCCGTAACGATCAAGTTTCAACATCATATGATAAAACATATACATACATATATATATATATGTATTAAATACTTACTAAACGAAGTTCTTCGAAGCGAGCAATCATTTCTTTGTTACTGAGGAACATTGCTTTCTGGATTTTCCTATTACAAGCAAAATGAAAATACTAGTGAAAAAACAAGTAACAAATGAAAATATTTACTCTGCCCAAAATAACCTAACTTACTCGATTTCTTCGAGAGCTTCTATATCCAGTTGTTCTTTCACAAGTTTGCGCTCTCTCCTTCCAGAAAAAAAATAATAAAAAATAAAAAATTGTCGTTAGTATAGAAATTACTGTAGCAACCCGGCCTTTTTGAAACAAAAAGTGTTATTTATATTAGTTATTTTTCTTTACATACCACTTTAAACTCGAGTATCCCATTTATTTATTCAAGGTTTACACTAAAAACTTGTACACAATATAAATATTGATCGAGTTCAATTGCGCCATAGCCCATAAATTAGAACGATCAAAATTATACATATAACTTGGAATTTACTATGACAAATGGTTTTACCGTATCAAGGTAATTAGGTACTTCTAACTTAGACGAGATTGATATACTTTTAGTATATAAGAATCTAAACATTTATTAATTTGATTTTTACTAATAGAATAGACTTTAAATTTCTAAAATACAAACTTCATAAGTTTTAAACTATGAATCTTTAAATTTTCAAGAAGAATGGAACTGCAAATTATATATATATATATATATATATATATATATATAAGCGAAATATGTACAAGTACAAATGTGATGAAGTGTAGTAAAACTGTGGGGTGAAGTGATGAAAAGTATAATTGATATGGGTTAAAGTGATGTGTTATGTGATTAGAGTCATAAAGTGGATTTAGACATAATGTATCCATTAAAACACAATGAAACAGATATACTCATACCAGATCATGATTTTGACGAAGTATTCATTAAAAAAGCACAAAATCTTAACTTACATCAAATCAGAGTGAAACTTGTCCAACACAGTCTTCAACCTGCCTTTCTCATGAATGAAACTATCAAGCATATGCTCCTGCAAATATCAAAATCATAAAAAGTATGCAGAAGGGGTTCGTCATAAAATGAAGTACAAAGACAGAAAAAGAAAAGGCTTCAAAACGTCAATTGCAGCAGATTGATGGAAAAATAAATAATGTTTCAATGTGAAGTCAGGACTAGTAAATCTAAGATAATATGTTTTCTACATGTCACTAGTTGATAGTTTATAGATATTTTAAAATGCAAAATGATGCTTGTACGAGTAAAGTAATATTTAATAAAATTTTATCCTAGTATGATGTCATAGTTTATTAGTACTAATTCTAATTTTAATCAATGTTAGACAAGTCACTACGCTCAGGCACCGCTTTTTGGCTAGCGATTTTTTCAACACTGATATCTACTGTTTAAAGGGTAGCTATAAAATCTCATTTCAGTTGAAAAAAGAAAAGGAAAGATTTACAATACCTACTTCTAATCTGACTTTAGTTATCACGAGGGTACTCATTTATATTCTATATGCTTTTTTCAGTTTTTATATTTGCATGACTATCAAATTCAGTTGATCAAAAGAATGGGATGTGAATAATTGGTTAAATCATTAACCAAATATGAATTAGATTACAAAAGACTAAAGGGTGAATCCATAAATATACGAATATCAAAACACAGAATAATAAAGATTCAAGAACTCTTCTAAATTAAGCATTATTAAGTTATAACATGCATAGTCTTTCAGTGACTCATTAGGACACACATCAAACTAATATATTATAACAAAAACAAAAGACTTGTTTAAGTTTTTCCAAAATAAAAGGTTTCTTTCAAGTTGTTTAAATTAGTCAAAATAATATCATTTTAGTTGTTCAGATTTCTCAAAATAACTTGACTGCCTCTTCTTGTTCTTTTGGAGAAGGGAAAAAAAACCCATTGGCTTTTTTAGTCACATCAATTTGATTAAATCAATTCCATATATTAATAAGATACATTGAAGATTACCTACAAATATGCTAATGGGGTATGTAAGAATGATAAATTAGTAGTACAGACTAAAATATGAGCTACCTGGAACTTCTTGATTTCTTCATTTTCTTAGAAACTTGGGTCCTTCACCACATCCTACAAAAAGAAAATAATAAAGACATGTTCAACAGGTATAATCTAATCTACAATAAAACAAATATCGACAAATTAAAATCATGATTAAATATATCTAGCTAATTACAGTACGACCAGCAAGAAAAATATCAAATTCTGCGCGATTTTGTTTCTTAGAAACTCTCTTCTTTTTTCGTAAAAGAAATGAAAATCAAGAAATTAAATAATGAAAAGTTAGATTTCTTCAATCATTATCTAATCCAACAATTTCACTTGTAAGCCAAAACTAACAAAAAATGCCGAAACATAAAGAAAACTAAAAAACAAGTGTACGGGAAGGCTCGGGATGCGATTGCCTATGCTTTCATTTTGGGAGATTTGGAAATGATAGAGAATAGTGATTAAAAAGATTTTGAATCGGAAATTTGGGATTGTGAATGTAAGATAATGATTTGTAATTGTAATTATGTGAGTGGGAGAATAATAAAATTTATGGAAAATTGTGTAATAATGATTGGTGGGAGAAAAGTTGAGTGTGGGTTAAAAAACGTAACCATTTAAATATTTTCAAAAAAATAAATCTGAAATTGAACAAATCATAAAATGAAAACATAGGCAATGTCAGCCTTACTAGTTGAAACACACTCAAGCTTTTAAACTTGTAACATTAGATAGAGGAAGGGATATTTTCTCTAGGCTTGGCTTTTAAATTCATACTCATTTATTAAGTCCACGGGCCCGTTTAATTTTGTCGATGGGACTAAATAATTACTTGTGATAAAATAAGATTGCATTATTCAATCCTTGTACAGTTCAATCAATCCCAACAAGGGTGTGTTCATTTCAAACTCAAGAAACCTGCATATTGAACCAATATGATTTGTGTTTCCACCCACAATCAAACACATTCAATTTTTCCAATCTTACATTATATGCTACCAATATAGTTTACCAACCAAAAAAGGATATTCCAAAATCATAAAATGACACGCGTAAGAATAACAAATATTACAGCGCCTCTGGTCAACAATTCTTCAATTTTGTATTCGGACGAAAACCTACTAGCTGTAAATTCGAGACTTGTATAGAGAGATGCGAATGTAAAAGAAGGATAAATTGTAAGATTTTGCAAGGAAGACAATACCGTGACTAGGGTTTTAAATCGTAAAAGCGCCTCAAAAACTGAGGAATTCGGTGTATAAAAAAAATATTTCTGATTATTATAGAGTTTCTAAATCAAAAAATAAGAAAAATTCAAAAATATCGTATTCTCAACTCGTGTCTTCTACAAATGGCTAGTTACGATTTATTAACTATTATTTTTATTGTTAAATAATTTTTATTTTAATATTTAAATTAAATTCGTTAATAATTTCATATTTACATACTTAAATATATTCAAAACTTGTTACATTACATGCTCAACCCGTGTCTAGTTTTTATTAATTAATTATTATTAAATATTTTAATATTTTAATATTAAATTTAAATTATATAATTACTTATAGAAATTCAAGATGTCTTATTCTCAACCCGTGTCGTATTGTACTAGTGTCTAATTAATATTTATTAAATATTATTATATAAATTTATCTTTTTATATTTAAATGAATTCGTTAATACTGTTTAGTTACACACTTAGATTATTGCAAGTAACACGTAATTTAATTATATTATATATTTTAATTTCTAAGAATAAAAATATTTTAACTTTTATTCTAAATACAGCGTATTTAGATTATTAGTAAATAATTTAAGTTTTTTTTTTAAATTAAAATTATCTTATAAGTAATTTTTTTTTTAATTAAGATAAGTAATTTGGAATTTCTTTCTAATTATATATGAATTCTTATATATTTATATTAGAAGAATAAAATAAGATATTGAATTAGATAAAATATAATCAAAATAAAATATTAAATTAGGCAAATAAAAAAAATATTAAGTTAGGCAAAATATAATAAATTAGGTAGATATTAGAATTCTTATATTTAGTAAGTTTTTAAACCTCCAAAACTCGCTAGATAAGCATACGAACCACCATAAAATTACACGTCAGCCCGAAATTTCCTAAGCAGACACGTAGGATAGAAATCTTTTCGTTTAGTATATAGGTGTAAAAATGAAAAATATAAAACCCTTCAATCTTCTTCTTCCTCCCAAAACCTCTCTCATTGCCCAACCAAAATTTACATTAAACCCTAAAACCTTAAGAAAATGGGATAATGATAACAAGATGAATATTGTAATTATTCTTGATAACTATCGTATTTAAATCGTCGCATATTGCTGTTTTTAGTCATTTTTTCTTTTTTTCCGGGTGTGTTACTATTCATGGAGTTAAAATCGCGATTTATATTTGATCTGATTTTGATGAACATTTGTGGTATGTTCGAAATTTGTATCTGAATATTGTACAATTGTTCGAGAATAGTTTTCGAATGTAGTTCTTAGAAGTTATTAGAAAAAAAGACATTCGATTATATATTTCGAACGGGTGCAATTTGTTCGAAAACATAGTTCGAACACCAGTAATATGTTCGAATATTATTTTCGATCATAATGTGTTTATTCATTAATTTGTTCCGAATACTTTTTTAGGAATCGAACGCAATGTCAACCAAAAATAGTATTGTTGGTCCGGTTAGAAATGATATGGTTGCATATTACTCATATTTATTCAACACAGTAAGTTATTTTAAATCTAGAGATGAATTAGTAAATTGGGCTCGTTCGAAAGGAATTGAAAATTGTATGGTGATAGTAGTTAAAATATCAGACAGTGGAGAGAGTGGGAGGCGAGCTCGAATTTTTCTAGCATGCGAACGAAGTGGAAAATATCGTGACATGGTTGGACAAACTTCACAACCTAACGAATCAGAGATAGAGACCGGAGGAAAAGAAATCCAAAAAGAGGCAAACTGGGACAAAGAAATGCGAATGTCCATTCCTTTTAAACGGCTCTCAAATGTTTGTTGACAGTGATGAAAAGTAGTCATTGCAAATAACATGTGGCATGCACAATCACCCTCTTCCTCTTGCCAAACACTTTGAGGGTCATTAGTTGTTGATATGACAAGATGCAATAGCCGACCAAAAGATATATTGTAGATTAAAAACTAGGCATCCTGCAAATGTGTCAATAAATAATGAGGACTATTTACAATGCTCAATCAAAGCATAGAGCTGTGGAACATTCAGGCCTATCACAACTGTAATTTCTCGTGTCAAACTGGAGGAGAATCGTTATTTTTTCCACGTGAATCATTTTAGTAAGGCTAATCAAGTTAAAGATTTTTTTTTTTTTGCTCATCTAACTTCTTTTGATTTGCTTCTTGCATACAAGACAAATCGTAATAAAATATCTTTATTGTAGATAGTTGGAGTGATGTCGATAGATATGATGTTTATGGTTGCTTATGCTTATATAGAGCGTGAGCATGGGGAGAATTACATGTGGGCATACTCTATCCTCAAATCGTTAATGAACCCCTCGTGTTTGCCCACATTTATTGTCATTGATAAGAAAAATGTGCTAATTAATGCAATGTCGGCTACTTTTCCAAATGCGAGGCTTTTATGTCATTGGCATATTGGTAAAAATATTTTGGCAAATGGTGATAAAATATTTCACACAAAGGAAGATTTTGGATCTTTTAATAGTTCATGCAATAAAGTGATGCTTGCCGATAACAAAGTGGATATTAGTGAACAACTCAAGAGATTTGAGCTTGACTATTAAGATCATCCATTAGTCGTACAATATTGTATTAATCAATGGGTTAAATATTGATTACATCTGCATGGACAAATAATTTCATGCATTAATAATACGACAACTAATGGGTACTGAAAGATATTTTATGCGCTTATTATTTAACACTGTTTATGAATATTTTTTTAATCATGATTACTTTTTGTAATGCCTCTTTAGGACGGAGAGTGCGCATTCTTAGTCGAAAAGACATTTGGGATCGAGTATGGAAAACTTTAAGACATGTTGGCCGAAATACATTCTCTTCTCGAGATTTCACACACTGCAAGCAATTAAGACTTTATTTGAGAAGAGTATTCATGTAGTCCAACATCGTTATCAACCAACTATTTCCAAGATGCTGCGCGCTGATATTTCCATTGCGGCATTGGATAAAATTATATTTAAAAATAAGGTTATAAATGATATTGGCATCGATTCATTACTTTGTGGTTGTTTGCTAAGAAAGACATGTGGTTTACCTTGTGCACATGAGATTAGTGAATTCAAGCGACTAGGATGCCAATACCATTAGATAGTGTTGATAAATTTTGGAAAAACTAGACATTGAACCGACTCAATGGGATGATGCGAATGTTGGAAGTGATATTCAGAATCGGGTGCAAGATAGTAATACGGACTACTTAAACAAGTTTAATTTGGTTAATCAATCTAAGCATCTAGTAATGTTGAAAAGGTTGAGAGAGATTTTGAAACTTGACACAACGTCTTTGATTCCGCTTGAGGTCTCTATATGATCTCGTGGAAGGATGAAGGGCAAACACACAAAGAATGTGAATTCTACAAGACGTGACACGAGCAAATTTGAGCATGTGGAGTCATTTCATGATAATTGTTCCCCAACAGACCAAAGTATTGACTTGAGCGGGCCAATTGCTATAAAGTCGATGTTCACTCCTGTTCCAAGACAAAAGCAACCGGTTATCCAAAAAAATTAGATCAACTGCATATGGAGTTTTTACGGATGAACTACCTACGTTGTTTCTTGATTACGTCCTTCAAAAAAAAAAAAAAGAATGCACTGGGGTATGGTCATTGCGGTTACCGTGCAGTAGCTCATTTAATGGGTTTTGGTGAGGATTCATGGGTAAAGTGCGGTGAGATCTTGTTGATGAATTTCAAAAATATCGTGAAATGTACACTAATGTATTCATCACATGTGGTGTTGTTGATGATGTGTTGTGCGCATTAAACTACTATGATATACCTGCACGCTTGAGATATTAGTTGTTACTACCATAGATGGGCCACCTTATTACATATGCATACAATGTCATCTTGGTGGCATTTCCTCTAATACTTGAAACACATACTTGCCTTTTACATCATCGATTCCAATTTTCACTAAACCTAAATGCATATGCATCGCATCAGTTGCTGATGGAAAGTACTCTATTGTGGTAGGTTACTTGTTTATTAATATATATGTGATTGCACTTAAAGTATATTAATCAAGTTTATACTTGTTTGATTTAGGTGACCTTACGACCGGGACATCCATTACCTATCGTACTTGCTAAGTGGTATGAACGGCATGAGGCTTGCGCGATGGGGTGGGAAGCATTGTACATGCAATATTTTAGGTTGTACAATGAACTTGTGGCAGTTAATTAAACATATTATGATCATTTATACTATGTTATATTGAATTTTGGACTACGTTAATTTGTAATTTGTGTTTTGGATGTTCATTCCAACATCGTATCGAGTTTATGTTATGTTTAGTAGAATGTTGAACTTGTTTTCGAAGTTTATGTTATGTTTAGTAGAATGTTGAACTTGTTTTCGAATTTCTATGTATTTAAATATTTTTTTAATGTTAAAATAGTTAATTTTGGACCCAAACACTCGAACTTAAAAAGTATGTTCGAATATAATTCTTGAACATAACATATGTGTTCAAAAATTGTATCCGAACACCCTATTCTCGGGCCCAGTTCATAACAGGTTGCATTCTGTACTAGACCCAAGAATAGGGTGTTTAGACACTATTTTCGAACATAACATAGGTGTTTGAAAATTGTATCTGAACATCCTATTCTTGGCTCAGAATAAACTGGTTTGAAGAAACTTATTAATTTTGGATTTCTTGTTCGAACACCCTATGTTTGGGTCTAAAATTAACAATTCAACAAATTTAATACAACTAAACATTCGAAACACAAATAACAATTCAATAGATTTAACACGATCGAATATTCAATACAAAAATAATAATTCAACAAGTTAAGAACTACTAAACATCTAAAACACAAATAATAATTCAACTATTGAACATCCAAAACATAAATAATAATCAAACAAGTTAAAAATTACAAAGCATCTGAAACACAATGCATAAGTCCCAACATCTCCTAGAACCTCATCCTCGACCCCCACGTCTACCCCTAGCACTGGACGACTCAGGCACATCATCACTATCACTATCCCCTCCTCTAAGGCCTTGTATATATCTTCCATAGTGAGATAGTCTTCCTCGAGATCCTCTTCCTGATTCTCCATCGTTGCACCACTATTTCAAGTAGATCTCGTAAAAGTCTCATCTGCTCCCACGCATTTGTTGTCAAAGAGAGACTAAGATTAGTTGAACACCGTTCTGGATTCTGCATGATAGGATGAGAATATTTGATATACCATCCTATGTATCCAGACGTAGTCTCCCCCTTCACGCTCACCTCACTCCCACGTCGAGGGTTAGACAATAAATGAGAATCCCATTACACAAAGTAGCTTGCAAGAGAAGATGCCCACTCTACCACGTATCGAGTACTATTTTTAAGTCGTATTATAACCCTTAGGACAAGAGGGCATCCGGGTTTTTTTGGATATAAACAAGTTATTTGAGAACACAAATTTAATTTGTCATGCATTTTAAAATTTATTCATCTCATTGCTCTATATCAAAAAAAATGTTGTTTGACGGTGCAAAACAACTGTACCAAGCGGATACGGGTGCAACACTTAATAATTTCAAAGCTCGTAAAGTTTTGAAAGACCCCCCAAAGTGGAAGATATGGTTCGAAGAGAAATTCAAAAGGGTTGGGGGAGATGGTGATGCGCGGCGAAGAGATTAAAAAATATTAAGGGTGAATCATCACCGTCTCCATTCTCAACGCCTAGTGAGTCACCCATTGGGACTCCCTTGATAGACGATGCGGATTGGATGCAAGAAATACCGAGAACCGAGAGGTCGATGGCACAAAAAGCGTATACGAAAATAATGAAAGAAGACAAATTAAAAAACGATGAAGTATCTGATATCTTGAAAAAGTTGAATGAGTTCAACATTGAATGAAAACTTGAACATAAAGAAAGGATGAGCTTAGCGGCCCAACATTTCAAAAAGTTGGAGATGGAGGCCAATAGACAAAGCAAGATTGTTGCGATTGTAGTGGACGAGCGAAAAGCCCATCGACAGCGAAAGGCAGCCGAGGGAGCAGGAAGGGAGGAAGATCAGATCTTGATGATTGATTTCAATAATCTGAAATTATATTTACGCATACACGAAGAATACATGGAATGATAACAAGAAATCATCAACAAAAGACATTCTTTGTTTTATAATTTAATGTAATATTTTTAATTATTTATTACGTATTTGTAAAGTCTTAAACTCTTTATTAGGTATTTGTAATATTTTCATTATATATTAAGTATTTATAATGTTTATTTATTAAATAGATTGTAAAATAAAAAAAATAAAAAAAATTAGAAATCATAATTAAAAATAAAATAATTATTATTTGTAGGGTTTTTATTTATTTGTAATGTTATCCAGCATTTTATTTATTTATTTATTATTATTAAAAATAAAAGAAAAAATTTATATTACTCGGCCTCAACCATCTAAATATACCATTGAAACTATTGACATCACAAGGCACTCATTCAACCAACTGCTGACACCACTTGGCCCCAACCATCCGTTTTAGTATTTTACATTCTCTAACAACAAACTAACAACTATAATGACACCTGCAGTCTGTATAAAAGCAACTCCAATGGGTTGTACATCCTTGGTAGCTTGTGCATGCATAAACACATGCATGTCCACATATCCATGTATGTATATACTCTAATGCCCCCTCTCAGTTCGTACCCGGGTTTGGCACCACTGAAAATCTATTTCTTAAGCAAGTAAAGTATTGACACTAAGAGGTTTAGCCAATATATCAGCAACCTCATAGATAACTTGAATGTGATGAACATAAATGGCCTTGGCAGCTACTTTTTCTCTAATGAAGTGAATATCAATTTCGGCATGTTTCACTCGAAAGTGATGGATAGGATTGAAAGATAAGATAATAAATCCTAGATTATCAAGCCATACAGTAGTAGGAAATTTCTGAGGAACTACCAACTTAACTAACAATGATCTTGACTATATGATATCACAAGTCGTAGCAACCAATCCTCTACATTCTGCTTCCGTGTTGGACCTTGCTATTGTTCATTGCTTCTTACTACTCCAAGAAATTATGTTGGTGAGATTTTGAACTATCTTGGCTTGGAGATTCTCATGGTGCTCCAAGACGTCACCACGCAGCATGTTCAACCTAGAATCTACACCTGACAAAAATCTTGAGAAAATAGGCGTTTTGCGCAACTATTGCCTCTGGAGATAGGCATGGTGCACAGCTGCTGTCAATGCTTACGATAGGTAGCGGCCATGGTGCGGTAGCTTCGGGCGGTAGGTGCCGAAGGATGTGAGAGGATGCGATAGCTGCTGTGATATAGTGCACAAGGCCAGGCAGTTTAGAGGTTCATTTGTTCCTTGTGTGTGAGATTTATGGGCATGCTACTGACGACGTATGACTGTGGCTAGACACGTTCTCGATTTCTGACCATCATCGTTTTTGCTCGATCTTCACACCGTAGACTCATCATGATTAATTTTCAGGCGTGGCCAATCTTCAGACCTCGACTCAGGCCCACTTTGACCAAGTTTGACCTTGCATAATAAAATAATATAAAATTTCTAAAAACCACGAGGAATATGAAAAAAATACAAAGACAAAACAAACTATACAAATGGGAAATAAGACAAAATGGCTCAAGTTATGACAAATAACCAAGCAAATTATGCAAAACGATACACAAAAAACACATGAAGAATAGATATACAAAATATGGACAAATCAGACCGGGTCTTAGTTAGGAATCTTGTCTTCAACAATCCGATGATACACATTGGGGTTCATATTATAAATCATTGGTTGGCTTGATCTTTGTTTTCTCCAGTGATTTTCTTGAAATGATCGACGAGGATGAGTATTCTACTTCTATTCAAAAGGTAGAGATAGATACTTTATTGAATGCATTGCTTTGAATTTGTGCTCAATTTATCTATGATGAAAATTATCTTTGGAATATCTAGTGAATTGTAACAAGAATTACATGAGAGATCAAGATATTGTGAATGGAATGGATTTGGTTAGACTTTGTAAGCATCGACTTCAAGGGTTGAGAGATGGAAGATGGGATTCATTATTTAAGGATGTTTTTCATATTTGTATACAACATTGTATTGTTGTTCTCAGTATGTATAACATGTTTATTTTTTTTTATCCCTATGGTCGGCCACTACGTAATGCACCAAAGATGATGTGTTTATTTGTTTTGATCCTTATGGTTGACCACTATGTAATTCACAAAAAATAACAAATTTACATCACTACCGCTTTGATTTATTTTGTGTTTTGATCGATTTGCAACTACAAGAGTTGAATGAACGTTTCACAGAGGTTAGTATGGAGTTGCTACTTCGCATTGCTTGTTTATCCCTGCAAGACTCATCTTCGGCTTGAAAGAAGTGGACAACCCCATTTCATTTAAGAAACACACCAAGTGGAAGGATCGGTAATAGTGTGGATATTGAAAGTAACATTTTATTATACATATTTATTCAATTCTAAATAGTGACTTAATAATCCTACATAAAAAAATGAATAATACATAATCTCAAAATGAGGGGGTACCTATTGAAAAATATTAGTAAGTTATTAATTAAGTATTTGTATTGATGTTGTGAAATATTAATGTAAAATAAGTAATTGAGATTTTATTTAATTTCTTAACAACAATCAAATTAAGATGGCTAAACTAAAATCTAGGGCAATATTCCTTTACTGGTATATAAATAGGTTGTTGTTGATTCGATGGCACTCAATCGCTAGCTAGCCTGATCCAACAATGGCGTAAAAAAGTAGGTTTAGGATTCCAATGGGATTTAAATTTCACCCATCGGATGAAGAGAAAATGAAATATCTTGTGCACAAGGTTACTAGGTCGCAATCATTGCCCTGTTGCGATGGTTTCATATAGGCATGGTGGATCTTTATGGCAACCAAGAGCCATGGGAGATTTTCGGGGATTATGAAGACACAGAGCTCTATTTCTTCATGGTACTGAAGAAGGTTAGTAACAAGAAATCAAGTTTGAGGATCTCGCTCAAAGTGGGAAAGGGCTTTTGGTCTAATAAAGGCCAGAAAGCTCCAATTTGGCGGCGGAAAGCAAAAAGGGATCATTGGGCACAAGAGGTGTTTCAGGTATGAGAGTAAGAATAAAGAATATGATGATGATCGGTATAGGATTAAATGGCTTTTGAATGAATACATACTTCCCGATAACATGAAACACCGAGTGAAGGAAGAGTATAAGGATTATGCCCTTTGTGTTCTGAAGAGGAAGGGGAAGGGTGGTTCTGTAACTCTTTGTCTAGATGTCGAAAGTAGATATGATGATGTGATGATGGAATCAATTAATTATAGCAGCAACACATGTGGGGATTTGTTGCCTAATACTATCAGTGGTGACGAGGATTGGCTACATGGGATCGATTGGAATCAGCCAGGTGATTTTATTTTTGGAACAGAGGAGGGTAATGTCAAGCGGATTGGATCATTTCAATGACGACGTATCGTGGGCTGAGAGTGATGATGAAAGTAATTTATATGTGTGTGTGTGTGTGTGTGTGTGTGTGTGAATAGGGTATGTGCATCAACATAAATAATAATTTTGAACTGGTATATTGGGAGGGTAACTCACCTGGATAATTTAATTTTAGCACAGGTTTTAAACAGGTTAAGTTTGCATGCCTATTATAAAATTAAATTATGCAGATCAAAATCAAATTAATTTTTTTTTTGAATGGGAAGATCTCGTAATTAGGGATAACAATGGGGTATGGATAAGGCTAGTGGAATTGACTCGATGGCTTCATATTCCCTTGCTCGATCTTTGTTATGCACCAGCAAGCATCTTACCTATGCGAACTATATATAGCCATCAACATCATTAATATTCAATTCGTTCCCTTAAGATACATCAGTCTTACCCCTCCTTCAGATGTCATCCAAGTTTGTTTTGATGGCGCTATCTCCAGAAATAATAATTGTGCGGGGATTCACGTATTTGTTCATAGCCCTGGTGTAAAAAAAATATTATTATGACTTAGCAGAAAGATAATGGACATAGATGTTACCGGATCCATTTTTCTCTAAAGACAAACTTCGTGTCTCTCTAACAAAAAAATATTTTATTGCATAATACTGATAAATATGCATTTCCCATGACAATACATATATAGCAAGTCGAATCTATTTCAATTTTAGTGACTTTTTTTTCAATTTAGTATATAATAATGGGAACTTCTACGGTACCTTCACGACACCATTCATCACTTAATAGGGCTTAATAGGGACCATTAGATCAATTTTAGCCTTTTTATATTAAAAGATCTATGGCTCTAAACCCAGGGGGTGGGGGCATGGTGCCTTGAAGGCACTGTAAACTTTTTCTATAATAATATACATAGTGGTAGTGTCGTCGAGACATGCAAATAAAACCTTACTTAATAATTTTGCAGGAACAAGAATAGGGATCGAGAGAATTTAATTAGATTTCTTTAGCGATGTGATTTAAAAATGCGGGTTCTGGTTTAAAATTAAATTATACTAACGAACTGAAAATACGAGAACAACTAAGGAAAATATCAATTAAAATAAATTCAAGTGAATGACGGAAATGATTATTGGATAAAGATGCCTTAGTTTAAATTGATTACCCCCTTAAAGTAATTCACTGATCCTTGATGCAAAAATATCAAGTCACAATTTACGTAATTATCGTTGAACTAATTATCCCATCTCCTAATTTAGTCACGTAAAATAAATCATTTACGCAAACTCTTATTACCGATAATTTCCCACGTTCGTGTGGAATTCACTCGATGATAGTATTACAGATTCACAAGACCGGCAATTCCAGTAGTAAAATAATAATCCATTAAATAATAACTTGATCGATTATTTCATCTAAGAGCGATAAAGCATAAATTAGCTAATTATCTATCTTAGTTTATTCTCATGAATAAAATCCAATCTAATCCAACCAGAGTAATAATCAAGCGAAGATATTGCATGCATAGAATGTTAGTTGATCAAGCTACGAACTAAACAATTAGTTAAGTAATTAAGATCCGAGAATAATTGATATGTAAATATATAAACTGAAAACATAAGAATAATTTCGATCTCACAGTGATGTCCAACTTCAAGGTTTCGATCTTTTCAACCAAGACAATAGAGAATTAGTCGCGCAGGGCTTCCATGATAATAGAAAAATAAAAGAGGAAGAGAAAAGAGAAGAAGAAGCCAGTCAATGGTTTGTAGTGTGTAAAGATTTTTTTCATTTTTCTCATCAACCTCCTATGCGTTCGCTTCTCCCTCCTTTTATACACATGTGCCTTGGTAACATAATTTGCATGGACATGGGCATCATGTATGGGCCTGCTGATATGCTGATACGCGCCCAATTCTGCGATACCAGGATGGTCATGTCGCTTTTAGGATTTTCAATTCTTCAATTCTGGTCCACAACACTGGTATTAATTAGAAACCATTACAATACGATACGAGTTAAAAATATGATATCTTTTGAATTTTTTTAAGCTAGTTTGCTCTTTTATTTACTCTTATTCGTTTTAAAGGAAAAATAATTAATTCTTCGCAAAAATAAAAATTGTTGCTTGATTACCAATTCCGTCAATGATATACTTCCATACATTTGAGATTAATAGCCATAAGTTATCTTGATCCTTACTTTCGTTACTACAAAATTACTGAGTAGGGTTTTATTTGGGTGTTTCGACGACACTACCACTATGTATGTTATAATATATTAAATTAAAAAAGGTAACTATATTGAAACAGATTTGACTAGTTATATATGTATTGTCATGGAAAATGCATATGTATCAGTTTTAAGCAATAAAATATTTTTTTGTTCAGATAGACACTAAGTTTGTTTTTAGAGAAAATGAATACGGTATATTAAAGATGCTGAAATGGAATCGAATCATCTAGGTCCATGACCTTCATGCTCAGTCATAATAATATTTATTTATTTTTTTACCAGGGCTATGAACAAAGAGATGAATCCCCCTCACAATCATTATGTCTGGAGATAGCGCCATCGAAACAAACTTGGATGACATCTGAAGCAGGGGTGAGACTGATGTATCTTAAGTGAATGAAATTGATATTAATGATGTTGATGGCTATATATAGTTCGCAAAAGTAAGATGAGATGCCTGCTGGTGCATAACAAAGATTGAGCAAGGGAATATGAAGCCATTGAGACAATGCCTCATTGTCATCCCTAATCAGGAGCTCTTCCCATTCAACAAAAGTAAATTAATTTGATTTTGATCTGCGGCATTTCACATTTTATAATAGGCATGCAAATTTAACATGTCTAAAAATTGTTATTTATGTTGATGCACATACCCTATTCACACACACACACACACACACTCACACACACACACACACACACACACACACACATATATATATATATATATATATATATATATATATATATATATATATATTTTCTCATAATATTGGTATTATCAATGCAAAATATTATTGGAAAACCAAAGACACAACACATGTATTAATGATGTTGATAGTTATGTACATAATGAACAGAAACGTAGTTGCAACCCATATATATATATACACACACACACATTAGAAAGAGTTACATTCCAATTAACAAACTAAAGTATTCAAGCAATACAATAATGTGTTGCGAACAAAACAAAGGAATACATTTAACATATGTCGATCACAAGAGCTGATCAAGTACGTTGATCACTACACATGAATTAGAGGCGCCGAAAGATGATATATATATATAAACACACACACATTAGAAAGAGTTACATTCTAATTAACAAACTAAAGTATTCAAGCTATACAATAATCCAAGAGTTGAGAGATTTTTAAGGATTGTGAAGACATAGAGCTCTATTTATTCACGGCGCTGAAGAAGGTTGGCAACAAGAAATCAAGTCTGAGGACCCTCGAACAATGTGGGAAAGGGCTTTTGGTCCAATAATGTCCAGAAAGCTCTGATTTATGGCGGCGGAAAGCAAAAAGGGATCATTGGGCACCAGAGGTGTTTCAGGTATGAGAGTAAGAATAAAGAAGAGGGTCAACAGAATGAGAATATTTGGATTAAGTGGGTTTTTAAATAATACATTCTTCCTGATAATGTGAAACGCGGAGTGAAGGAAGAGTGCCCTCTGTGTACTGAAGAGGAAGAGGAAGAGGAAGGGTGGTTGTGTAACTCTTTGTCCAGGTGTCAAAAGCGGATTTGACTATATAATGATGGAATGGAATAAATTAATTATAGCAGTAACACATGTGGGGGATTTATTGCCCTAATATACTATCGGTGGTGATGAGGATTAGGTATAGGGATCGGACTAGAATCAGCCTGGTGATTTTTTTTTTAGAGCAGAGGAGGGTAATGTCAAAAGCGGATTGAATTATTTCAATGACAACGTATCGTGGGCTTAGAGTGATGATGAATGTAATTTACCTGATTTCACTCTAATCTCACCATGCACCATTGAGGATATGCTAGATCGAGGAAAATCATATCCATCAGTATTTGTCAGCCGACAATAATTTCTTGAATCCTAATCATCTATCGGTGCCGCTAATTCATGTGTAGTGATCAACGTACTTGATCAGCTCTTGTGATCGATATATGTTATATCTATTCCTTTGTTTTGTTCACAACAC
>BMAC01000151.1:581290-610191 GCA_014905375.1 Phtheirospermum japonicum
TACGGCAACCAAGAGTTGAGAGATTTTTAAGGATTGTGAAGACATAGAGCTCTATTTATTCACGGCGCTGAAGAAGGTTGGCAACAAGAAATCAAGTCTGAGGACCCTCGAACAATGTGGGAAAGGGCTTTTGGTCCAATAATGTCCAGAAAGCTCTGATTTATGGCGGCGGAAAGCAAAAAGGGATCATTGGGCACCAGAGGTGTTTCAGGTATGAGAGTAAGAATAAAGAAGAGGGTCAACAGAATGAGAATATTTGGATTAAGTGGGTTTTTAAATAATACATTCTTCCTGATAATGTGAAACGCGGAGTGAAGGAAGAGTGCCCTCTGTGTACTGAAGAGGAAGAGGAAGAGGAAGGGTGGTTGTGTAACTCTTTGTCCAGGTGTCAAAAGCGGATTTGACTATATAATGATGGAATGGAATAAATTAATTATAGCAGTAACACATGTGGGGATTTATTGCCTAATATACTATCGGTGGTGATGAGGATTAGGTATAGGGATCGGACTAGAATCAGCCTGGTCAGATCCACCGTGCCTATGAAATCGTAGCAGCAGGGAAATGATTGTGACCAGTAACCTTGTGCACAAGATATTTCATATTCTCGTCATCGGATGGGTGAAATTTAAATCCAATCTTGTTGACACCATTGTTGATCAGGATAGCTAGCGAGTGAGTGTGATCGAATCAACAAATAACCTATTTATATACCACTAAAGGAATGCCCTTGATTTTAGTTCAGTCGCCTTAATTTAATTGTTGTTAGGAAGTTTAAATAAAATCTCATTTACTAATTTTACTATAATAATTCACAACATCAATACAAATACTTAATTAATAAACTAATGTTGTTAAATATGTACTCCCTCATTTTGAGATTATTTAATATTCTCTATTTTTTTATAGGAATTATTAAATCACTATTTCGAATTTAAGATATATTATTATATTTTTATCCAATGCAAAAATGTTTTGCGATTTATTTTCTTTTACAACATTTCTTATTTTCATTTCTTAGTTTTGCAAAAATAAATTATTTCTTCTATAGTTTTTCACTGAAATATCTAAATGTTAGCATGCACTGGCACCATAACTAACACTTATATCCTGTTTAAACTTTATGCAAGTATCTGAGACCTTCACAACTTTCAATTAGTATATGTGTGTGTGTTGTTTTTTCTTCTAGTTCTCTTGTATATGTGTACATGCTGTAAGCATTTATAATTTTATTCATAACAATTTTATTAAAAGAGGGTGCTCAACTCTTTTTCCACGGACCAAGTATGCAAATGTATTTGTTGGTCACTACAACCAACCCAAGTAAAACACAAGAAAAATCTGAAACTAATAGCTACTAATAGTTATCAGTTAAATATGGAGGAATTCTCTTGGATTGTCAACATTTCAAAATTAATACTTGTTGCATAAAAGTCTTAAATCGCAAAAGGAAGTTATCAGTTAAATCTAGAGGAATTCTCTTGGATTGTCAACATTTTAAAATTAATACTTGTTGCACATAAGTCTTAAATCGCAAAAGTAATTTTCTAGTGAAATACGACTGAAGCTTTAATGAGGAAAAGATATCAAAAAAAGAATATATTATTTGCAGTTATTCAATAAACAATTGAAACAAAGGTTATCCATAAGTCCATAAGTTTCTACTTGTATGATTCCAATACAAGAGGGTATATTCGACAATCTGAAGCTTAGCAAAGTCCAAGTCAAGTCAAAAATAGACATGTTATACAATGATTTGATTAGGCAAGTAAATATTTTGCGGTTTAATTGTTGTTCTTTCAGTAGTAGATAACACTAACATTCTCTTATAAATGATTCCAATACAAGAGGGTATATTCGACAATCTGAAGCTTAGCAAAGTCCAAGTCAAGTCAAAAATAGACATGTTATACAATGATTTGATTAGGCAAGTAAATATTTTGCGGTTTAATTGTTGTTCTTTCAGTAGTAGATAACACTAACATTCTCTTATAAAGGGGTGAAATGAAGTCGTGACTAGAAGATCAAAACTCACAGCTTATGCGGCAAATGAAGTGTGCAAAGTCAAAACCTAAGAACATACTCCCTTTTTCTTTTCACATAATGCTAATTTATTTGCCACAGCTTGCATAGGATAATCCAGTATTTCCTGGACACACATTATCAATATTCAATTAATGCCTTTTTTGTTTTGTTTTGTTTTTTCTAATGTGGTCTGAGGATGTTGAAATACTCAAAAGATATATTGAGAAAATTGAGAAGAAGTTGATTGGCATATGTGCTTGTGTGCTTTCTATTTCAGGCTTATATGTACGCTAGTTCACATGTTAACCATGTAGTAATTTATGTAATCAACTTGTTGTGTGATCAAGAGTGTTTAGTATATTAGCCGTAGCAAATAAATAGAGTCCTTTGTTTTATAAAGTCTTTTATTGGTACTTATCTACTTAATATCTCAAGATGTCTATCTAAACTTTATCTTGTGTAACTAGGACTTTTTCAAGTAGGTTTATACATTGGTGTATATATAGATCTTTTGAGAGATTGAAAAAGCACACGACAAAGGGAGAAAAACAAAAAGATCACCAGTATAAGGAATAGGCCATTCTTTATACAAGTATTCTTCAAGACTGTGTTTGATCAAGCTTGAAGGTTTTATGGACGACGCAAACGCAACTTAGAAGCTCATTCAGGATTATCTCATTTCTGGCTTGCGATCACGACCCATGATTTTATATAACTCATAGGCAATAATTATTTACGAGTATTTTTCTATAGTTTTTCACTAAAATATTTAAATGTTAGTATGGATGCACTGACACCATAACTAACATTTATATCCTATTTAACTTTATGCAAGTATCTGAGACCTTCACAACTTTCAATTAGTATATTATCTTTTCAAGTGTGTGTGTTATTTTTTGCTTCTAGTTCTCTAGTATATGTGTACATGCTGTCAACATTTATAATTTTGTTCATAAAAATTTTATTCAAAGATCACAAGGGGTGCTCAACCCTTTTTACACGAACGAGTCTACAAATGTACTCGTTACTCGCTACAACCAACCCAAGTAAAAACACAAGAAAATTCTGAAACTAATAGCTACTAATAGTTATTAGTTAAATACTGTGGAATTATCTTAGATTGTCAACATCTTAAAGTTAATATTTATTACATATGAGTCTTAACTCGCAAAAGGAGTTTCTAGTGAAATACGACTAAAACTTATCTTAGATTGTCAACATCTTAAAATTAATATTTGTTACATATGAGTCTTAAAACTTATCTTAGATTGTCAACATCTTAAAATTAATATTTGTTACATATGAGTCTTAAATCGCAAAAGGAGTTTCTAGTGAAATACGACTAAAACTTTAATAGGGAAAAGATATCAGAAAAAGAATAGATTATTTGCAATTATTCAAAAAAATAATTGAAACAAAGGTTATCCATAAGTTTCTATTTATATGATTCCATTGCAGGAGGGTGTATTCTACAATCTGAAACTTGTCAAAGACCAAGTCAAGTCGAAACTAGATATGTTATACAATGATTTGATTAGGTAAGTAAATATTTTGCGTTTTAGTTGACAATCTGAAACTTGGCAAAGACCAAGTCAAGTCGAAACTATATATGTTATACAATGATTTGATTAGGTAAGTAAATATTTTGCGTTTTAGTCAGGTAGACCAAGTCAAGTCGAAACTATATATGTTATACAATGATTTGATTAGGTAAGTAAATATTTTGCGTTTTAGTCAGGTAAGTAAATATTTTGCGTTTTAGTTGTTGTTCTTTCAATAGTAGATGACACTAAGATTTTCTTATAAAGGAGTGAAATGAAGTCGGTACAAGAAGATCAAAACTCAGAGCTTATGCGGCAAATGAAGTAAGTTCAGTTATTTTGTGCAAAGTCACATAATGCTAATTTATTTGCCACACCTTGTATAGGATAATCCTAGGATCAATATTCAATTAATTCCCTTTTTTTTTGTTTTGTTTTATGTGGTCTCGGGATGTTGAATTACTCAAAAGATATATTGAGAAAGTGGAGAGGCATGTGTGCTAATGTGCTTGTTGTTTCTGGCTTATATGGTACTCTAGTTCACATGTTAACCATGAAGTAAATGATGTAATCAACTTATTGGTGAGCAAGAGTGTTTTGGAACTAGTTATAAATAAGTATATTTGGGCTCTCTCTTGTTTAAGGAAGTTGAAGAAACTAATTACTTGACTCTGATTAGTCCATGCTTTGTTCATGGTTTTTGTTGGGAAAACATGCCCTTTTCTTCCTTTTGACAACACTTTTAGTGAAATCTTAGAAATTGTTAATTTATTATTTGGTATAGTTATATGTTACATTTTTTACACTCCCCCTGTGTAGTTTTAGTTGACGTTTTAGTTTGTTAGTTTTGTTTTTATTAATGGTCCTTATAGATATATTTCATTATTTCTCTTGGCTTTATCTTTATCTCAGTTCGAAAAAACTTTTTACTTTTCAATAATTATTCGAGGGTACATTAATGAAGACATTTAATTATTAAATGTGTTGTGTGAGTCTTAAAAGTTAATTAAGACTAAAATGAGGGAATATAGTATTTCCCAATTGCTTGTGATTTGTTGAAAGGGTTCTTCAAATTTTAGCTGGAAGCAAAAGAGTAAAGATTGTTTTTGCTTGCCTGGTGAACCTCTTGCCGCTCCAACTACGAATGCATCCTCTTGGATCGTTAATATTTTAAAATAGTTATCAGTTAAATACAGAGGAATTCTCTTGGATTGTTAACATTTTCAAATTAATATTTGTTGCATATGAGTCTTAGATCGCAAAAGGGATTTCTAATGAAATACGACTTAAACTTTAATATGGAAAAGATATAAGAAAAATAATAGATTATTTGCAATTATTCAATAAAAATTTGACACAAAGGTTATCCATAAGTTTTTGTTTGTATGATTCTAATACAGGAGGGTGTATTCGACAATCTGAAACGTGGCAAAGACCAAGTCAAGTCAAAACTAGATATGGTGATTTCATTAGGTAAGTAAATATTTTCCGTTCTAGTTGTTGATTTTCCAGTAGTAGATGACACTAAAATTCTCTTATAAAGGAGTGAAATGATGCCGGTACAAGAAGACCAAAACTCAGGGATATTAGAAAAAGAATAGATTATTTGCAATTATTCAATAAACAATTGAAACAAGGTTATCCATAAGTTTTTATTTGTATGATTCCAATGCAGGAGGGTGTATTCGACAATCTGAAACTTGTTGTAAATTGGATTAATTCTAATTAAATGGTACAGCGATAATTCATGTTGATGAATTTTATAGGATTATTCTACGTGTCGTGGAGATAATCGTAGCATTTTGAATTTCTCAAATTCATTTATTGGTGAGTGAGAAATGATGTTTGGAAGTTGAATAGGTGCTTTTATGCCTTTTCGTTTATCCCACATCGATAGTTATTCAATGTGGAAGGGAGTTTAAAAGTGTTTAACTTTTAATGATTGGACATCAAGTGGGCCAACGGGTATTGTGGGCTTTGTGTAAATGAAGCTCACACGGGCTCTTGGACTTGGGTTCGCCAGTCCGCCTTCGGCGAAGCCGATGGCTGATTCGAGCCCGGTCCTGGACCTCGGACCTCGGTCCTGGGCTCTGGGCCTGGGCTTGGGTCTTGGGCAATTGGTCCGATTGAGATGGTCCGAGTGGGGTCCTGGTCATGGTTCAACCCTGGCTAACCTTTTATTCACATGCTTCATGGACCCCTGACTCCTTTACGTACGTTTTCAAACGCCTGAAAACTCTTGACCGTTCACTTTTTACTTTCCATACACGAATAGCACCTGGAACACCTGAAAAGCAACTGCATATTGCTTCTGGTTTTTTCTTTCTTTCATAACTCAGTCCAGTTTTTTTTAGTTCGCCGGAGCTCTGGTTTCTAACAGTGCTGTTAAACCAGAGACGAAAAGTCGTTTTACCTTTGGGGACGAATTGCCTAAACCGAAGAGCACTACCAGGGCAATATCGTCTTGAGGGAAGAGATTTTCTCGACTCGACTTGAATTATTGTTCTCTATTTTTCTGATCTCTTTTCCAGTTTTGTGTTATTTAGTTACATACTTGTTCGTGTTCGACTCAGAGTTGTAATAGTTTATTAACAAAACTTGGCAAAGACCAAGTCAAGTTGGAACTAGATATGTTCTACAGTGATTTCATTAGGTAAGTAAATATTTCCCGTTCTAGTTGTTGATTTTCTAGTAGTAGATGACACTAAAATTTTCTTATAAAGGAGTAAAATGAAGTCGGTACAAGAAGACCAAAACTCAGGGCTTATGCAGCAAATGAAGTAAGTTCAGTTATTTTGTGCAAGTCAAAACCTAAGAACATAATCCCTTTTTTCTTTTCACATAATGCTAATTTATTTGCCACAACTTGTATAGGATAATCCAGGATTTCCTGGACTTACAGGAGCAATATTCAATTAATGCCTTTTTTATTTTAATGTGATCTCAGGATGTTGAAATACTCAAAAGATATATTAAGAAAGGTGAGAAAAAGTTGACTTGCATATTTGCAGGTGTGCTTGCTATTTCAGGATTATATGGTACTCTAGTTCACATGTTAACCTAGTTGTGTGAGCAAGAGTGTTTTGGAACTAGTTATAAATAAGTATACTTGGGCTCTCTTGTTTAAGGAAGTTGCAAAAACTAATAACTTGACTCTGATTAGTCCATGCTTTATAGGGAAAACATGCCATTTTTCTTGCCTCTAGACAACACTTTTGGTGAAATCTTAGATATTGTTAATCTGTTATTTGGTATGGTTATACGTTACATTTTTTACACTCCCTCTGTGTAGTTTTAGTTGACGTTTTATTTTGCTAGTTTAGTTTTTATTAATTGTCCCTATAGATATATTTCATTATTTCTCTCGACTCGAAAAAACCTTTTACTTTTCAATAAGTATTCGAGGGTACATTAGTGAAGATGTTTAATTATTAAATATGTTGTGTGAGTCTTAAAAATTAATTAAAACTAAACTGAGGGAATACAGTATTTCCCAATTGCTTGTGACTTGTTGAGACGGCTCTTCAAATTTTAGTTGGAAGATAAAGAGTAAGGATTATTCTTGCTTGCTTGGTGCACCTCCTGCCGCTCCAACTACGACTGCATCCTCTTGGATTTTCAATATTTTAAAATTAATATTTAATGCATATGAGTCTTAAATCGCAAAAGGGGTTTCTAGTGAAATACGACCGAACCTCCTTTTGAATTTCTGATTTACTCAACTCTTCTATTTTGATTCGAAGCGAAGAAAAAGAAAGGAAGAAAAAAAATAAAAGGTACTAACTTGAATCCAACTCTAAATGATCAAAATCAATAAAGTAATAATTAATCAAAGCAAAGCCAGAGTCAATAATAAGTAAGATAATGTTTCGAAACTCTATTTCAATTTGAAGGATGGTATTTCAATTAAAGATCTTGTATTTTTGCCCTACACCTGCATTTTACTACTCTATCCCCACGCCTTTATTAATTTCATTCGAGTTTGAACCCCAGTCTCGCAGATGCTGAATCCACTTCTATTCTTTCTCTTTAATCCAAAACAGGAAAACATCAAAATTTAGGTACATAAATATCTCACAAACTAAACCCTACTTAATAAGGTTTAATAGAGACCATTTATTCAATTTTAATCCTTTTATATTAAAAGATTTATGGTTGTAAATGCAGGGAGTGGGGACATGGTGCCTTGAAGGCACTGTAAACTTTTTCTATAATAATATACATAGTGGTAGTGTCGTCGAGATATGCAAATAAAACTTTACTTAATAATTTTGTAGTAATAAGAATAGGGATCGAGAGAATTTAATTAGATTTTCTTAGCGATGTGATTTAAAAATGCGGGTTTTAGTTTAAAATTAAATTATACTAACGAGCTGAAAATACGAGAACAACTAAGAAAAATATCAATTAAAATAAGTGAATGGCGGAAATGATTATTGGATAAAGATGCATTAGTTGAAATTGATTACCACCTTAAAGTAATTCACCGATTCTTGATGCAAAAATATCAAGTCACAATTTACATCACATGGCTTTTAGTTATTTCAATTCTTTAATTCTAGTCCACAATATTGGTATAAACGAGTTGACAATATGACATATTTTAAAATTTTCTAAGCTATTTTACTCTTTTATTTACTCTTATTCATTTTGAAGGAAAAATAATTAATTCTTCACAAAAATAAAATGTCCCAATTCCGTCAATGATACAAACTAAAATAAAATGCACATATTCCGTCAATGATACACTTCCATACATTTGAGATAAATAATCATACTTTTGTAATTTTCAATCAATCATAAACTATAAATACTTGTCTCAAAATCTCTTTTAAAATAAAGGAAAAGTTTACAGTGCCTTCAAGGTACCATGCCTCCACCCCCTCCTGCATTTACAACCTTAGATCTTTTAATATAAAAAAATCTAAACTTGATCTAATGGTTACTATTGAGCCCATGAAGTGAGGAATGGTAGGCACCATAAAAGTTCCCTAAAATAAATACCCATAAATAAAATATTAGAATTTTCAGATTCGAAAATTGGTCCGTTTTTGTTTTATAAAATACATAAATGGTACAAGTGGTAACCCTCATTCTCTCTCTATAAAATGTCCCACTTAAGCCATGGACCACCAAATACCCATTTACACGTCAGCACCTCTGTTACACGTGGTCATCATGCAGTGCGGGATATCTATCGTGGACATTACCACAGGTGAGACAAACCGCACCTGCTCTTAAAACTCGAACACCAAACGTCTCCGCCCCTGTTATTTCTCCCTCTCTACACCTCCTCAATGCACGTCTTAAGCCCATTAATAACCCCACTTCACACGATTCTCCGTTATAAGTAAATAATTTCCAGGTTAAAATTAAAGAAGCAAACTGCAATAGTAACAAGAAAGAAACGATTGTGAAATTTAAAAAAAAAAAAAAAAAATCAAGTATGCCAGGGCAAGATATTGAGAGCAGGGTAAAGAAGAGTAGCAATAATCGGTCTTATGCGGTTGAAGATGGGCGATAGAAATTGGGTGTCGTGGTTAATTCCCCTTTTCGTGGTTGCTAATGTTGTGATGTTCGTGGTGGCGATGTATATGAATAACTGCCCAAAGCATATCAATACAAGGGTTTCCAGGTTTGGGCGGTGGCGATGTTGATAAGTGTGTTGCGAGGTTTCTTGGGCGCCTCTCTTTCCAGCCTCTCCGGGAAAATCCCTGTTTGGCCCTTCTTCTTCCACGTGAGATTTTTATTTTCTTTATTTTATTTTTTCTTTATTATGGCATATTATTAAGTTTCTGCTTTTGAATTGGGGTTTAGTTTGTGAGATATTTATGTACGCGATTTTTGATGTTTTCCTGTTTTGGAGTGAAAAAGATTATGGTCATGGACCTTCTTCCCCCCCCCCCCCCCCCCCCCCCCGACTACATATCAATTGGTATCCATGTATCAATTCAGAATTTTGTTAGTTTTCTGTTTGTGAATGTATCAAATTTGATCTTATTTGTTGTACCCTACTAAATAATTAATGGAATAGGAAATATCGTACATCAAATATATGGATATAATCATTTCAGGATTGGGAATTGAATCTGATTCAGGGTTTGATGATCTCGATTGATTACTATCTGATAGCAGTAATATGTTATTTGGTGATGATTGTAACAACTTTTTTTTCCCACTTTTTTCTTTACTACTGAAGATTAGATAAATTGGGTGCCCTTAATTGGAATAAGGTGGTGCATCAGCATCAAGGCTGGAGGCTTATCTCGTGCATCTGGTTACACGCTGGTGTCATACATTTGCTTGCCAATATGCTGAGTCTTGTCTTCATCGGTATTCGCCTCGAACAGCATTTCGGATTCGGTAAGAGCTGATATCCCGTCAGATCAGATGATTTTTTATGGTCCTTTGAAACGTGTTTTTACCGTTAATTTTTCCGATTTGTCTGGCAGTGTGGATTGGCATAATCTATCTTTTATCTGGATTTGGTGGGAGCATACTATCCTCCTTGTTTATAAGAAACCGAATTTCCGTTGGTGCTTCGGGTGCACTTTTTGGGCTTCTTGGTGCAATGCTTGCTGAGTTGATTTCTAACTGGTCTATATATACAAACAAGGTGGGTGATTGAGTATTATTGTTTTTGACATAAACTTGTGTGAGGCCAGCCTAACTGTTCGATCCGAGTTTCTTTTTAGTTTCTTTTTTTAGTTTTTTATTTAGTTTGTTTTTTCTTAGGTTTTTCAGTTTTTTAGGTGTTTTTTTTTAAGGATTTTTTAGGGTTCTTTTTTTAGTTTGGGTTTTTTAGGGTTTCCTATTTTTTGGGATTTTTATTTTTATTTTAATTATTATTATTATTGTTATTAATAATAATATAGGCTTTTTGAGTTTTTGTAAGGTTTCTTACATAAATTTGGTCATTGTGTGTGCTTGCAGGTAGCAGCACTATTGACGCTTTTGGTGATCGTTCTAATTAACCTAGCTGTTGGAATTTTGCCTCACGTCGATAACTTTGCCCATATCGGAGGATTTATGACCGGATTACTCCTCGGATTTATTTTGCTGCCCCGGCCTCAATTCGGGTGGACAGAGCGGCACAATCTCCCTGCCGGTGCTCGTGCGAGGTCCAAATATAAAGCTTACCAGTATGTTCTGGGGCTGGTGTCTCTGATACTATTGGTTGCTGGGTTAGTGTTATTGTAGACTTGAAGTATGATGTTTTGTGTAAATTAGATGCAACATTTGAAATTAATGATCTTTGTATGAAAATACAGGTTTGTTGTTGGGCTGGTGATGCTGTTTCGGGGAGTAAACGGATACGAGCGTTGCCACTGGTGCCGATACGCAAGTTGTGTTCCAACCTCCAAATGGAAGTGTGATGAAAATTAATCAGACACTTGAAAAGATGGGATGAGTTAGGCTCCAATTTTTTTAGTTTACAGTGTAAATGCTAGTGATGCTAGTTTGATATTGGTTTCTTTATATTTGTCAGTTTGTTAGATAGGTTTGGTTAGTTTGCTGATTTCCACACTTCTGAAATGGTTGTTTCTCAGTTTTTTTTCTTGTTGTTTTATAAACCTTACAAAAAGTTAAAACAGCCCTAGTAAACTTTTAAAAATGAAATTTCTAACTAGAGAGTATATTTTGTATGTTTTTTGAGCTTTAAATGCATCATAATACATTACAATAACTAATCAACACTCCTTGATATTCTGAAATAAAATTGAAATCTGAAGCTAACTATCACTAATGCAATAATTTTTCATGCATCTCCAATGCAACAGCTGATGGGGAAAAAAATTGACAAATGGCAAAAAGTGGATTATGAGCGCATTAAATATTAGACAATGTAAGACTATCTTCAACTGTTGTCCAAAGAGTTTTATAATTATAAGTCCAAAAATCTAATTTTTTGTGAAAATTAATTATTGTTGTCATTTTATCAAGTCTCCACATGAATGTTTTTGTTATTTGATATAGGTCCCATCAAATAAATTTGATTTTTTTTTTTTAAATTGGTCTCAAATTTAAAATCTTTTTAAATTTTCATACAAAGATCATTAATTTAAAATCTACGTTTTGAGGTGTTTTTTAGATCTTGTATTCAAATTACGAGTTTGAGACCTAAGGGTAGAGATAACCTAAAGAGCATTGTCTAATTTAACAATATCTACCTTTAATTTAAAACTCACCCTCTATTTATTTATTTCTCCTTTTAGTTTTATCTTAAAAGTCACATAATAATTTGTCACATATTATAACATAAACATTGATATTGTTATAAAATTTTGTTATAATGTCAATGTCTTTGCCAATGTTAGGATTATATTTAACAAAATTAAACATAGATTAATGGGTGTATTATGGTGGTGTCACACGAATTAAAAGAAGCGTAATAAAAAGTGTTATTCATACGGCTATTGCTTCTTTAAAACTTCAAGTTTTATAAGGAAAATCTTACATCAGAAGTTCAACCAGAAAAATATCAATAATCTTTGACGTTAGGAAGCAATTATATGGTGCATAAGGGTGTACTAAGTATGGTGCAACCTGATATCAAAATGACATTATTGAAGTTTTGGGTTGTTCTCTGTTCATTAATTCCCACAATCTCAATACCTTCTCACCACTCAAAACACAAGTACGTTTCCTAAAAGGCAAAATCAACGAAAACCACCACTTAAATCTGAAAAAACATCCGCGACCTAAATATTTAAAAAACTACCATAAATTCTCTAACTATAAATTCTCTAAGTATCGTTTAGACCGTTTTTCGAGTCAAGAAAATACTTCGTTTTTTTACTTGATTGATTATACACTGGTTTTTAGTATTTCATATTTTTATTATTCTTTACGCTATTTTTTGGTGTTTCGATTTTCTCCTATTCTGTGTACATCACTTGAAAATTGTAGGTACATCAACACACATGTGTTTGTAAAGATTTTACAATGTTTTTTTTTTTGTTTTTTATTTTTTGTTTTGTGTCAACATTGCTCTAATTCATGTTGATTTTACAAGATGTTTCCGGTGTGTTGTGATTATGGTTAGTATTCAGTTTTGTTACTTGTGTACATCACTTGATACCATTGTATACATCACTCTGCATCCGTGTGTGCATCACACTCTCGTCGTGTGATTTGCTCTTCAATGTCTTGTGTACATGAGTTGTCAGTTATGGATACAACACCTTGCTAACTGTTGTGTATTACATGTATTTATATTCTCTCACCCAATACATGTCTTGTATACATCAGTTGCCACTTTGCATACATCAGTATGCCACGTGTGTATACATTACATATAAAATATTGCATATATTTATAACCCTGTATTATTTACATTATTTGTTTGAATACATCACTCTACAAGTATTTGTACACTACTAATAAAATATTCTTTTTACTACAGAAAATGTTATTCTAACAAGAGCAAATAGTAACGACATGACATTATGTATATAGAGAGAGCTTGAGAGGAGCAAGATGATAATTGAAGAAATATGAGAGATTAAAGCTCCATTGGGCAATTCGAGAAATGATTTTTTTTTTAATTTTAAATTTGTAAGTATTTTGATGTGATGAATATTTTATATGACATTGTAAGCTTCCATGATCTCTTTCAATATTATGCTACAATACCTAACATTTGTGTTATGTATGCATCACAATTGTATTATATGCACATGATATTTATATAAAATGTACATTATTTACATGATGGATATACATTATATTATACATCAAATTTATGATATATATACGCCACATTTATGTTGTGTGTAGATTATTTACATGATAAATGTACATTATAAAAATCTTTTACATCACATTTATATTATATGTATATCACGAAAACACTAAATGTACATCATATAACAACTTATATAGGTATATTACTTTCAAAATCATGTGCATTAAAAAGATAATAAGTGTATATCATATAAACTCATTATCTCACCGTATTATTTTTAGTTTACTTGTATGATAGGAACATTACTTTTAATACTCACGAACTTCAGGAACACGGTAAATATACATCGCATAAAAGGACTTCAACAAAAAATAGAGAGAACTTAATCATGTATAATAGATACATTTGTTAAAAATACCATCGCATCAACAATGCGATAATTCTACATCATATAAACCAATCACAAACTCTTAATAATTTGTCCTATAAAATGAACTAAATTTTCAGAATGATGTATGATGTCCGGTACAACTGATCAAATTATAACTTTTAGAAGTAGGGTGAATAAAATATTCATCTCAACAATTTCATAAATTAAATCTTGCAAAACATACAACAAAAACCAATACAATGTACATCAATCCACGTAATGCAATGCATCACATAAACTATACAAATGAATATCAAAAAACACTTAAATTATAAAGCATGAACTGCTTTTTTTAGTTCACGATGCGAGCGCATTTGTATATCTTCTCTTTTGAAAATCACTGTGATATATCTAGACAAAGTGATGTATCTTAAAACATGAAATAATTTATACACTCAGCCGTCCAACTGTACCATGTTATAAAAACACAACATAAGATCATGTATACCTCTCATTACAATGAAGTATCGTAAGTTAAAATATAATGTACATATTTAACTGCAACAGTACCAAATAAGTACACAAAATGAAAAATAAAAAAAATATATATAAAATTATATCAGAATATCATGAAATGACTCAAGGGCAAAGGTAGAACCCATATCTTCATTCACAACCAACCCGAAGAAGATGTCGTTGGCACAACGATGAAATCCATCAATTCACCCAAAACTAAAGCCGAAAATTATGCATCAATGATGCCAGAATCAACAATACCAAGAAAAAAAAAGACATCATTTTGTACTTGAGTGCACATTACATGGTGCACCGGGATGCACCATATAAATCACGGTTACGAATAGATTAATTATCTCGCTTAGTGTCCCAAATCTAATGACAAACAATTAATTCCAGAAATACTATATCTAGAAAGCATGATGACTTGGAAACATGATCCCAAAGGCCTGGTATTGGATCAAGGGCACAAAATTTAAACACCATACATCGGTCCAATTGTTTATACATTATTCCATGAGAGGACCTGATCTGATCAGTAAACAGCATAATAATCTGACATCAAATATCAAAATAATCGTTTGTCAACTTAATCACAATTGAAAAATCAAATCACTCGGTTTTATCCAGTAAACTATAAGAAAGTGAGATTTAAAAAAAAAAAAATGTCGCAAGAAAGCGGAGGTATTTTGTGATTAAATATATTAAAGAAAAAAAAATATCTAATTAAGTAGCCGCTTAAGATTGTTGGTCAGCAGAAGCTGGAGCTGTCCAATACAACTTAACTCCAAAAAGAAGCTTTTCCCTCTCCAATGGCCCGTCCTCATGATCCACGATCCGACTATCCCAATTCAACGCATCCGCAATTTTCTTCACCTTTACCAATATATCCACATCGTCTCGGATTATCAAACTTCCTTCCGGTCGTAAAATCCGATCCATTTCCAACAAAATATCTTCCATTTCACACCTAGACCACCAAAAATAGTGTGTTATTGAGTAAATCACATTTTAAAAAAATTAATTTCAATGTAAAAACACTAACTATAAGATATATACGCACCGGTCCTTGTAGAGAGTAAAAACCGAGTCGGCATGTATGAGATCATACGTTCTAGGGTAGGTCGACATTGCTTCACACCTGAAACAAATTAATTAATTAATTAATAGACTTGTTAAATGCATATAAAAAGATTAGCGCAAGAATAATGATATGTTTATTACCAGCTCTGATAAGTCCCGATCAATCCTCGCTCAAAGATAACACCCAGTGTGTTAGCCTTGGCCTCGACCGGGACTATGTTCATCACCCATAGCGGGTCTTGCACCAAATTAGCCGCAAACCCACCCAAGAACGCGTTCATATCTAGAATGTTCCGGTACCTTCCGGATTGCCCGAGCTGGTTATTCACGGTTTTGTAATACGAGACTCTCTTTTTCCATAGTTGCGTGTCTTGCTCAAAAGTTTCCGAGGTGACCCCACTTATAGTCCCCTTACTAATCCTCGGAGGTATAGCGTTTAATCTTTTCGGCCACTTTTCAAGCTCGCCACCCGAAATCTCCTCGTTGTTAGAAGCTTCCGGTAACGGAGTCAAACACGTTTCTAAGTTTGTGTACCTGTAAAAATTATAGAAATTAGAACTTCACAATGTTTTTTATTTTAGTAATGTTTTTAATATTGATGATCACAAACCAAGCTTTGTCGGGATTGTGTGCAGGACAAAACGGGGGGCTCTTGCCAACGGTCTTGAATTTTTTGCACTTCAAGTGATTGGCGGGTTTTTGCCATATGGCGATATCATTTTTCTCGACCAGCTTTTTCCAGCATAGGCTCCTTGTCACGTTCTCGATTTGCATTTGCTCTGCATTCAAATCCTCCTTCGTTCTCTGCCACCCGCTCCAGTGTTTCTTCCAGTTGATTGGTGGGCCGGATAGGATCCAATATCCACCGGGCCTTAAAACCCGATCGACTTCAATTAAGTAGGCCCCATCTATTCCACGAGTACCGGCATTAATTAATATAAGCAAATAGAAATTGTACTAATTAATGTACAAAATGACAACGAATGGGATCAAAATGCGTGAGGTTAGCTAGGAGATGCGTATATAATTACCATATTGACCCCATGGAATGAGGCAACGCGAGCAATGTGCCATGTCGAAGGCCCGTGACGGGTAAGGGAGTCTCTTCGAGGCAATTACACCAATTAAAGCGGGAACCCCTCGTTCCAAAGCGAATTGCACTTGCGCTTCGTGTGTGTCTCTTGGGGCGAACGACATTGTAAGGATATTTCGGGACATAAGATAAGCCCCCCAGCTGGCAACCTAGGAAATTGCATTAACAGAGATCAGTAATAACTATCGACCTAAATCATGAGCAGACATCAAAGTCTCGAGAAACATTCAACTCGTACAACTAAAACATGGGTTAGGAGCAGAGCAGACAATATCCGGTCAGATAGACCCAACGGGTCAATTGACCCGAACCAGCCCATGCGTCCCGGCACGGGCCATGGGATTGTCGGCCCAGGAAAAGTTGATCCGACGCGACCCGATTTTTTCGTTTGGTCCTACGGGTTCGGGCCGGGCCGGGCCGCCCATTTTAACAGCTCTAGTTAGGAGTATGTAACACGTGATTTTTCTTTTTTTCTTTCCTTCATTTTCCATGGGCAGCTAAGAGTAGGCAACTTTAGGCCCGGCCCGAGAATATGTCGGGCTTGGGAAACATTTTTACAGGGACAAAATGCCGGAAGCCCAACTGGCCCGGGCTGAGCTTTTACCAGCTTGTAGGCTACTGAACTTAAAATGTACAGGTAAAAATAATAAAATCTGCAGAAAAGCAGAAGTAAGCAATCAAATGAAATAAAGTTGTGGAGGGAAATTTATTATATTATATTCATTTCAAAAAGTCATCCTTTACATTTTAGGATTATGTCTTTTATCATTAACAAATTTATCAACCCTGACATAACATTTAATTTAGATGGATCTTATTCAATCCACTTTAAGTAGATAAAAATGAAAATTGTGCACCAATAAATTCAGGGTTATATAAGGGTAAGACAACTTGCATGTGTGTACGTGGCTAAATGCATGGGTGGACTTGTTGCCAGAAAAGGTGTTTGATTCCTTGAGGCAAAATATAAGATAAGAATCAGTGAAAAAAAAAAGGAAATAAAAAAAAGAAGGAAAAGCTGGTTTCGCTGTATCTGACCAACCCATTACTTGCAATACCAAAGCACGATTCTTATGGTAAATTCACACGACCGTACATATATACCAAACGTGTATAAACTAAATCCAGCCAAATATTGCACCTATATACTAGTATTATTTCCATGTCCTTAATTAAATCACCAAATCTTAACTATAATAGCCCAAATAATTTTATAGATTTCACGGATTAGATGGCTTTAATTAGGTATAAATCCCCGAATTCAAAGATTTCACAAATGAAATTTGAAATTGTGACCAAAAATAAATATATTTCAACCAAAATTTACTCTCATCATACCCCTAATTTTAATTAATTAATTAATCATAATCATTAAAAAATGCGGTTAATCAATAGATTAGAAAGTTAAAAAATGAAAATTAATAAAAATTAAAGCTTACCCCACACCCAGTATCAATGGCAGTCCTAATAGACCCGTCTTTCAAATTAATCAACTTCCCGATATCATCAATATACGCATCCGCGCCGTTGGGGAACATGGTCCCGCCGCCGGGGAACCTGAACCGGTCCCCCTCGAACCGGATCCAATTCTGAACCGCCTTCTCGACCGTCAGCTCCTTGTGCGGTACATTGGCGTACCACGCAAGATCCCTGCTCACCGGCCACTGAAACGGGTTCTTGTACCCGTGCGGCGCCGGCACCCGGCATTTCAGCAACTCGCCTTTCTCCGGGCAGTGCCTCTCCCTGTATATCAGCCTGTCCCTGTCGAATCTCAGCGATCTCTGCTGGTCCTCGCACGGGGTGTACTCGCTGTACTTTGCGTCGCACGGCGGGTACGATTTCGCGGCGGGGGCGGCGGCGTCTCCGCCGTCTGCGGCGGAGTGGTGGCTGGCGAAGTCGAGTTTCGTGGCGGCGGCGGTGTTGTTTCGGGAGGTGGCGGGGAGGCAGTTGGGGATGACGGCGGCGACGGAGGGGAGGTGGCGGCGCCGCCGTGTTGCCAGGCGCCGAAGAGGTAGGAGAGGGAGCAGAGGATGGTGACGATGACGAGAGAACAGAGTTTGGGCCTTTTGAAGATGGAGTTGGCGGCGGCGGGCTTAGAGTGGGGGGTGTAATACGGTGGGCTTGGACCCCCCATTGATCGCTGTGTAATAAATAAATAATAACTGTGTGTAATGAAAAGTAAAACAGAGAATGTGTAGGAGTGAGTTTATATATATAGCAGGGAGGTGGTGTTGAAGGGAGACAAGTAAAGAATCAAGTTGGACATGTGAGAGGTGAGGTTGAGTGTAGTGTGTGTGTGTGTGTGTGAGAGAGAGATTGGGATGAGGGGTGGATTTATTTGAGTTTATGATTTTATTTTGTGATTTACGTTTTGGATTTATATATTGTACATTGTATCTAATATCTAAAATATTTTGTGAAATAAGGTAATCTAATGACTCTATATTAAAAATCAGACGAGTGAAATAGAATTTCAGAGCGCGTACTGCATAATAGGAAATTAAATTAGAAAACCAAACTAATGACAGCATAGTGGAATAAATATGGTTATTTTCTAACGCGTATTAAAATTTTGTTACTTAATTAATGTTCAGAATTAAGGTAAAAAAAAATCGTGGGATCTTACTGGGTATTGACGTATAAGGACGAGAAATGATGATTTGTGGAGAATAGATAAGTCTTTTCCATTTTCATTCCAATTGCTATGATTGGATGATAAATTTTAAACCAATGTTAAGTATTATCATAATTGATGTTTAAAATTGGATATTGCTTTTGATAATATCTAATTTCTAATGTGTTATATAATTAAATTTTTTAACCTTCAATATTGTTGCATTAAAGATGTTTTAAGCATCTCTAATAAAATACTCACTCACTTTTAAAATAAGTGTCGTTTTAGAGATTCAATTTTATTACAAATTAAGTGTCGTTTTAGAATTGTTTATCACTCTATTTCAGTTTTATCCCCGTTTATTTTGTAAAAATGTAAACAAGTTATGGTAATCTATATATATATAAAAAGCCTTGCGTTTCTAAAAATATTTCACAAAGTTTTCCCGCCCATTTTACTTACTATTTGTAGTATACATATTTATTATTCATATAATTATTTATATAAATATTTTTTTGGAGATTATGATTTATGTAAAGCAAATATTAATATATAGAAAAATTATGTATAATTACATATAAAATCTGAGAAAAATAAAAATAAAATATTTTTTTTTGAAGAATATAAAAAATAAAAAAATATTTAAAATATACAAATATATGTAAATAATTAGTTAATAAATTTTAAAAATTCAAAAAGGCAAAAGTAAAACATAAATATTTTCAAATGCTGTAAATTAAATTAAAAATGTTAATAAAATTATATAGATAAAAATATAAGAACTTATAATTAAATTATAAATATATATTTAATAAATAGGAAAAAAAACACAAAAATTTAATCAAATAAATTAAAAAGAAAATTCATAAAATAAGTTAAATTAACTCAAAAAATTCATAATTAGATTCTATAAGATTATTAAATAAATCCTAAAATAAAAAAAGAATTGATAAAAATATAACAAAAATAATATCGACTACAAAATTATTATGTGTGTGTGTGTGTGTATATATATATATATATATGAAATCTGAAAAATAAAATATAAATATATAATATATAATATATAAATAAATTTAAATAATTAGTTTATAAATCTGTAAAAACCCGAAAAAGTAAATTAAAATACAAATATGTCAAATGATATCAAATAAATTTGTTTTTATTGTAAATAAAATATAAGAACTTATAATTAATTTATAAATATTTATCTAATAAATACAAAAAATATAAAATAAACCAAAAAATTGCTAATATTATAAAATTAAATATGAATCGATAGCTACAAAAAAGTACCATTAAATTGTAGAAAGTTATTGACTAAGTATAAAATAAAAAATCTAAAACTATAAGAAATATAATATAATATAAACAAAATTGAAAAAAAAAATGAATAACAAAATATAAAAATTTATAATTTGATTTTGAAAAATTATTTACTAATTTGTTAACTAAAAAAAAGATAGTATGAGTACAACCAAAAATTTGATTCAAAAAAAAAAAACATAAAAAAACAAATAACTTATAATTGGTAACAAGAACTTGTCTTTTATTCCATAATTTTTTTTGTTGACCAGACCAAGTGATACGAGGACATATCTAATAGCTTCATATCTTTCAGTTTTCTATATGCGACTCAAGTAAAATCCGGATGACCCAAACTTTGACCCTGAACATGTCACAAACTTAACAATGACACTTTTTTTCATCTTTTTTTTTTCATAAAAAAAGTAAAATATTATATTATGAACATAAGTGAAAGGTAAATAATTTTATACAATTAGTTGATTAAAATTTGAAATCAAAATTATATGTGGGTAAAAAAAAATGATTATATAATCGCATAATATAAAGAATTCAATACATTATTTTAAAAACTTTAACTAAATAACTATTTATGAACATTTGTATTTTAATAATATTTGACTAATTACTATGATTTTAAGTATTTAAAGTTAGAAATACACACACAAATGATTTATCACTCTTGGTTATATAATTAATTTCGTATAACTTAAATCTATATATAAATTTTAATTTATTTATCGGGTTCATCAACTGACTCGATGACTTGGTGGTTAAATTACTCGGTGGCTATCCCGAGTCAATTACCGGGCTTATTTTAAAAAACAACAATAGTAAAATAGAATACAAAGGCCCTCAATTAAAAATTTTAATACGATGCCTCATTTATTTGATATTTCTTTTTTCAATTTTGTAGTACTTTATATTTTTTTTATTTTTAGATTTAGGAGATAATTTTTTATAATACAACATTAATTAAGTATATTACTTTCTGTTTTAAGATATTTTAAAATTTATTGTATTATATTTTATAACTTCTTGATCTTTGTTATTGTTTTATTATCAACTTTCAATAGATAAAAATTATTTAAAATTAAATTTTATATATTTATTTGATTTACTCTTAATGATAGTTTTATTATATTTTTATTTGACTTCAAAATAATTTCATATTTATATTATTATACTATATTATAATATTTATATTTATATTTTATTTCAAGAAATTATTAAGAACCATTTAGAATTAAAACATATATGTTATATTTATTTAACTAAATTCATATTTTTATGATTATTTTATTATTTATAGCATTTTAAGTGTGTATTGTTACTTTTAGAATTTAGTAAATGATTATTCAGGATTTAAGTTATTTTTAATATTATTATATTTAATTATTGTAAAATAATATTTGTTTTATATTATTTAAACTATTATTATCTTCGTAAATTTTTTTATTTTTAAATTATTTGATAAATATTTGTATATAAAATATATTTATTATATATATTTAACACATTTCTTATTCTTTTATGATTTATTTTATTATTTTATAACATTTTTTTTATTAAATAATTATTTATAATTCATAATATCTTAATTCAGTTTTAAAATATTCTATGATTTATTTTATATTATTTACAATATATATGATTTTTGTGATTTTTTTAATTTTATTTATTTAATATATATTTATAAACTATATACAGTTTTTTGTATTTATTTAGTTTTTTTTATATTTTTTTGTTCAAATTTATACTACAAGTATTATATTTTTATTGGTTAAAAGTTTATTTGATAATTGTATAATTATGTTGATATAAATTATATCTAAAATAAAACGTACAATAAATTACAACTAAATTACAACTAGATTATTCGATTGTACTTAAGTTGTACTCAAATAGATTGATGTGATTGAATTATAACATAATCTAATGATATACTTTGGGGTACATGTTGACAAACAAGTACAACAGATACCGATAATTATAAATGCCTAAATTTATTATAAGATCTTCACTCTGTCTTTGAATACAAAGACTAAAAAAGGAGATGGACTCAATGATTTGTAATAAAAGTGACTAATATGATTGTTTCGCGACTAATTAAATAAGAGAGTTTGAAACTATTGTCATGTGATGATAACTAGTTAACTATAATTTGACATATAATGTAGTCTGCAAAAAGTTATTTCATAATATATAAATGTGGAGTTATTTGCCTTTAATTTATTTTAGGGCGCGGATATACGCACACCATCTATTTATGAGTTCACCTCAATTAATAAATATCAACAAAAATGTCAAAATTACCACCACCACCACCAAAAAAAAATAAAAAATACTACACTCCCAAATACATCATCTTCTCCAACCCTTCACCACCACTCAAACTCTGCAATTATCAATTCACATCACACCGTCACTGCCACCGTCGAACGAGAAGAAGAGAAAATGGTGATGGGTGGTGAAAGGTAAGTGATGGATTTGGGCGACAAAGGGTAAGAAACAAATGCAAAATAAGGGTGTTCGTCTCTGGTTTCTCGAGCATATGTCATGTGTTTGAATTTTTTGATCGAACAATACAACGTTGTTCGAAAATAAATCCGAACAATCATTTATTAGCCTTAAAGGGGACGTTCAAATCAATTTTTTAAACATGTTTTTTGTGTATTTTTCGCAGTTATATTTTGTGTTTAAATTGGTTTTTTGAATATATATTTTGTATTCGAAAGTTTGGTTCGAACGACTTTTTTTTCAAGGCACTTTTTTTCTTTTTCTTCAATGGCACGGCGGCGGCAGCGTATTTATGTGCGCATGTTTTGTTTATATTTTTCAATAGACGACGGTCATGGCAGTAGCAGCGGTGATGGGCGGTGGCTAGAGTGGTGGTGGGAAGTTGAAAGAGGTGAGGTATTTGGGGGGTGTAAGGTTTAAGGATAATATTGACATTTTTGTGATAACATTTTTAGTTTGGTGAACTAATAAATAGACGAGGTGCGTATATCCACGCCCTTTGTTTTAAATTTGCTTGTGTTGAACAGTAATCGTGACTTGAGTATTTTAGGTTATTATATTTCATTAATAAATCAATAATATTACAATTACATCAAATGAATTTAAAGCATCCATTTCAATTCGCGTCGTGCATCGCACGGGTTAAGCACTAGTAAAATAATTAAAGGAAAAGAATGGAAGTAATTAAATGAGAATATTATTAATTGATTCAGGATATGTCTGTTAAATATTATATTTTTTTAATTTTGAACAAAAACTCTAAAACGATGCTTATTAATAAATGGAAGAGTAATGTTGAAACCAAAAAATTTGATACATGAGAAAAAAAAAAATTATATGATATATTGTCAAGATTAATGTCAAAGTTTAGATCATACGCGTGAAGTGAAAGAGGCCTTTCTATTAAGACTAATGTCAAGCTTGTCCGGACAATAGAGTTCACTGAATATTTCGTTGCTTGTTTGGTTGGGGCACACCATCTTTGCTCGACACTTCAGTATCCAAAAAATGCAGTAAACCAACGCCTTGGGGCACTAATGGGGGCCTAGGTGTTGTTTATTCTTTTAATATTCCTTTAAAACTTATAAAATGCAATTTGATATTATTATTTTTTAGCTCAAGCAAATCATGAGAAATTAAAAAAAAAATGAGAATTGTTAATAGCTCAAGCAAATCATGAGAAATTTTAAAAAAATGAGAATTGTTGGATAGTTGTCTCCGAATAGAGTTCATTTGTGAATTAATCCCAAATTCAATTTTAAGTCAAATAGTCACTAATTATTATCAAATATTATGACATGAAAATACCACGACATTCTTACTTATTAAAAATCCCAATAAAATAAATAATAATAATAATAATAATAATAATAATAATAATAATAATAATAGGCATCGTGGTGGCTACCGCCTACCCCTACTGCCACCATTGCATTGCCATCCGTTTAAGATATTTTCGGCCTTATTTCTTCTTAACATTTTCTTTTTGGGCCAATTTCTTTTTTCCGTTTTTAACTTTGTTACTATAATATGTTTATATCCATAAGTTTCTTACTTGATAACAAAAACTATTTACTTGATTGTAAAATATTTTTATTTGATGTATAGATGTTATTATGTATTTCTTTCTTATTATTCACTTTTTTGTTTCAAAAAAGAAAAAACCTTACTTTGTACCAAATTATTCAATGTATTTTCTTACTTAATACAATAATAGATAATTTCTTATTTTATAGTGAAATTTGTTATTTTATATTCGAAAAGATAATAAAATTTATTACTTTATATTTAAAAAGGTAAGAAAATTCTTTACTTGATGTACGATAATTTTTTACTTTATGCCTGAAAAGTTAAGAAATTTTCTATTTCATGTCCGAAAAGTAAGAAAATTCCCTACTCTATGTTCGAAAAAGTAAGTAAATTTAAATTTATTACTTTATGTTTTCAAATTTTTGGTTGAAAAAATAAAATCTCGGTGGTCGCTAGAGAAAATCGCGCCGGCCACCAGTGGTGGTTATTATTATTATTATTATTAGAGAGGGTTCAAGATAGTAATCTCTATCTAATAAATACAAAGGTTCCAGTATAAATGAAAGAAAAATGAATAATATCATAATAAGATCCTATTCTCAAAACAAAAAAGAGGGGATATGGAGAAATAGTAGACGCTACAAACTTAATTGAGAATTGAGTCTTGGTATGAAAACAAACTAAATGATAACTTTCAAATTCAGGAAAACTCTAAAATTAAGAAAATTGAGTAATTTTGAGCCAAATCCTGTTTTCTCAAAACAAAGGTTCAGAAAACGAAAAAATATGATAGGTGCAGAGACTCGATGGAAGTTGTTCTAACAAAAAATTGTAATATATTTAAGGTTTGACAATTTGTATAATTATTTAAAATATTTGATAAAAATATATTTTTATGGTGTATTTTGACAACAGATAAAGTGGACAAATAGTATATACTTTGAAAGAGAAAATAAAATTTATCTTAATTGAATGACGATTTTGTTTGGAACCTCACGTTATACGCGTATGGTCAATTTTCAGTGACTTTTTGATCCAAAATCTTGAGTTAAGAGCGGCAAATTGTAAAATTCATGAATATTAAGAGATAAATTGTCAATTTTTAAACATTATGAGATACATACCAGATATCACGGTACTTCGAGAGAGTTTATTTTCCCCAAATTATAATTACGTTTTATTGATTCTCCATCAGAAATGGGAAACATTTTCCATAAAAGAATGATATTATTTATAGTTTTCTCGATCCAAGAAATGTTAAATATTGCTTGAAAAAGTTTTCAATCCCTAGATCCACAAGTGTGGCAATGTGCAACAGTCAACATGCCCATTTCTTGCATATTACTCGTTGGGAACAAATGCAAATTGGCTTGCATGGGCTGTTGGGTTGGCCCGAACCGATAGTAATTTTCTTCGGCCCCGAATTTATGGTTGATCAATTTCCCGTGGCCCGGATCGAAAACACACACGCGCACACTTATTTTACTATATTATATTGTTATAATAATAAAATTAATTACTATTATTATTATTACTATATTATATTGTTATAATAATAAAATTAATTATTATTATTATTATTATTATTATACAAGATATTAATTAATATGCACTAAAAAAAAATCATAAAACTCAAGTAGAGAATATATGTGCCATGACATTAAGGCATATAAAATCGAAAACAAACATTTAGTACACAAATATCTTGAATTAATTAAATATAGAAATATTAAAATTTTATATTGATAACAATATACACACAATTAAATATAGAATAAGAAATACATACTTATTACTCTTTATGATTAATTATTTTATGTTTACGTATTATTTAATATCTTATAAAATAACAACAGCATTAAGATAAGGTATTTTCTTGATCTAGCTCCGAAAGATTGTTAAATTTTATAATAATGATTAATTAATTTCATCATTTTTATGGGACGCACTTTTATTTTTCAACATGAATTGTATTGGCTTACTTGAAGCTTAAGTTGTTTAATAAATGATAGCTACATGCGGCTTGGGCAATGGTGATCCAAAGTTCTATGATTTCATAATTTAAGAAAAGCGTTAGTTAATAGAACATCGAGTTGCTAAACGTTGGCGTAACGAAGTTTCACCGAGTATAGTTTTTAATTTCTTTATTTTCTCGAAATTTCGTGGGAGATCAAGTTGATGCCTAATCTCAATCAGGGCATGTTTATGGCACTTGTTCATTGATTTATTCTTTCGATGTTTATCCAAATAATATTTAATCTTATATTCAGCTTGGAAATGATCGTCAAGTGTGTACATGCCCACGTTGGAAGTCATGAATTTTAATCCCACAAAGAAAATTGATGGTTTGGTAACTAGTTAAACGGGTTAGATATTGGAGGTGAAAATATGGTCTATCTAATAATTACTCAATGTGTAAATTTAATGTCAAGTAGTCTTTTGCAGCACATTTTTAGAGCGATCATATCTTGACTAGTTCTTTCATTCTTTTTTTTTTTAAATCAAAATGTAAACATTTTATAGATAAAAAATGGGCACTACAAAGTAGGCAATACAAAATACGTTAGGTGGTACTCATGTGGTACAGCAACCGAAAAGCTACAACACCACTAATTACATGTTCGAAATGAATTAATACATCGGGATACAAAATGAACATGGCCTTGTACACTTGCGTTTTGATCTTAAAAACAATGTTGGTCACTTGTGGGGACAAGCCTTCAAAAATTTGTCGGTTCCTCGCTGTCCAAATGTGGTAGACGGTGCTCGCCTAGCGCAATGCGCTTGGCCTTGCCATGCCAAGTGGTGCTCCTTCCTTCGTTCTTGATCCACTTCAAGGCGCTAGCTGAATCAAACTTTTTCGCTTTAAAATAAAAAGCTCGTCCGCAAGAGAACGGAGCTATTGTAGGCGATAAACTGACTCGAGTCGAATCACGAGAAATTGCAATCAGCGTCGATAAATATTTGTTCAACGTTTTTATATTTAAACACACGATCCATTTTTCGGAAAAGATTTCTACAACTACTAATTCAAAAATAAGCATTCAACTATTAAAACTTAATTGATCATTTAACCTAATTGAAAGCATAAGAGGCTAAGTGAGAAAACATCATGATTTAAAACTAGAGAATTGAACGTACTGGAATTACTAAACTAAAACAAGTCAAAGTAACATACAAACTAAGAAAACTAAATCAAAAGCAAATTACAAATGTAGAATACTTATTGTTCATCTAAGATACGCAGTAATCAATCGAACTTCAGCGACGAACGATGACCATAAACGACGATAAACTTAGAAACGAGTCTTCAACGTGATCTTCGAATGAAATCTTAATTCTAATGTGAAATGGAAAGGGGCTTGAGTTTTTGGACGTTCATTAACCTTACCTCTAAGATATCTAATGATTAAAATGAAGAAACCACCGGTATTTATAGATTTCTCCAACAAAAATCGCTCAACCGCAGGTGCGTCGATCGACGCGTGTCGAGCGTCGACGTCGACGCGAGCCAGGCTACTCGCGTCGACCAGGCAGTGCGTCGATCGACGGAACTAGGATCGACGCTACTGAAGCTGAGCGTCGACCTAGCGTCGATCGACGCGGGCATCTCCCGGCGTCAACATGTGCAGCCATATGCGGCAGGACTCGGACACTGGGTAAGCCAGTGTCTGACTGGTACCCAGTGTGATCTCAGCACTTTGCTCGTCTAATCTTCGTCGTCTCGAAGCTGAAAGAGAAAATTAAACATAATGAGACTATTACTTATAAAATAAAGAAGAAAAACATAAAATGAAATAAGAACGAGAATTACTAAAAAGAAAAGAAACGAGAACAATAGAAACCTAAAACCCGACAAAACACACAAAATGCAAAGCAAAAACACACGAAAATCACATACAAATATGTACAAATCAACTCCCCCACACTTAACTTTTTGCTTGTCCTCAATTAAAATCTAATCTAGACGTAGACAAGGAAAATCTAATTACCCGATGACCTAATTACTAATGCATCCATATGATTCAAGAAGTTAATGTATTAGATCGACTAAAAACTCAACTAAAAGGACGACACGATAACGTTGAGATAAGAGATTTAAACTAGCTTATGAACACCTAAAAGTAACGAGTTGACCTCCATGTACGTCACCAATCCATGCCTCGGCCAAAGTTTATCCCTGCTCAAACCGCCAAATCATCACCCGACTAGCCCAGTCATCTATACACCTCTTTAACAATACAATCTAAGAAATAAAAAATAAAAATAAGAACTCGGCTTGTACAAGGTTTTCTCTTCTTGTACTTATTCTTTCTTTTCCTTTTCTTTTTCTTTTTTTTTTCTTTTCTTTTATTTTTATTAATTTTTTTTTAATAGGTACCCATAAAGATGAGGTACAAAATAAGCATAATATACATACATCAAAAGCGAGAGTTCATTGACTCCAATCTTATGTTGCTAAGTGCAACTGATAACATTCTTCAATAACGCACGTGGAGTTTTAACTCGAAGATCTTTAGCCAGATCTTTTGTCATGTTGGGCCCTTCACCTTCTGTTTGTAAATATCCGCATTATCGTAGGCCTCGTTACGTATTTCATCAAGCTCCTCAATTTG
>BMAC01000151.1:610804-669525 GCA_014905375.1 Phtheirospermum japonicum
CGTCTCCAAAATAAAAAGAAAAAATTACATAAAATCCTATAGAGGTTAACTGAAAACGGGCTAGTAGAGAGTATTCGACTCTTTGGAACGAAACAAGAATAGAACAGAGGACAAGACACTTCATAGATTATTTACACTTCATTCCCCACAATTACACTATTGTTCGAACGAAAATCTAAATATCCTAACCAAAGCATCTAACCACGTCACTTCGTCAAGGTTCCAATCAATATCAATACACACAACTCAAATCAACCACAAGCAAGCATACAAAAAATCTCCGTGTAGCACCAGCTTGTGTCAAATCATAATTCACTGCACGAATCGCCCAATAAGCTCGGTGCTCCATCTCGACCGGAAGGTGACAAGCCTTGCCATAGACCATCCGATATGGGCTCGTCCCTAAAACTTTTCTTGTATGCCGTTCGATATGCCCAAAGAGCGTCACTGAGCTTAGATGACCAATCCTTACGATTTGGCTGAACAGTTTTTTCCAGAATTGCTTTGATTTGTCTATTACTTGTCTCCACTTGGCCCGACGTTTGTGGATGATACGCCATGGCCACCTTTTGTTTCACTCCGTATTTTGCCATCAGTTTCTCAAAAGACTGGTTACAAAAATGTGCACCCCCATTACTAATGACAGCTCGTGGAAACCCGAACCTACAAAAAATATGCTCTTGAATGAACTTGACACGACCTTTGCATCACACGTTCTCATGGGAACAGTCTCGACCCACTTGGACACATAGTCAACGAAAACCAAAATATATTCATATCCGAATGATGTCGGAAATGGTCCCATAAAATCGATGCCCCACACATCAAAAATCTCAACGACTAAATTGCTTGTTTACGGCATCTCATCACGTTTGCCAATGTTTCCCAGGCGCTGGCATCGACCACAAGTCTTAGCGAACTCATGCGCATCTCTAAATAGCCTAGGTCAATAAAACCCAGATTGGAGGACCTTGTAAGCCGTCTTCTGACCTCCAAAATGGCCTCCACACTGCTGATCATGACAAAACGAGAGAATATTCCGTTGTCCCTCCTCGGGGATGCATCGTCGAATAAGTCCATCCTTCCCGAACCGAAAAAGGAATGGGTCATCCCAAAATTAATCCCTGCACTTAGAAAGAAATCTCTTCCTTTCTTGGAAGGACAAATTGGCACTTACGTGACCACAAGCAAGAAAGTTAACAATATCGGCAAACCATGGAGTGTTATATGAAGAAATAGCATATATCAACTCATACGGAAATACATCATTCAAACAACCAAATTCACTCACTCCCTCTCTATCCAGTCGGGATAAATGGTCCGCAACCACATTTTCACAATCTTTTCTATCCCTTATTTCAACATTAAATTCTTGTAACAAAAGTATCCTCCGTATCAAATGCGGCTTACTTTGGGTTTTATTAAAAAGATAGCGAAGAGCCGTATGATCACTATGGACGACCACTTTTGAACCAATAATATAGGCACGAAATTTTTCAAGAGAAAATACCACAGCCAAAAGTTCTTTTCGGTGGTTGTATAGTTCCTTTAAGCCTCGTTTAACATAAGACTAGAGTAATAAATGACTCGAAGGAGACTATCCACACGTTGACCCAACACAGCCCCCACGGCGTCATTCGACGCATCACACATAATTTCAAAGGGAAGGGACCAATTTGGGGCAACGACCACCGGGGCCGTGGTTAACTTTTTCTTAAGCAAATTAAAAGCATTCAATCATGATTCATCAAAAACAAACGGAACATCACTACTTAACAAATGACAAAGCGGGCGACTAATTTTTGAAAAATCCTTAATAAATCGCTGGTAGAAGCCCGCATGTCCAAGAAAACTACGAATACCCTTAATGTTCGTGAGAGGTGGCAAACTTTCAATAACATCAACTTTGGCCTTGTCGACCTCCAAACCATTACTCGACACAACATGACCAAGTACAATACCACGTCTAACCATGAAATGACTTTTTTCCCAACTTAACGTTAAATGACTATCTAGACAACGTTCAAGCACTTTAGAAAAATTTTCAAGACATGAAGCAAAAGAAGAACCGAAAACTGAAAATCATCCATAAATACCTCAAGAAAGTCGTCTATCATGTCTGTGAAACTAGAAAGCATACAGCGTTGGAAAGTCGGCGGCGCATTGCAAAGTCCGAAAGGCATTCTCCGGAAAGCAAAGGTCCCAAATGGACAAGTAAACGTCGTCTTCTTTTGATCCTCCGGCGCGATGGCTACTTGATAGTATCCGGACAACCCATCAAGAAAACAATAATATTGATGTACAACCAACTTGTCAAGTAATTGGTCGATGAATGGTAGTGGGAAATGATCCTTCCGTGTAGCGACATTAAGCTTTCGGAAGTCAATACACATCCGCCATCCCGTAGTCAACCGTGTCGGCACAATCTCTCATTTGTCATTCTCGATTATCGTGATCCCACCTTTCTTCGGCACAACATGGACGGGGCTCAACCATTCGCTATCGGGTGCAGCGAAGATGATCCCTTCGTCGATTAATTTAAAAATCTCCTTCTTCACAACTTCCATTCGATGACCTTCTCAAACTAGCTTTGCTCCCTCTTCCATCACAATATAATGCATACATGTGGCTGGACTTATCCCTTTAATATCTCCCAAACTCCAACCAATAGCTCCTTGGAATTTTTTAAGAACACCAATTAATGCTTCTTCTTCTGCTTTGGCTAGCTTGGCAAAAATGATCACCGGCTTCTTCTCGCCTTCCTCAAGGAAAACGTACTTGAGATGACTTAGAAGAGGTTTAAGCTCGGATTTCGGCTCAATATCTAGTTTCTCGGTTTCAAGCTCACAAAGGTCAATCACCCCCTCGAAATTAGGCTCAAGCCAAATGTCGTCCTCGGCGAGCCATGAGTCATCGGAATGATCGAGAATGTTACAGAAGTTAGAGTACTCTTCAAACTTGTCTTGCACAATGACATCAATGGAATCCACTAATGAACACTCGGCGTTCATGGACGATGATGGAGTAGCATGAAAATCATGGATAGAAAATGTGACTGATTCGTCCAACACAAACAAAGTCATGCTCCCATTCTTCACATCAATTAACGTGTTGGTTGTGGCCATGAAGGGTCGACCCAACAAAATCGTATGCTCTCGGTTATCATCTCGAATTTCACCCACGTCTAGAATTACGAAATCAACGGGTACAATAAGTTTCCCAACTTGCACAAGGACGTCCTCGACAATCCCCCTTGGGTACCTTACCGATCGGTCTGCTAATTGAAGTCGCATCTTTGTCGGCTTAAGAGCACCTAAATCAAACTGTTCAAAAATAGACGAAGGCATTAAATTGATCCCCGCCCCAAGGTCAAGCATACCCCGGGTTTCTTTTCCATTTCCCAAAATAATTTTAATACAAAAACTCCCAGGATCACTTTCTTTTGGGGGAAGAGGATTTCGTAAGATGACGTTCGCCGCATTTGAAATACAAACTTTATCATTTTCAGAAAATTTTCTTTTTTTTTATGCCAAGTCTTTGAAAAACTTGACATAAGCGGGAACGTTTCTTATAACATCAAGCAAAGGCAAATTAACATTTACTTTGGAAAGCATGTTATAAAGATCAAGAAATTGCTTATCTTGCTTTTCTCCGCGAAGACAACTTGGATATGGAATGGGAGGCCGATAAGGATTAGAGGCCTTGTGAAGAGTCTTTGTAGGCTCGATGTCCTTGTCAACATTATCCGGTGTTTTAGGAATGGTTGTCTCCTCGTCTTCTCTCACATTTGATTTCCTTCCTTCTCCTTTGTTTGGAATTTGTGAATTGGAGGAATACTCATCGGAAGATGCAACATTATTATTCATAATTCGTCCACTCCGAAGCACTATAACTGCTTGGACTTGTGAAGATTGACTCGGCAACTTTCCCTGCTCATTCTTTCCTACTTTCTTGGCAAGTTGGCCAAGGGCCGTCTAAAGCTTATCCATCCGTTTGTCATTACGCAACAAATTTGACTCAGTACGTTGAAAATTTGAATCAGTGCGTTGCATAAACGTACGCAAAGTCTCCTCGAGTGTTGGTGAAACGGGTGCTTGAGTTGGTGGTGGTGGAGACAATGGTACTTGAACTTGCCCCTGCGAATGTGGAGGAAATGGTACTTGACCTTGTCCTTGCGGTTGTGATTGTTGCATTGGTCGAGTTGGGAATGAAAATTGACCATGTCCCCATTGTTGTTGATATGATTGTTGGGGAACAAAGTTATTTTGTGGCATTTGGTTCGGTATCGGATTCGCCGCATTATTAGGATTCGACCATGAGAAATTTGGATGATCTCTCCACCAATAAGGTTTATTGTTGCGTTGGTTAGGGTTTTGATACCCTTGCCCGGCTTGATTTGTTTGATAACCTTGTACAGCGAATGCTTGTTCATTGGTTCTTCCAGGTTGCTCGAACGTCGTTTGGCATACATTCGCGCCATGTACATACACTTCACAAATGCCACACATTTCCGATGATAGAGGTATGCCTTGAGATAAAAGCGTGTTTCGAGTTTGCAACGAAGCCACTTGTCTTGTTAACTCGACAAGTATCTGATTATCATCAGGGGCTAAATGTGACATCTCTATTTCATGAACAACTACCTTCCTTGACCGTGAGCTTTTCTATTGAGAATTATAACTTATTGACTCGCATATGTCCCAAACTTCTTGAGCAGTTCGTGATCCAATCTCTCCTCCTGCTGCATTGTCCACCATATACTGAAAAGTAAGAATAAGCCCATCATAAAAGAATTGATTAACAAGTTCGGGTGGATAATGATGATGAGGGCATTGTGTTAACAATTCTTTAAAACGTTCCCAAGCTTCATGGAATGTTTCTCCCTCCGTTTGATTGAAAGACGCTATCTTGACTCGGAGTTGAGCCGTTGTTTGATTCTAATAATACTTCCCCATGAAGCGATCATACACCATGTCCCAATTCGTAAGAGAATCGGGCTCCAACGACAGAAACCAGTCTCCACTTTGTCCTTTAATGTATACGGAAAACATCTCATGTTGACGGAACGACCTATTAAACGGCATGTACGGTCCTCGAGGATGATATCGTTGTTGTTGATGAAAAAAATAAGGCACTTGTTGCTGATTAAGATGTAAGCCTTGATTGTTAACTTGTTGATTGAAATGAATTTGATTGAACGGTGGTGGATTTGGTATATTGTGCTATTCATTTTGAGGTTCCTGTTGGTTCGGTTCTGTAGGGTTTGATCCGGATGAATCCATCGATGTTTCCGCTATCGATGAGAGTCTTGCTCGATTTACCCGGTGAATGTTGTCGATCAAAGGTACTAATTCTCTACCAAAAGACCTACGTCCTTGCATCCACTAACAAACAAATTAAAACAATCGAGGCAAAAAGACACAATAAAATGAACTAAACAGAACATAGACTAACAAACATTTTTGGACAGCCTTTGTCAATTCCCCGGCAACGGCGCCAAATTTTGAATCGAACTTTTTCGCTTTAAAATAAAAAGCTCGTCCGTAAGAGAACGAAGCTATTGTAGGCGATAAGCTGACTCGAGTTGAATCACGAGGAATTACAATCGGCGTAGATATATGTTTGTTCAACGTTTTTATATTTAAACACACGATCCATTTTTCGGAAAAGATTTCTACAACTACTAATTCAAAAATAAGCATTCAACTATTAAAACCTAATTGATCATTTAACCTAATTGAAAGCATAAGAGGCTAAGTGAGAAAACATCATGATTTAAAACTAGCGAATTGAACGTACTGGAATTACTAAACTAAAACAAGTCAAAGTAACATACAAACTAAGAAAACTAAATCAAAAGCAAATTACAAATGCAGAATACTTATTGTTCATCTAAGATACGCAGCAATCAATCGAACTTCAGCGACGAACGATGACCATAAACGACGATAAACTTAGAAACGAGTCTTCAATGTGATCTTCGAACGAAAGCTTAATTCTAATGTGAAATGGAAAGGGGCTTGAGTTTTTGGACGTTCGTTAACCTTACCTCTAAGATATCTGATGATTAAAATGAAGAAACCACCGATATTTATAGATTTCTCCAACAAAACCGCTCAACCGCAGGTGCGTCGATCGACGCGTGCCGAGCGTCGACGTCGATGCGAGTCAGGCTACTCGCGTCGACCAGGAAGTGCGTCGATCAACGGAACTAGGATCGATGCTACTGAAGCTGAGCGTCGACCTAGCGTCGATCGACGCGGGCATCTCCAGGCGTCAACATGAGCAGGCATAGGTGGCAGGACTCGGACACTGGGTTAGCCAGTGTCTGACTGGTACCTAGTGTGATCTCAACACTTTGCTCGTCTAATCTTCGTCGTCTCGAAGCTGAAAGAGAAAATTAAACATAATGAGACTATTGCTTATAAAATAAATAAGAAAAACATAAAATGAAATAAGAACGAGAATTACTAAAAAGAAAAGAAACGAGAACAATAGAAACCTAAAACCCGACAAAACACACAAAATGCAAAGCAAAAACACACGAAAATCACATAAAAATATGTACAAATCACTAGCAATAGTCGTCATGGATCGTCCGATGCCTATCCAGTCCCGAATGCCCCTCCAAATTGCCCACTGAAACTGCACTCGAAAAAGATGTGCTGCACAGATTCGTCCACACGGCCACAAATGCGCAAGTCTTGGCAATCTCAAGGTAGTGCAATCGGTCCCTCGTAAGTAGCCTTTGTTTGATGTCGAGCCACAAGGTGAAAGCATGTTTCGGGGTGACGTAAGCATTCCAAACATCGGCAGCCCAGTGCTTAGTAGTCCCGGCGTCCCGAAAGTAATCATATGCCCTGGCAATGCTGAGCCTATTCCCATTGTCCCAACTCTGAATCTTTTGGACGGCAGCCTCGAACGTCCCTTCCCGGGTGCAAATCTTGTCCCTTATGCGCAACAGGCCTTTCAGCAATGGCGAGTCCTCCCGACTCGAAGTCCATTGCCACAAGGTGCAATTCTTGAAGTATATGTTGTGTACCCACCGAACCCAAAGAGTGTTCTTTTTTTTGTGAATGTTCCATAAGGCTTTGGTCAACAGAGCCTCATTCCATGCCTTGATGCCCCTAAATCCGAGTCCCCCTTTAGCCTTGGGAAGGCACACTTCGTCCCAAGCAACCAGAGCATTTTTAGAATTTCAAAGGAAATTTCGGCACAACTTGGTGATTCTATCGATGACCCCCGCTGGGAGGGGGAAGATGGATAACCAAAAACATTCAACTCCTTGGAGTACCGATCGGATGAGTTCAGCCCGTCCCGCATAAGAAAGAGAAGATGTAGTCCACACATTGATATATGGTGCAATCTTGTCGATAAAGGGTGTGTAGTGCATCACCCTCAATTTGTGAGCCGAGAGGGGAATGCCCAAATAGTGGAAAGGCACCGTGCCTAGTGGGATGCCCGTGATATCCTGTATCTCCTCAAGGTCCTCCCACACAATTGCCGCCGTATAAAGGTCCGATTTCATAGCATTCATGTTGAGCCCCGACTTATTATTGAAATTAGAGAGACACTCCATGAGAATACGGACCGAAGTTGGATCTCCCCTCACCATGAGCATAAGATCATCGGCAAAAGCTAGGTGGGTAATTCGATTTGCCTCACACCTCGGATGAAAGTTGAGATCAGGGTTCACTGTGACAATATTCAAAGACCTCGAAAGATACTCGATGCAAAGTGCGAACAAGAAAAGAGAGAGGGGGTCGCCTTGACTCAAGCCTCTCTTCCCCTCAAAGATATCATGCAGGCTCCCGTTGAGCGAAATGGAATAAGAGGTGGTGGTCACGCACTCCATGACCCAACTGACAAACTTGCCCGGAAATTTAAGCCCCTCGAGGATGGATTTAAGAAAGCCCCAACTGACTGAGTTAAAGGCCTTCTGGAGATCGATTTTGAGAGTGCAACAGGGGGAAACCTTTTTGATCCGATGATATTTCCTCAAAAGCTCCTGAGCCAAATGAATATTTTCAACCATGCTGCGCCCCTCCACGAATGCTGACTGAGCTTGATCCACGATTGTGCCCAAGGTGGATGCAAGCCTCGATGCTAGGATCTTTGAAATCACTTTGTACGTGACATTGCATCAAGCAATAGGCCGATAGTCCCCAACTGAACTTGGTCGATCCAATTTGGGAATCATGGCAAGGATTGTGTGATTTATTTGCTTCAAAAGATGCCCCAATTCAAAGAATTCATGCACCGCTTTGCAAAATTGCTCACCCACTATTTGCCAAGCTTTCTTAAAGAAGTTCGAGGTGTACCCATTAGGACCCGATGATTTCTCTTCTCCGATACTGAACAAGGCTGCCTTGATCTCATCGTCCGTGACATTGTTAACCAAGTACTCGGATTGTTCGAGGGAAATGGTAGGACCGCTACCGATGACATGGGGGTCAATCGGTTGGCATGAGGTAGCCGTGCCAAGTAACTTCTTGTAAAACCCCGAGAACTCCTTTGCAACTTCATCTTTCGAGGAGGTAAAGGACCCATCGTCGCGCTTGACCTTCACAATATGGTTTCTTCTCGTATTCTTGTTCAAAAGGCTGTGAAAAAACTTAGTGCACTTGTCACTAAGTTTGAGGTGCATGCTTTTGGCCTGCTGGTTGTAGAAATGTCTCTCCGCCTCGCCTAGCCAAGTGGCCTCCTTACGTAGGGTGCAAACTTGGTCTTTAAGGGCATCGTCTCCGAGCGAGTCATGAAATTGTTGCTGGGCATGCTTCAGTGCCTTGTTTGCCCTCTCACATCTCTCGGAAATGTGGCTGAAGTGCTTGGCATTGAGCTGTTTGAGGGGACCTTTCAATAGCTTAAGTTTCCTGCAAAGAGAAATTTGCATCGTCCCATGCACATCATTCTCCTAAACATTCTTAACGGTGTCCTGAAACTCACAATGCTTAGACCACATGTTAAAAGATTTAAAAGGTTTGTTGATAGCCTTGTCTTGACTTAGCAAAGTCACGATGCAAGGCGAGTGGTCCGAGAGGCATCCAGAGGGGGGAAAGTGAGCATGCCCCGATAGTCCCGCAAGCAGCCAAGCTTGGTTCACCATGGCTCGGTCCAATTTGCTCCAAACCCCTCTTCCATACCAAGTGTAAAGGCACCCTGAATATTGCATGTCCACCAATCCAACATTTTGCCAACAATCCACAAAGTCATTCATTTCGTAGGAGGTGATCATACGCCCATTATATTTTTCATTTGCCCCGAGTACATTATTGAAATCGCCCATAAGTATCCAAGGATACGAATGCTGCGAGCTAAAATGCACCAAGTTGTCCCACATTGATCTACGACTAATAATGGTGTGAAAAGCGTAGACAGAGCTAATCATGAGGGTGGTTGACGTGTACTTACAAGTAACCTTGTAGTGGATGGCTTGTGGGGAGCAATCTACTTGCTCGAGGTCAACCTTTGAGGGATTCCAAAGGATCAAAATTCGCCCCGCTGCATGAGTGTGGAAATTATTAATGTGCGCCCATCCATTAAGTTTATTAGCCAAGACTCGCGAAAGCTTGTCTTGGTTGATCTTCGTCTCCAAAACGCCCAAAACATCGAGATGTTGTTCCTTAATGAGGTGCCACACCCCATTATGTTTTAGGGACTTGTTAAAGCCCCTAATGTTCCAGCTAGCACACTTCATGATGAAATATGAAGGGCATTGCCCTTCTTATTTCCCCTACTGTCGACTTTTGCTAGTGGCTCGGTCATTTTCTCTTTTCCCTTCGAATTGGTGCTCCTGAGCTCCTGAGGAAGCTGGCCTTCCTTCGAACTTAGGGATTGGTCCTGAACACGCTCCGGTGTGATTCTCTTTTTCTGCCCATTGTCGGTATTCTTTGAGGTGGCTTGAGTCGCCTCTCGTTTATGATTCGATGTCTCCACGACATGCGTCTCTTCTACCTTATCCTCGAGTCCCTTCGATTCACTTGCCACAGTGGAATTGCTCGTATGCAGTACTTTTTCGTTTGTTTGCTTTGGGGCCGGATCAGACTTTGGTGGAGCCTTAGGGGCGTATATTTTCTTCATTGGGGCAACAGTCTTCTTGTAAGGCTGCCTCTGAGGGTTCGGCTTGAAGGGGCCTGGAGCGACTATCTTCTCGTTGGCATCGCAATTCTCCGTAGCATGCCCCAATCTTCTGCAAGTGTTATAGAACTTGGGGATGAACTCGTATACAATCCGCTGCTGCCTTAGCTTCCCGGAGGGAAGCCGGATGTTGACACTTTTCACTAGTTCCTTCGAAACATCCGCCTCAACAAGGAGTCGAGCAAAAGCGATTCTCTCCCTGTTGCTTGTCACTTCGTCCGTGGCTAGTGGCCTGCCAATTTTACGTCAAATTTTATACAGAGCATTCTGCGTCCAGCAATCAAGTGGTAACCCCGGCAGGGTTACCCACACCAGCATGTAGCTTACTTCGCCATCATCGAACTCAAAGCATGAAGGCATGATCTTTAGTAGCAATGGTCTACCATAGATGACATATGGACCACCATTAAGCACACAGTCCCTATCTTGCTCAGAATTGAACTTAAAGACGAGCATCCACTGCTATGAGTGAAGGCTTTGCTTGGGACCATCCATTTATTCATAATTTCATGAACGGCTGCCATACTTGGAAATTTAGCCGCAAAGTAACCCACGAGGCAATGTCCCCAAGACGTCTCGACTCGATCGATGTCCTCCTCCTTTAAGATGACGTTGTCGCCCTTATCTTCGGGCAGGTTCAGGTCCGAGAACTCAAAGCCATGGCTCGGCGCCCTGTTAGTCGGAAATAATTTTTTGGCCCATACATTCTCCTCCTTTGCACTCGGTGCATCCGATGCGTCGCCTTCGGTCAGAGTAGTAGTTAGGGCCGGGCCTTGAGAAGCATCGTTCTCCTCGGCCCCTTGTTTGGCCGCAAGGGGCGTCTTCTCCAAATCTTGAATGAAGGTGCCAAATTGTTGCTGCGAGGTTGTCTTTAAGGAGGAGGATGTGGGAACTTTCCTGCCTCCGATTAATGGGGGGAGGGGTCGGGTGCCTCCTCCGAAACTGCGGCACTCTCCTTCATGGCTTCTTTTTGGATCGGAGCTTTGTTGGGGCTCGGGCGGTTTTTCTTGGACTTCCCCATTGACCGGTTGCCCAAGAAACTCAAATTTTCTCCTTTTTTTTCTCTCTTTTTTTTTCTTTTTCTTTTTTTTTAGCTAGGGCAGAACGGAAATAAACCAAATCAAGGGGGTATATTCAAAATAAAAAAATGATGGTCTGAAGATTTGAAGATAAGAATCAAAAAGTGGGCCAAGAAATTCAAACCTTCATATAATTTTCAAGCAACCTTCAAATCTTCAAGTGAATCTTCAAGCAACCTTCAAATCTTCAAGTGAATCTTCAAGCAACCTTCAAATCTTCAAGTGAATCTTCAAGCAAACTTCAAAAAATCTTCAAGCAAATGAAGAGAAAAATTCAGGAGGTGGGCCCTGAAATTCAAATCTTCAATCAAGGTTCAAGTGATCTTCAAACAATCTTCAAAGAAATCTTCAAGACTTCAAAGAAATATTCAAATCTTCAAGCAAATTCTCTCAAACTTCAAGCAATCTTCAAGAAAATCAAAGTTTAGGCACTTAGTGAGGGGGAGTTTCTCTCTCTAAGTTGAGAGCATCTCTCTCTAACCAAATACGATGTGCCTTAGGCGTTGGGACGAAAAACAAATACGAATCTAATATAGATAGAAAATCGCAAATTTTATTCAATAAGATAATATATAACTCAATTTATATATATATATATATAGGGTTGGGTTCAAATGAGAACCCGTCATTATATGTGAACCTAAGGACTCATCTTGACCATTAGATTGGATAATCTTGATGGTTGAGATCATGACATGTCAGCATTGTAATATTGTAAAAAATGCATTAATTAATTAAAAATGGTATTTTGAACATTTATCAACGTTTAAAAAAGAGCACTACATTATTCTTTGGAAAGCATAATAGATTAAGAAAAAAAACATTAAGATTGTATACAAAAAGCATCGCAAATTTCGTCTATAAACTGCAAATTCAAAATTTTGAAATTATACTCAAATCTTCAACAAACCATAACTTTTTCAAATTTTATTCGTTTTGAATGAAATATATATATCAAAATAATCACATTCTCAAGATCTACAATTTAAGATACATATTGCATGTTTTAAAACGTAAAAAAAATATATATATAATTAAATTAAAAAAACTGGACTGATTTTAGCACTACAGTACTGTGTAAAAAGCACAATGAACCTGGACATATAATTGCACTGTGCAATATTAGATCTAAGGCCAGGATTAGTCTCTAGGTTCACATATAATGACGGGGTTCTCATTTGAACCCAATCCTATATATATATATATATACTCGTGTTCAAATGAAAACCTTGAAAACTAAGAATCAACTCTGATCATTGAATCTAAATAAACAAATTGAGAAGATTTAGTGGCGGATGCAAGATTTTATATTTGGGGCACCGAAGATAATTAATATAATATTATTTATTATTTAAAAGCATACAACACGATAAAAAATGAACACATGCATAATATCTATTTGGCCTGATTTAATATTCTACTTTAATTATTTTTGCCTAATTTAATATTTTTTTATTTATTATATTTCAGCTAATTTAATAATTTTCTTTCATTATACTTTGCATAATTCAATATTCTACTTTTATTTATTTCAATAATTTTCTTTTATTCTTCTAATACAAAAAATAAACAAGTATATAATTTAAAAAAAGATCTAAGTAGTTATCTTAATTAAAATATAAATTACATATGAAGTAATTTTAATTAAAAAAATAAAAATAATTAAATAAATTGTATTTATAATAGAAAGTTAAAATAATTTTATCTTTAGAATTTTAAATGTTCAATATAAGTAAATTATGATTTATTTGCAATAATCTAAGTATATAACTAAATATTAGTAACAAATTCAATCTAAACATTTTATAAAAATATAAAAATATAAACTTATATAATAATTAATTAATATTGATGAGACACCCGTATCGCCCCGGTAAAAGATATTGTATAAAAAGCAGTACAATGCGACACAGGTTGAGAGTATAACATATTTTAAAATTTTCTAACTAGTAATGAATTTAATTCAAATATTAAAATATAAAATATTTTAATAATAATAATTATTAATGAAAAGGGATTAGACACAAGTTGAGAACGTGACATCTTTTGAGTTTGTTTAAATGAGATTATTAATGAATCTAATTTAAATATTAAAATATAAAATTATTTTTTAATAACAAAAATTAAAACAGTGATTAGACATGAATACAAGGTACAAAATTTTTCTTAGTAAGTTTGGTCAGGTGGTTGGAAAGTAGAAGATAAATCTCAAATAACTTGAGAGTTCAAGGGTTCGAACCCATGTCAACACCCTTATAAAGGGTTAGTGATACCACTTGAACTACAAGCTCGTGGTAATACAAGGTACAAATTGATAATAGCACATATTTTAAACTTCAATTTTATAAATTTAGAAACTTGTAAACATCACAAATATCTTTATATTTATATTGTCATAAATTTTATGTAGAATTTTAAATATTATATATAAATAAATTATTATTATTTTTTGCAATAATCGAAGTATATATAACTAAATATTATTACCAAATTCAATCTAAATATAAACCTATAAAATTAAAAAATAATAAATAAATATTAATTAGACACTGATAAGAATATATTTTCTTTTGAATTTTTCTAAATATATAATTATAAACTAGGGGAGTTCTACGGTACCCCCAAGGTACCATACCCCGTGTTTTTTAACCATTAGATCATTCCAGTTTTTATTTAGTGAAAAGATCTAATGGCTTAAAATACATGGGGTATGGTACCTTGGGGGCACCATAGAATTTTCCTATAAACTATTAAGAAATAAGCATGTAAATAAAATTATATGACATTATTTGAATTTCTTAATTTAAAATTTTATAATTATCACAAATATTTTATTATATATCTTTTAATGAATTCCTGGTTGGGGGTGTAATCGAGTCGAGTCGAGCCGAACACTGTCAGGCTCGAGCTCGAGCTCGACTGCAAAACTCGAAACTCGAGCTCGGCTCGTGCTCGAACGAGCTCAATTTTCTCAAGTTCGAGCTCGACTCGTTTGAAAACTCGACAAGCTCGAGTTCGACTCGACTCGATTTACATAATATTAATAAAAAAAATTAAAAAGCATAAAATAAAATACTTAATATTAATTTTTAGTAAATATTTAGGGTATACATGTAAATAAGTGAGTATAATAAAAATAAAATGGTAAATCTAGTAAAGCTCGATTAGGTTCGCGAGCCTATTCGTCAAGTATTATTGAGCTCGAGTTTGAGCTCGATACATAATCGAGTAGCTCGAGTTCGGCTCGATCAACCTCGAGTCGATTTCGACCTTTTCTCGAGTCGATCCTGAATAACTCACGAGCCGACTCGACTTACTTAGACCCCATTCATGGTACAAGTGTTTTTAAACTATTTAAAAAAAAGAATGGAAAAACATCCCTACATCAGACTCAACACGTGTAAAGCCACATTTGCGGACGTGAACTCACTCGTCATTATCCTTTTGTATTGTAAGAATCCTGCAACCCCCGATAAGATTACAGATAAATTAAAACACTAAATTTACTGGAATTATTATCGCTCTCTTCCTCATTTTCTCGCATTCTCATCATCATCGCTCGGAAACGATTGTAAAAGGTGAATCTCTTTCGCCCTATTTACACACACACACACATTTTTGTTTATTGTTTTGTTTAATTCAACTTTGGGATTTAAACTTTCGATTTTTCTTGGTGGTCGTTCCCGGTTTGCCTGATTATGTTTACTTTCCGATCATTTTTGCTGTTATCCTTGTCGAAATTATTTAATTAAGTCTGGGCTTTTGGTTTGATTGAGATAGAAATCGATTTCTTATCATTTTTCTCTATGTGCGCTTGTCTTAGTTAGGGTTTGAGGTCACGATAATTGGTTCCTGCCTAAAATTTGGATAGCAAAAATAAAACTATTCGAGGAGAAATGGATGCCAGCAGGGATTTTATACAATGGCTTGGACAGGACATGTCACTAAAGATCCTCATGTGTTTGGAGGATCCTTCTGATCTCGTTCGGACGAGTGCCGTTTCGAGTTCTTGGCGTCACTTTGGTGAGTTGACTCGTTCAGTTGTGGTCTTTTGCTCTGCTTATTCATTTGTTTACTATAAATTTCTATTGAATAGCTCGAGGGGGGGAATGGTTGTGCTTTGTTGTTCTATATAGTGTGCTCTGTTAGAAAGTTAGGAATCATTGAATTCTGAATACTGTTATTCAAACATCTTGAGTATCTGAGAGTTTTGTGAATAATAAAAATCCTTGTTTGTTGTAGGGCCTTGGTTTGTCACATGAGTCTGAATCTCATATTTCCATATGTGAAAAGAAGTATAAATATCTTCATATACCAAATGCTCACTAATGTGTACAAACATCTTCAGAATTGTAACCTTCCCATGTCATATAAGCTACTAATACGTTTTTCCCCTAAGCAAGTTCGCCACCCACCGTAGCAGTACCATCTGCTAAAATTTGTCCCTTTTTAATGGATTTACCCTGCTGAACCTGGGGTTTTTGATGCATACAAGTATTTTTGTTGGAACATTGATACATAACCAAGAGTTAGAATCATCTACTTTTTAATGTAGATGTCATATCGCGTCCGAAAAGTAGGTGAGTGAAAAGGGGAAAGGGGTAATGTTGAATTATTATGTTATATTAATTCAATGTAATTATAAATAAGATCAGAGTAATGGTCAAATCATGTCCGAAATTGTTAGAAATTGTTGGGTGGGGATTGAGGGTTTGAATTCTAGAACAAACGGGTGTTGAGATTCAGAATCCGAAACCAGAATTTTGAGTCCTAGAACAAACATGCCTGGATGACACTTTGGCTTGTGTTATCCGTTAATTCTCAAATTCATTCAGGTTGCAGCTGAATGGAATGGTGTGTTGGAAGGGTTTTAATTCAATATTAGAGAGCTCAATGATTTGAAATACATTGGATTATGAAATTACCCAAATAAGCTCAATAGACTTGATTTCTGTGGCTTTCCTTACTACAAATCCATCAAGATTTCTTTCTTCTTCTTCTTCTTTTTTTTTAATTTATAAATCAAAATCCAGATGATACCTTAATGTTAGTGCATCAATATTATATCGGTTGAACTAAATGAATTGACACTTCTTCATCTACTGTCGTTCCCTAAACGACGCTTGAATATTGAATACTATGAATTATGTATTCTTGTCATTAATTTTTTCATTGTGCCCTTATATTGAACACGATTCTTATGCAGTGATTGTTAATGGTCTTTGCAAAAAACTTTGTCTAAAGATGTTTCCTGAAGCATCAAGTTTTGCTCGTGTTATTGAGATTAAAAACACAGAGGAACCTCTGGCAAGTGGTTCTGTGGAAAGGTCATGTCTGGACAGGGAACACAGAGTGTATGCATCCCTATGTAGAGATCTTAACACCTCTAAGAGTGAGAATTGCATATCAGATGCTATATGCGCATCAAGCACGGATAACTATCCAGAAGAAAGCATCAAGAATACTTTGGTACCAAGTGACAGGGTTGGTCACAGAGCGTCTTATTGGTCAAGCAAGGGTGCAACTAATCCTTCTGCTCCAGAGTCATTGGTTTATAAGTTGGCTTCACAACTTTGTGTGATCACTGAATTTCACTTGCATCCATTTCAAGGTTTTTCCGAATTATGACAGTTTAACAATTAATTCTTCATACATTATATTTATTACTCCGACTGACCCCAAACATTGCTCTGATTCAGCTTATTTTCAGTTTGGCTTCCCTATATATTCGTCCAAGGCAGTGAGATTACAAATTGGCCATCTTAAGGGTCCTTTGGATTTAGAAAGTGGTGAAGGCAACGAATTTCCGGGTGTTCAACATTTTCCTGAGGACAAGTTTGCGTGGACCTATAGTTCCCCAGAATTTCCGATGGTTCAGGTGATTTTTTTTTTTTTTGGGCAGGCTCTGAGCGTTTTATTGGAAATTGTTTGTCTTCTTTTTTTAGGGGGGTTGGGGTTGGGGTGGGGGTGATTATACTGCTTTTTGGTCGTTATCTTTAATCTTGCGTCTATTTGCATGAAGACTAATTTCGGGAACTTCACTTGACATCTTCAACGTGTGGGTATACATGTTACCTTTTTAGTTTAGATGAACAAACTTTACCATTTGTCCTTTTAGTTTTAGAATGTAGAAAACTTATGGCCATATATGTTCAAGGGTGTTACAATCCCAGATTCGGATTCTGAAAGTCCAAATCCTCAAACAAACACAATCTTAAAATCCAAATCCTAAACCCTGCCTATTAACCTCTCAATTTAAATTTAAATAAAACTACATTCCCTCTTTTTCTTAATTTACTTTTTGAATATGTACTTTTATATACAAAATTTGGGTGTCAACTTGTAGATTTTGTGGAGAGAGGATTAAATTGATATGTTATTCTACTTTTTACGTTTTATATATATGCAAAAGTGCATTTTCTCTTTTTGTATCTCAGTAGCTAAAATTTCTGAGTTCTATAGCTGTTGATGAGCTAAAATAGGTGAGGAATGAAAAAAAAAATTATGGCGATTTGAAGTGTTGAGTTTAGAAAATATAGTTGGACATTCTACAATAACAAAACCTTCTTATAGAACTCTAACCAAACAAGAATTTTGCTATTCATTTGGACTTTCAAGATCCAAATCTTAAATCACTATACATTCAAAACCTCGAAAATCCTTGAATCAACGGAGCCCGTGGGATTCGAAGTTTGCAATTATCTGCTTGTAGGATTAACCATCTGGTAGTACGTAAAAGCTTGAATAATGGCTGTCATGAATAATGTTTTATGATGGAGTTTTCATCTCAATCAAATTAGCCATTTCTTCTTTTTAATTATTTGTGCGTGATGGCGTGTTTACAACTCACTTGATTCGATGCTATGATTCTATGAATATAGGAGAATTGCTTGCAAAAGTTTAAGTTACCTGAACCTATCCTTTGCATCGGAGGGATCCTGAGAGTGGAGCTGTTGGGCAGAGTGCAAACTCAAGAAATGGACGGACAATACTATATATGGTAAGCTGTTCAGGCCCCTGTCCCTGTCCGTATTCTCTTTGTGAACTTGTGAAAGAAAATGGCCTCGTGTGATTGCCCTTGAAATAGTAGTTAAACTTGGTACCAGAATCTCGTAGGAGCAAGAGGCATTTCTATTATGCACATGAATGCTTTTCCCTCACTTGTGTAAACTCTAAAGTTTATTTTGGGGGTGTTTCCAACCAACCCAAAATGCGACTGTCAGCTTTTGGTGGGGAAAAAAAGTGCAATTTTTGGTGTGTGTATTCAAATACCAACTTCTTATGTTGCATGATTTAATCAGAATCAATGGGTGCTTTTAGCAGTGCTTGGTTGTAAAGATAATTTTTGAATTTTCATTCAATTTTATTTTGGGAATTTACATGGAGTTGTGTAATAAATTTTTGAAATAAACATGCCTTTCCAATTATCAATCATATTATTATTGTTATTAATATTATTACTATTTATTTATTTATTTTCTTGAATTCATCAATCATATTCAATTATAGTTTCACTACAAAACATCACATGAACTGTCATCATTGCACAACTATAATTTATATCCCATACTTACTATCTTATTTTCCAAGTCAACAATGACTCACAATCACACAGCCAAACCACTGCTTTACTAAAAACACTACCACGTTAATTATCATCGTTACACTTTCATCTTATATTCGATCACCTCAACCCATTCGCATTTTTGCAAACAATTTATACATATTATTCTCTCTGAGAAAAATAGAACGGGGGCGGAACAAAAGGTCAAGCAATCACACCCTTAGGCTATGTTTGGTTAGTGATTGGGTGAAGTTTTGAGAAATATGTGCATAAGTAGAGAAATACATCGGTAAGCGTAAAAGTACTGTTTGATTGGCGATTAAAAAAGTTTTGGGAGGCTTCCCCCAAATGCTAACCAAATAAAGCCTTAAGTTTGCGTTTGGTTTGGGATTTTTGTGGTTTCTAGAGTTCTGGAATTTCAATTTGATTCTGAAATTCAAATAAATAGTAAAATTCTTGTTTGTTTAGAGTATTTAAAAAAAGACTTTATAGTAGAATGTCAATTCAGGCGTGGTTAGTAGATATTATATTATTTTATTATGTTTTTATGGATAGAATATTAATTCATTTATAGGTAAATGTGTAGTGATGAGTTGTGTGTTATGTTATATTAATAGTTATGGATTGAATAGTTTAATAGGCTATTGTTACGTCAGAAACTGTGCATACTTGTACTTGTATAAGTGAGGTTTGGGATTAGGATTTTCAAAACCTAGAATTTGTTTTTCTTGAAGTGAAAGTCCAAAACTGGGACTGGAAAGTCCCAAAACAAACATAGCCTTAGATTTTTTATGATTCTTCTGATTTTGACTTTTACTAACAAATTATCACTTTTACAATTTATTTACCAAATATTTTCTGAATGTGCCAACAGCATCAACCATGTTCAAGTTGTTGGTAGAACACTCTCTCCGGCATTTGACGTTGAAAAGATTGACGAACAAGGGAAATGCACCTTAAAGTACAATCCTGAACGCATCTGCAACTCTTCAGCATTAGAAATGGCCGAGGCAGAATCAAGTAGCCGATCTCATATTCACAGGTTTAGTGAAAGCTTAAGAACTTGGGAGCGCTTGATTGTTAATACGTTCCAAGGAGCCGGACCGGTGAACATAGATGATTATGATTCTGATTATGACTTTTATGTTGAATAGTTGCGGGGTCCTTGCACAATTTCTTCTTAGGTCCCTTAATTTTCTCTTTTGAGTTTACGCCTGATGAGTTGTAATGGCTAGCCAATTGAAATGACAAAGCTAGTTGGCTTGTGCTGGTGAAAGAATAACTCTGGTAGACGATGTTACTGAGATTGTTTTCTGGTTGTATGGGGAATGATGCAGCTTCGTGAGACGAAAGTTATTTCATGTTGACTATTTTTGTTTTCCAACTACTTTTTCTTTTTTTCGTCAAAAAGCCAGAGTTGCATTATTTTTTATGCAATTAAATAATCTTGCATTTATATTAACAAAATATACTTGCGTGTTTCTGAAAAGTTGTCGAGCGCAATGTTTTGTTATCAAAGTACTTATTGCAAATTGAAAATTTAGAACGGTGACGTATGAGAAAATTGTGTATTAGTTTAGGTAATTAACTCTTCTAGCAAAAACATGAAAGTACGTAGCATAAGGAAAAGTTGTATTATCAACCATAACTTTGATTTGGCAATTTATTTGGTTTAAAGCCATCTCGGTTATTACATCTTATTAACTACTCAAACATTCCGTCTTATCTGTCGTAGAAATTTTCATGTCTTATAATATTTGTTACGCTTTCAAGAAAGAATTATTCTTACTTTTTACTTTTCCACCGTTTTAACTGTCGTAATTTAGAATTTTTCATGTCTTATTACATTTGTTACGTTTTCAAAAGAGAATCATTGTTACTATTTACTTTTCCAATGAGAATTAAGTGTCACTTACCCCTACCTATATTATTTCAGAATTTTAGTTATTCTATACAAAAAAAATATTATGGTCTTTTGATTCTTATAATTATAACATTAATTATCTTTCTTAATATGCGTGAAATGGTCAACAAAATTGGATGAAACGAGTATTAATTAAGATGCGGGGATAGAGGTTATGCTTTGGTGGAAGAAGTTGTTCTTTCCCAAACAATTAACCGAGTTCGGTCTTAAGCTTTTGATTCTTTTGGGACCAAAAACTAATTTTTTTCATTCTTGTATATTATTGTGTATATTTAATATTTGCAGTATTTTTCATATCTGATTCTTTATGATTCCTTTCTTGTTCTATTTTTTGTTACAAGTATTTTGATATTAAAATTTCTTTCTTATGAATATATGAATTTTATTATAAATTGTTTCTGCCACATTGTTGTCCCCCAGAAGTCTGGAACGAAACAGCTGGTCTTCGCCTTGGGCGAGCTTATGGTACCCGATTTCGTGTGTGTTGGGATTTATAGTCACGAACACGATGCTCGTAGCAGTGGAAGTTTTAAAATGTTTTAAATTCAACAGATCCATACTGTGAACGAATATATTTATACGATAAATAAATAAATAAGAGAAAGCATGAAAAAACCCTACAGTAAATCCAGATGCGAGTTCAACACTAAGTTATCCGCGCAATTAATTCTGACTGCAAGATCCAACTTTATAGTATTGCTATGGTGAAGAAAGTTAGGAAATCTCACGAAAGATCAAGAACTCTTAATCTCAAAATCAGGATGCATTGTTATGATGTTTTCTTTAAAAAACTCGCAGTCAACTTTTTAACTTTATGTTATATTTATAATAGGTATATAAGGAAACCCTAATTCTAAAAAGAGTTTGACTGTCCAAGACATAGTCCCAAAACAGGTTTGACCTAATTATAACATAAATAATTAAATTCAAATCCAATTTAGTATAATTGAATAATCTCTATCAAATAAATTAACATCATAATCATTAACAATTAAATATTGTTATTCCAAATTGAATATTAATACTTTCTTGATACACTCTTAAGTCGAAAAAGTAATCGCATATACTGTGACTCTATATGCCTTTATATATGACATCAATCCAATGATAATCAAAACAAAACTCCTAGACGGATCAGTTGGACGAACTCAATATATAAAGAACATTCACTTGAACCCAACGAATTATAACCTTTACACAAAGTATTGGTGAAATATATTTCATTACCAATCACTCAATTAAACTTAAAATTTATCCAAGTGTCCATCTCAATGGCTTAATCGATTTATTTCATTTTTATTAGTCGACAACTAGACCATATTCAAATACTATATTGAATATGTCTCTTGCATTGACTAATGACTTTAGTCGACCTAATATAGAGATTGTGAATGATCTCTCTCGAGATCTCAATTGACCAATGAGTTCTTCTAGGCTCAACTACCACCTTCATTTACATCTTGATGTACCCAACACAAGCCATATCTACCCCAAAAGGAATGCAAACATTGGTTATGGTCAAAGTACACCACTTAGTAAACATGGTGCGTATTGACTTAAATCAAAGGATTATCACACATTTTATTCACCGACAAGTTTATAGACATACAACAAATAGTTTATCAGCAGGGTTTACCAATACGCTCTATAGTATCTAAGTGTCCATCCCAAATAACAATTATTCGCAGTTGTGAGACTAACTGCATTCTCTAAAAATATGATGCAGACTACATGCTGACATATATTATAGTATCAATATCTCAATCTTGCTAATCATTAGTCAGAGCTATTTTAAGAGTAGTGTTCTATTGATGATATCTCACCATATTAATGACAACATTGACTCACTGGAATATTTATATGAATAATTACAAACAATCAAAACAATAATCCAATAAATGCATTGTCATATATATAACAATATATAATAATTGTGATAAAGTATAATGTCTTTAAATCTATTTGTCTCTAGGACATTTATACTTTTAATCTCCCACTTGACCCTAGAGTCAAGCACCTACATATCTAATATCCAGGTTTAGAGAATGCTCATCATGTTACCGAGAACATGATGGTTTGGAACACGCTCTATTATAATTTCTCCTATCTCCACTATCTCCTTGATCAAGTGGTGGCGTCTTAGTACATGTTTGTTACTGTTTGTAGATCTCGGTTCCTTTGCTTGCGCAATAACACTAGTATTGTCACAATACAATGGTACTAATGTTAGGAACTACCCCTAATTCCTTAAGAGTTTGCTTGTCGAGACAACTTCTTTAGCTGCCTCTTATGCAACAATGTACTCAACTTCGATTTACTAAATCAGCGGTAGTAGTTTGCTTGGAACTATTCCAAATTACCAACCCACCATTGAGAATGAAGGCATACCCATATTGTGATTTGTAGTCATCATGGTCTGTTTGGAAACTAGCATCCGTGTACACAATAACTGCCAATTCCTTTTGTCCACCATTAACTAAGAAATATTCTTTAGTTCTTCTAAGATACTTAATAATCTTCATTGCTTTCCAGTGTTCTTCCCTAGGATTCTGCTGAAATCTTCTAGTCATGCTAAGTGCATAAGCCACGTCTGGCCTTGTGAAAATCATGACATACATGATAGATCCTATTGCCGATGCGTGTAGGATCCTTTTCGTGCCCTCAAGTTCCATATCAGTAGAAGGACCATTCTTCTTTGATAACTTGATACCATGACTCATTGGAATATATCCCCCGTTGAAATTTTCCATAGAGAATCATCTTAACACTTTCTATGTACATGAACTGTGAAAGCCCCAATATTCTATTAAGTCTTATCCCGCTATATTCTAGTTCCAAGAATATAACAGGCTTCACTCAAGTACTTTATTGTGAAGATGTTGCTGAACAACCAATCATTTACTGATTGCATAATCATTTCCGATTATCAATATATATAATAATAATAAAATACTCCCTCCAGTTACTATTAACGCACGGATCTTCTTTGTTTCTAACAAAATCAAACGATTTGACTGCATTGTCAAAACAAATGTTCCAATTTCTAGAGGCTTGTTTAAGTCCATAAATGGACTTTTGTAGCTTGCATATCGCTTTGGATTTTGATTTAGATGTAAAACCCTCTGGTTGTATTATATACACTTCCTTGGTCAAGTCACCATTGAGGAAAGCAGTTTTAACAACCATCTGCCAAATATGGTAATCATAGTATGCATCTATAGCAAGTAAAATTCTAATGAACTTGATTTTCGCAACTGGAGAAAATATTTTATCATAGTCAATTCCTTCTCGTTGACTATAACCTTTTTCTACCAACCTAGCCTTGTTGGTTTTTACCTTGCCATTTGCATCGATCTTCTTCTTTAAAACTTATTTTTATCCAACGGGTCTAACTCCAACTAGCAAGTCAACCAAGTTCCAAACTTGATTCGTGTACATCGAGTCCATTTCGGATTTCATGGTTTCAAGACACCTCTTTTAGTCAATGTAAATCATAGCCTCAGTGTAAGTTCTAGATTCATCATCGTCCAAAATTTCCATGTCATCTTGACCCTCCACTAGGAGGTATAGTCTTTTCGGTCGCCGATGAATCCTAGTAGACTTATGAAGTAGGTTACCATGCATTTGAGTGATTTGAGTATTCTGATCATGAGAAAGTTCTCCTGTGTTGGATGGTTCAACACTTTGAGATCTCTCAAAAGTGTCATCAATATGAACTTCCTGAGGAGGGAGTTTTGCAATCATTATTTAGTCTTCCATCGGTTGCGATGATAAATTTTGCATTACTGCATCAATTCTATCAATTCCCTCACTTGCTAAAGATTGTCCTCTAAGTGACAAATCTTCACCATAGAAATGACCAGAAGCTCCCACTGAATTCTTGTCTAGGTCATTAGAAAAGTTTTCAACCTCCATGTGACTTTGTGGTTCTTGAACTTCTTCAAGTTCTACCTTACTTTGACTCCTTTCCTTGTAGACATAGTCTTCCTCAAGGAAAGTCGCTTGACTAGAAATAATGACCTTATGTTCTCCAGGAAGATAGAAATAAGTATTCTCGTGTTTCTTTAGGGTATCCCACAAAATAACATTTCTCACTTTTAGATTCTAACTTGTCAGTAAGCATCTTCTTTATACATGGAGGACAACCCATGTACATAAGTGCTGACTTCTTGCCATGCCATAACTCGTATAGAGTTGTATCCAGTCACTTTTATGGAACTCTAATCAAAATATAGATTGAGTTCTATAAAGCATACCCCATAGGTATGTCGAAAGATCTGAGAAACTTATCATAGATATAACCAGATCTAATAAGGTTTAATTTCTCCTTTCAGAAACACCATTCATTTATGGTGTTCCAGGAGGTGTTCATTGCGGTTGGACTCCATAAAGTTTTAAGTAATCGAGAAACTCTTTACTCAGATATTCTCCTCCTAGATCTGATCGAAGAGTCTTAGTACTCTTTTCAACTTGTTTCTCTACTTCTAACTTATACTCCTTAAACTTCTCAGAAGTCTCTAACTTGTGCTTTAATAGATACACATGCCTAAACCTAGAAAAGTCATCATTAAAAGTAATGAAGTATGAATAACCGACTCTAACTTTAGTGGGAAAAAGTCTGCATACATCAGTATGAACTAGCTCAAGTATCTCTTTTGCTCGTGTACCTTTCCCAATAAAAGGGCTTATTGGTCATTTTCCCTTTGAGACAAGATTTACATTGTCCATAGTACTCAAACTCAAATGGTGTTAAGTAGACTAACTTTCTTAACCTTGCGATTCTTATTTCATTTATATGACCAAGCCTATAATGCCATAAATAGGTGGGATTATTCATATTATTTAATTTTATACGTTTATTTTTGCATATTGAGAATGTCACGACTACAATCAAGCATATATAAACCATTCACAAGTGGAGCATTTTCATAATCAACACCATTATGCGTAAATAAATGATTATTATTAGCAAAATAGAAGGAAACCCATTCTATGTCTAACATCGAAATGGAGACAATATTCTTAGTATTCGATGGGACAAAATAACAATTATATGAATAAAGTCTATGACCCAATGGTAAATTTAATCTATAAGTCCTTACACGCTCGGTAGCAACCTTTGCTCTATTTTCCACGCTCAGGCAAACTTCCTCCGATATAACCTACCTACCGCCACTTAGCCCATGCACGTTATTACAAATATGCGCCACATCTGGTCTCAAATACCTAGCATTGAGAGTTAATAATAGACATTTATTTCAATGACAAACATACACTGCAAAAAAATTCGAAAACACCGACGAAAATTACTGATGGATTCCCGACGGATTTTGAAAATGACCGACGAAAAATTAATTTCGTTGGTAATTTTTTATTTTTTAAAATTTTTTATTTACCAACAGAAATGGTCGTCGGTAAATTTATTATTTTAAAATTTATTTTATTTATAGGTTTTATTTTGATTTTATTTATTACCGATGAACATTTCCGTCGGTAACCTCACTTTTATTTTTTTAATAATTTATTAATTACCAATAGAAATACTCCACCGGTAAATTAAAATTTTAATTTTAATTAATTTTATTTATTTATTTAAAATTTTTTATTAATATATATTATTTTTAAATTATTTTCATTTTATATATTTTTTTATTAATATATATTATTATTTAGTAATCTATATATTATTAATTATTAATTATTATTTAATATATATATATATATATATATATATATATATATATATATATATATATATATAGACATAAATATAATTATATATATTTTATATATATATAAGTATAATTTATATTATTTATAATTTATAATAAATATTATAATACATTCAACTAACCACCACACCACACACACACACACACACACACACACACACATATATATAATATACTATATATATAATATTTATATTATATATAAACATATTTATATATTAAATATATATTTTATTATATTATATTTTAAATTATATAAATGTATTATAATATAATACATAATATATATATATATATATATATATATATATATATATATATATATACACATACATACATATAATATAAAATATATTACAATTAGAAATATATATATATAATATTTATAATATAGTATTACATATATTATATATAACACTTATTATTTTTATATATTTTAGTAATATATATTATTATTTAATAATATATATATTATTAAATATTAATTATCATAATATATATATATATATATATATATATATATATATATATATATATATATATATATATATATATATATATAAAAAGTATATGTATATAATACACATAATATAATGTATAATATTTATAATTATAATATATTTACTATATACTTAATATATAAATATATTTATATATTATATATATATATGTATTAAATAAACATATAAAAATATATATAATATATATATTATAGAAAATGACTACGGTGTCTTCACGGTACCATGCCCCCACCCCTCGTACATTTACATCCGTCCATCTTTAAATATTTATACCCTCAAATTGATGCGATGGTTATAAATAGGTGAGGAATGGTGACTTCACGGCACCGTAGAACTTCTCTTTATTATAATGTATATTATATTATAATTATAAATATAATATATAACATATATAATATATTTAAAATATATATGTATAATATAATTTTCATATATAAATATATTTTATATGTAGACATATTATAATTATATTATTATTATTATTATATATATATATATATAACATAAGTATGTATATATATTTATAATGTCAAATACTTAGAACCGAACATATCACAAACAAACTTAATTTTATTAAAATAATCCTTGATCTACAGATTTCCCTTCTTAAGGGATTGAAGTTGGAGCTTAGACTGCATAATTTTAGCTCTGTTGTAACTGGCTTAGGCAATTCCATATTTCACTAGCCGAGCTCAGACCAACAGTAGTAACAAGAACACTTTCACTTAAATAAGATAACAGCCATGAGACAATCAATTGATCCTGTTTCATCCATTTAACTTACTCAGGATAAGTGATACCTGATGATGATCCCTCATTAATCACCTTATTTGGGATAACCTGCTCCCCATTGATGAACTCTTCCAGTCCATATCCTCGTATGGCTGCTAGAACCTGTTGCTCCCATAGTAGAAAATTGTTGTCATTCATTTTGATGTTCACCAACTGGCTTTGTAAGTGGATGCTCTCCATACTTCGAGTTGGATTGTTTTGTGTCGTGGCAAGTTCCTCTGTTGCCATGATTTCAAAATAAACTAAACTAAAGGATGAAGAAAAACGGATAAGAGGCAGGAACAATCTGCTCTGATACCATAAAAGGATAATAAAGAGTTCATAGCGAGCTGATATGAATTAACAACGAGCTCATATGAATTCTTCATTGGTATTTTTTATACTTTTACAACAATGAACTATGCGGCTATTTATAGCAATACTACTGACAGAGGGAACCCTATAATGAGTTGTTAGAAATGCTACAGTACACCTGACAACGACTACCTATAATATGTGGCTACTAATGCTACTGTAATCAGCCAGCTGTAACTAGGGGTGAGCACGGTCGGTTTCAGTTCGGGATTTGGAAATCTCCAGAACCGTACCATTATTTTTTTGGTACGGTACGGTTCAGAGAAAATTCAAAGTCAATGGTTCTTTTTCGGTTCCGGTACGGTTCAGTTCGTTTTTCGAATAAATCTCCATTTTACGCCCAAATTATAATCGTAAATTAAAATTACTAGATTATTGTGAATTTTAACTTTTACTTGTTAGTTGATAATTAATTAAGATATAAAATTAATAAAAAAAATAGTATTTTACTTATTAATTATCGAATATAATGAGATTTATAGCTAATTTAATACAATTATAAATCGGTTCTAGTATCGGTTCTCGGTTCGGTACAGAGATTTTAAGGGGATTAAAAAATCTCCAGATTCATTTCGTAAAAGAAATTTGAGATGGTTCGATTCAGAGATTGGTCAATGGTCAATGGAGACTTTTCGGTTCCGGTACGGTTTGATTCGGAATCCTGTACGATTCAGATATTTTTAAGTCCCGTGCTCAGCCCTAGCTGTAACAGCCTTGATTGTACTGAACTAGGGGTGGCATCATCAGATGTAGTGTAAGCTTCAAGTAATCACGGTGGGCTCTTATGACGACCTCGTATCCGACCTATCAGGTCGGCAGTCACCTGACCTCAAGTGATCAGGTCACTGTTGCTCGGGTTGATACTCATGCGACCTCATGGAATCAAGTCGCTGCTGTTCTGGTCGACACTTATACGACCTCATAGGATCAGGTCTTTTATCAGCTTTAATAGTACTACAGTTTCTTGAGAGGAAAATTATTTCATGTTTTGACTATTTTTCATTATGATTGACAAATTTATCTAGTTATTTTTAATTTACTCCAAAGATCACGTCTTAAAACGGGGAAAATTCTATAAGAGGGCCCGATTTAACGAAATGGTGTCATAATAAGGCCTGAGTTTTAAGTTCTCTCAATTGAAGGCTCTAATTTTCAAAAGGTTTCAATTGAGGGCTCATATTTACATTTAAATTCCCACTTGAAGGCCTAATATTAAAAAAGTTTCAATTGAGGGCTCATATTTATACTTTGATTCCCACTTGAAGGCCTCTGTTAACCTTGGTTAAGTAAAATGATGATGGCACAACTAATCCCAAAAGCCTGCAACTTTTATCTTCTTTTTTTTTTTCATGGACTTCATATTTGCCAAATACCATCAATAAATAAATTAAAAAATTAACTTAACCTTGATTTGGGATTAATTGACACGTCAACACACTTACATAACTATGGTTTAGATCGTATTCATAGCAACTAGTTTAATGGAGTCCTTTTTAGATTTATTTATATATTTATTGACGGTATTTGGCAAATATAAAAGTACATGAAAAAAAAAGATAAATATTGCAGGCTTTTGGGATTAGTTGTGTCATCATCTTTTTACTTAACCAAGGTTAACAGAGGTCTTTAAGTGGGAATCAAAATGTAAATATGAGCCCTCAATTGAAATATTTTTAAAATTAGGCCTTCAAGTGGGAATTTAAATGTAAATATGAGCCCTCAATTGAAACTTTTTGAAAATTAGAGCCTTCAATTGAGAGAACTTAAAATTCAAGCATTATTATGACGTAATTTCGTTAAATCGGGCCTTCTTATGGAATTTCCCTTCAATTGTCTAAAATTTCCCGGAGCACAGAATTAAATGAAGACGGCTAAATTAAAATTTTAATCTTTCCCAAAAATTTTTTGTAATTTTGGTCCGATTTGAGTTTCATTAGAAGAATTTGTTTGCACCTGTGGTTCAAAAATATTTTATCTTCGCATTTAAAAGATTTTTATTTTGGACTTGTGACTAAATATGCAACATTTGATTATTTTGGACCGACATTGTTGTGTATATTTCATATCTATGGCAATTTTTATACCCACTTCTTGAATGCTTCCTTTCTTGCCCGATATTTTTCTAATATTCTGAATTTAATTTTCGGTTTAATATATGAACTTTATTTTAAATTGTATGTTGTATTAATTTTTAGTGATTACAATATTATTAATATAAATTTCTATTGCCATGCAATAAAGTTGTTCTTGTGTATAAGGTGAAGTCCACGTTTACCAACTTCCCAACCGCAACTATGTGTCTCGCATTCTATATTCGAATCGAAAACATGAGCAAATAAATGCTTTTTACCCCACCAGATATGGCAGAAATACGTTGTCGTCCACCATAAATACGTGCAAATTTCTATCGAGTAACTCCTGTATTGGTCGATTTTCTTGAACCCGATTTCTTCATCATCGGACGCACAGTGGACCGTAATATTTGATGGGATGAAGTTAGCGATATATACATAGTACCCCGAGCCGAAAATGCTGCAGTCTTTGAACGAAAGAGCTGATCCGTTGAGCATCAAGAGGAAGGCATAAAAGAGCAATATGTTGCAGGTTTCATGTTTCTTGGTGCTAAAACATGAGTACATTTTTTTTCTTCTTATCTTGAAATCATTGAAAAAGATGTTGAACTATGTTTTTCTTTTTCTTTATTTTTAGAGAGGTAAGAAAATATACATATGAGTATATAACTATATAAGGGGAGGAGGACTAATTAATATGTGCCATATTTTATTTCACGTTTGTGCGTTACGTTTGTTGTCTCATTGTCTCATGTACATTCGTATTTAATTGGCATTTATTTATATGTTTCTGTATTTAATTGCAAAACAGATTAAATGAGACCAGCTTCAAGGTGTAGCCACATTAATTTTACATCATTTAAATACCTTCACGTGTAAATATTCATATTATAATCATTTTAATAGTTTATATTTGTATTGTAGAATTTGACAAATTATAAATTAAATAGTCAATTGGTTGATTTTAATGTGCATTTTAGTGGCCAATTATATATTGACAAATGTCAATTTATTAATGGAGATCAATAAATAACATTATTTTGTGTCTTATAATTCAATTAAGGTGTTCCATCACATAAGTCACTCTTCTACTGTTTATTCGATGCTACACTTAGGGATCAAATGGAACCGGAACCGTGTTAAAAACCATAATGTAATCGTAGTAACGGTTCAAAATCGGACCCGTGATCAACAGTTCTGCAACTGGAATCATAACCGAATTGGAATTGTCGATTAAATAGGTGGTTCTTTTAGTTTTTAGTTTTTTTAATGCATTATATAGTGTATTTTATTTATAAATAATAATATAATAAATTATATATAGTTATATATAATTAAAAATATTATCTAAGATTTAAATAATGTAAGAAAAATAAAAAAAAAAGTAAAAACTGGATGGATTCGGTTAAAACCGAAACTGGAACCGTGGAAGAATCGGAACCGTAAGACCATTTTTTGGAATTGGAAATCGGCGGTTTCGAAATCGTGCCAGGCCTACTTAAAGGTGTTGCTCTAAAACTCCTTATACCCGAATCGGAATTTTGAATCTCAATTCCCATTTGTTCTAGAACTCAAAATTCAATACTCAACCAACAATTTCTTACACCTTACCCCACCCTCATCTCTTTTATCTCATTATCATCACATTTAAACAATTATATATTAATAAATATAATATAAAATACAATATCATCCACCTTTCATTTATGATTTGATATCAAATACAATATAAAAATACATTATCATCCACTTTGCACATATGATTTGACAGCTGAACTAAAAAAAAAGTATTTTAAATCCTATAACAAATAAGGATTTTTACTATTCATATAATTTTGTCCGGTTTATTTGAAAATAATTATAAAAAAATATTTATTAAAATAATTATAATTTTGGCCAGTTTATTTATACTTAGAAAATGATATATAGCATAGGTTAGTTTATTTAGACATAAAAATGTTTATTACTTATAATTCACCTTGATGAGGAGGAGATTTATCTAAAAACATGAATTCGAACGATCGAGATGTATACATTACAAGCATAATTTTTAATTTTGGAAATGTACGAACTAGAACATAAAGAAAATATAACATATTGGGACACTGATATGTTTAACAAGCACTCGCAGGAGTCAATAAGCCTTGAAATAATGTAAGAAACAAAAAGATGTATCACCTGAATTACCTTTGGGTAAATCAAATGCTAAAAACTGATCTAATGAATCATCGAGATGCAGCCAATTAATTTCATCAATAGATCTAACTGTAGCGAAGTGATATTAGATACATCTAAAATTCTCAAAGTTTTTAGAAAAATCCAAAGGATGGTACAAAATATCAACAACCATCAACATCGTCTCCACGCGAGGTTAAAAGAGATACTTGAACATCAAAGGGGGACATATGAAATCCTTATTAATGTTCAAAAATGAGTCAATGCTCTCGAGGTCAAGCCAAGTTCATCAGGAGAAAAATGACGTATAACTTTCGCAACGGAACCCTTCTTTTGGAAGTCACGACCTCAACCACACCTTCACTAAGTATGGTTGCAATGTCTTAATTTGCGACATTGTGCCCTTTATGGGGACTTTTAACCTTGCAGACACAATTGCAGCTTGTATATATATGATCTCGTCACTTTAGAAATTGAGTATTCTGTACTTTGAAGATCAATTGTTCACTTTACTTTACTTTCACGTTACATTGTGAAATGCGTGGATCATAATGAGACATAGTATGAAACTATTCATGTCATTCCATTAAAAAAATAATTTTTCTTATCTCCCCCTAATGATGGGAAGATTGTCTCATTTGAGTGACAAATTCGCTAATTTAGCAATAAAGAGATCGTCTGTCAAAGGTTTCAAATAGCAGATGACTGTTAGAGATTCATATCCAACATAAATACTTAATTGTCTTTAGAAACCCCTATGAATGCGTTGTGGGGGGCGCAATAGGCACATATACTTCTTAATCAAATATGTGTAGATATGAATTATCAGGCTTATATCCAGTTACCAACTGGTACGCAAAATATTTGGTTAGCAGGGGTTTATAAACGAATAAGTAAGAGTTGCGTGCAATATTGCATAACCCTATGCAAAGACAAATGAGTGCACATAAATATTGTCTTAGTCATCATATATATTCCTTTTGACGGTGTCTTCTTTGAGACCTTACTGTATATGCACATTAGGGTACAAGATCCAGTACATCGATCTTTATTAAAATACAATAGAAATCAAGTACTTTTGATGTAAACTCCCTAGCATTATGAATTTGGTGCTTTATAAGGGTGGTGAGTCCTCAATCATATTAAATGTGCTAGAAGTTTTTCAAATGCAATAATTTTATGGACAATACGTGCTGAAGTATCGACCAAAACTATAAAATACTTGAATGATCCGCATTTTGAATGGTCATGTCCGCATGTATCACCAATTATCAATTATAAGAATGAAATATTATACTTTGTATCTTTAGCATATTCAGGTCTCAATCATACAATTTTGCTAATGAAGAAGTTTTGAAAAAATGAGTGATGTATCTTTGAGATATGAATGTATGCAGTGCTCCTAGTACTTTGGAATGCACTAGCTATAATTGAACAACATTAGTTCGACACTATATTGTGCATCAAATTTCTATCTCATATTATGTTTCACTCAAAATAAAGATGCCATGTTGATTTCTTATAATATGGACCATCATATCACGATGACCAAATAATCCATGTCAGTCGTGTCAAAACTTGAATGAGCCAGTGTCCAAAAGTTCTTTGTTGGTTATAACTTATGATTCAATAATCAAAAAGTAGTAAAGTAAAATTACTAGATTGACTCTAAAACGTGCCTTATTCCACATAAATTAAAAGTATAGTTCCATTCTCATAATGTACTTCTTAATGATAATCATCAACATGAATATAATCAAACTTAACAAGTTTCGTTTCGCTCGTGGTCCATGCTGAGCTTTTATGACTTTAATCAATGTGTCACTAGGCATCAAGACTTTGTCACATATAAATATCAATTAAGTGAATAATTATCTATTCATCGACAAATTCTCACATTCTACATAGATATTTGAACGAAATACTTTTCATTCTAATATTATTTACTATATATGTTACATTATATCTAATAGTTTTGTCATGAACCTTGTATGTGAATGTGTGGTAAATAAACTCAAGCACATTCAATGCTTTAGAATGAAATACAAAATTTACCAATAAGCCTAAAATAATTAAATCAGGCCACATCACATAAATCTAACTCAAAATAAAATTTAAGACCAAATACAAAAGTCTAATATGAATGATTGATTATACTTTCACAAGTTCTTTGTAAAGTAAGAAATAAATAAATTTTATCAATCAAAATTGAGTATATCCATTGACTAAGCAATGTTGTTGGGAGAATCTCCATGACTTCTACCACGACCAATAAATATCACAAACTCTTACATATCTTACCCTGTGGTTCATTCTTCCCACATAGGTAGGGATCAACATGTCTCTTCCCCTTTACTTTGAGGTTATTTCCACTATTCATATCGATCCTAGTTGGCCTCAAGAAATTTCCTTATCTAGAGGTCTAACATTGGTATTATGAAAAATAATGTCATGTCTCTAAATGACTTATTATTATAATTAATATTATACAAGTGCATCTGTATGTTTGCTCAAGTAAAAAAAAAAAAAGAGTGAGATCATATCTCTCAATTTATTATTGTTCATTTAAAGTGATTTTCTTTTTCACATATAGTAAGACATGTTTTTAGTCGCAACATATCAAAGTCATTGATCCTTTGTAACAAGCAAACAAATTCTTTTCACTAAATTCTTTGGCTTGGAAATAGTATTTAATAAAATTCTCAAAATACTCATTTAGAGTACATCCCAAAGTTTATTGAGATTGTGAAACTACATATGTTTCCAATATAAGATTTGGGGTCAATATGAATTCTCAAGTTCATTAGAGAATTGACTTTGACTAAGTTTGATGATTCATTGTCAATTGGGGGTTGATGGGTGATATTATTGTGGAATTGTAGTTCTTCTAGTTTCCACATCAAACCAATGATGGTAGTACTCAATTTCTTTTGAGTATATTGAATTGTATTTAGATTGAGTTAGTTAAATCAATTTCTTTAGATAATGAATTTGAAGTATGTCATAATCTTTCTTTGATATCATGTGAATATATTTTATCACAAGACTTATTTACACAATTCTTTATCATTCATGAACTTTCATTATCATGAAAATATTCAAATATACAATCAATGATACATACATTGAAAGTAGCTTATAAAATCAACTTAAAGAGAATCACCAACATACATGAATCTATCAATTCATCAAAATTCATGAAAGTAGCTTATAAAATCAACTTGAAGAGAATCACCAACATACATGAATCTATCAATTCATCAAAATTCATGATCAACATACATGAAATCTATCAATTCATCGAAACTCATGATTAACTAAACATATTGACAAAATCATGATCAATATCTCATTTAATCGTGTAAATAACTTTATTTACGAGTTCTTAGAAATCATCTAAAATCATAAGTACTAATATATTACTCTATGAAGATCATTAAAATATTGTAAAATTTCATATTTGTCAATATTGTACATAATATCATGTGCATATAATCATAGGTAACATATATACATACACATGATTTTTTATAAGAATGCACAATAATACATATCATGCCATATATCCATATAAACAAATATTTATTAGTTGCATTTAATAAATAATAGGTTATTCGAGTTACCTTGGAGGAAAGTTATGATTTTTTCTTAATTTTGCTTTTGCGGTTTCGGATTATACAAAGATTCAAACCCGATCTCCACCGTACAGACCAACCTCTACGTGTTTTGAATAATATATCCAAAATCCAGCTTCATCCAATGGTTAGATTATGCACAATTGAATTTTTAAAATAAGTTGGGTAGATAGTTGCGAGAAACAGGATCAGCTCTGTTCAAAATTCATTATCAGATTCTTCAAACTTTATATTCAAATCCCTACCTTTCATATTGAACCTGTATATGTTTTTAATAACATATCCAAATTTTGGATTGATCCAACAGTTCGATTGTGAGAAACCTTGTTTTGAAAAACTCTGCACAGAAAATTGCGAAAACAGAATCTGCTTTGTTCGAAAATTTATATATACTTTCCCGTATCTCTGAATCCAATCTCCACCGTTCAGAATATAATTCAAAAGATCTGTAAGTTTTTGTAAAAATCTTCGCTCGATCCAACGGTTGAAACTCGAGAAACCGATTTTTCAAATATACAACGCAGATAGATTTTTGCCGTACGAAAATTGTATAATTGATGCTTTGGTTATGGAGGCTTATTCTCGATCATTAGGTTAGAGTTCCGTGCTGATAACGTATAAAAGGAAAAGCATAAGGAGAAGACATAAAGGAGAGAAGACACGTAGAAATCAGGGTTCTCTTATTTATGAAAAACTTATATAAATACATAAAGATAATAAATACTTAAACTGTCCATCATAAGTTACTTGTTGACGAAGGAAGACTAATTGTATTTTTCCTTCAACACAAATCTATTTCTAATTGTAATAATTAAATAGTTATTCTCTATGTTTTTTGGAAACAATAACCGTCTTTCTTTATTCATACATACTTCACACAACTTTGTATTATTGGTTTATGTGTAATAGCTTGTTTATAACAATCAATCATATACGCATGAAAACTCAATAACTTTTCACTTAATGAAATGGGTAGTAGCATACAAGAGATATCTGTTGGAGTAGTTACAATAATTCGAGCAGGGCTGTAAATGAAATCACTAAAACTGGAAAAAGAAAAGAAAAGAAGAAAACAGAATCTTCGAAATGAAAGTCAAGTCGAGTGGTCACTCTTTCCGCAAAAAAAATTTGCCCCGGTAGTGCCCTTCGATTTTGGAAAATCGTTCCCAAAGATAAAACGACTTCGTCCCTGATATTACAGCACCGTAAGTATCAGGGCTCCGGTGAACTGGAAAAATCTAGACTGAGTTACGTAAGGAAAATGCAGAAATGTATGTATGTTGTATGCTTGTCTCAGGTGTTCGTATGTTCAGGTGTTTTTCGTGTATGGAAAGTGATTCAAATGCAGGAGTCTCACTTCCTTTTATAGGGGTTCATTTCAGGGTTACAACTGCCAGTTAATGACGTCCTTAAAGCCGTCATAAAGTCATTCAAACCAGCAGCAATGGTCAGCATGAACCTGGACTGGTTCAGCGTGCAAATACATTGCATGTTTGAATTCAAATGTTTGGAAACGTCTGAACGGTCAGGTGCCAGCTGTTACGTAACGGTCAAGAGTTAACAGGTGCGTGAAGGTTCAAAAAAGAAACCAGGGTTGAGCCAGAACCCGAACCCCACACGGACCACCTCAATCAGACCAGCCAATTCAGACCAATTGCCCAAGACCCAAGTCCCAAGTCCGAGTCCGGGGCCGGGCTCGGGCTCGGATCCGCTCGGCTCTGCCATCGGCTTTGCCGAAGGCGGACTGGCGAACCCAAGTCCAAGAGCCCGCGTGAGCTTTGTTTTCACAAAGCCCACAACACTCTCTGGCCCACTTGATGTACATTAAAGAAATGTAATCATTTTTAAACTCCCTTCCACATTGACTAACACTCAATGTGGGATAACCGATAAAGCATTAAAGCAAACCGTTCAACTTCCAAGCATCATTTCTCACTCATCAATAAATGGATTTGAGAAATTCAAAATGCTACGATTATCTACACGACACGTAGATTAGTCCTATATAATTCGTTACAACTAGTTTTTGTTTCACCATTTAATTAGAATAAATCCAATTCTACAACAATCCCCCACATGAGTGAGAAACTCCAAAAAACGAAAACATGAATGCAAATACATAGCTCAGTCCTTTAGAGACAATATAGAATAGGGATAGGTGGCTTGTGGCCTTGAACCCTCCTTAGTTAATACTACCGAGCATACCGGCGGATTAGTGAAAATTATTCTTGAACTATTCCCCTTTGTGTATACTAGACAATATTACCAACCCACTAAGGTCTCAAAATTCTTCCATTCTCACGTTTGTGTCCGTTTCTGGCCATGGACAACTTTTTTGGATTCATAAGCATAAAGTAGAAGCGGCCCTCACTTCTCGCTTACATAGGTGATTCTTCAAATTAGCATTCTGTCATACTCAAGTCAAAGACCTGCACAAGAATCATTAAAAAATCAGAGATTTATCCTCACCACGTGACAGATTAGAAACTCTACTTTTGGTGTTAAGGAGTCGGGTCGTAGAGTTTTACTTACCCAGACTTTCATACTTTAGTTTTCCCATTGAACCAAGTTTGTGGGATATCCACTTATCATGGTTGGGTTTCCACTACAATCATCTTTAAGATGTGGATTTCACTCCCACTTCAAGAAACTTATACATCTGATCTCGAGCTATGTTTTTAGTGAATGGATCCGCTAGATTATCTATCGACCTTACGTAGTCAACTGAGATAATACCACTTGATAACAGATGTCTTACGGTGTTATGTCTCCGACAAATATGTCAAGACTTACCGTTATACAAACCACTTCTTGCCCTTCCAATAGCAGCTTGACTATCGCAGTGAAGCATGACCGGCGGCACGGGTTTCTCCCAACATGGAATGTCTTCCAAAAAGTTACGAAGCCATTCTACTTCTTCACCTACTTTGTCCAAAGCGATAAATTCAGATTCCATGGTGGATCGGGCTATACATGTCTGTTTAGTGGATCTCCAAGAAACAGCTCCTCCCCCTATTACAAACACAGATCCACTTGTTGACAGTGAGTCCTTTGTGTCGGATATCCATTTTGCATCACAGTGACCTTCAAGTACCTTGGGGTATCTACCATAATGTAGCCCAAAGTTCAGAGTATACTTTAAGTATTTCAAAACTCTCACAAGCGCGTTCCAGTGTTCTCTACTCGGATTGCTTGTATATCGACTTAGTTTATTTACCGAGCAAGCTAGATCAGATCTTGAACAGTTAGAGATGTACATCAAACATCCAATGATCCTAGCATAGTCCTTCTGAGCAACAGGGTCACCTCTGTTCTTACTCAAGTGAACATCGAGTTCCATAGGTGTCTTTGCTGGAAGACTATCGTGTGCATTGAATTTCTTGATCACTTTCTCAATGTAATGAGATTGTGATAAGACAATTCCATCTGGAGTTCTTATGATTCTTATTCCAAGAATAGTGTCAGCAACTCCCAAATCCTTCATGTCAAAATTTCTTTTTAGCATGAGTTTCGTCTCGTTAATCACTTGTAGGTTGCTACCCATGATTAACATATCATCTACATAAAGACATACTATAACAAATATGTCATTAGTATTCTTAATGTATACACATTTGTCGCACTCGTTTATCTTGAACCCATTTGACGTCATCATTTCGTCAAATTTCAAGTGCCATTGCAAAGGTTCTTGTTTGAAGCCATACAAAGACTTAACAAGTTTGCACACCTTTCTTTCTTGTCCAGGTTTTACAAAACCTTCGGGTTGTTCCATGTAAATTTTCTCTTCTAAATTGCCATTTAGAAAAGCTATTTTTATATCCATTTGGTGAATCTCAAGATTTTACAAAGCAGCAATCGCTAGAAGCACCCGGATAGAGGTAATTCTCGTCACAGGAGAGTATGTATCAAAGAAATCATAACTCTCCTTTTAGAGAAATCCTTTCACGACCAAACGAGCTTTATACTTATCGATTGATCCATCAGCTCTGAACTTTCGTTTCAGAATCCATTTACTTCCTAAAGGTTTACAACCTTCAGGTAAATCAGTTAGAATCAACGTATGGTTCTGCATGATCGAATCGATTTCGCTCTGAACAGCTTCCTTCCAAAATGAACTATCAGTCCGTGAGAAAGCTTCTTTCAAAGAATTTGGTTCTTCATCCAACATGAAAACCACATAATCGGGACCGAAGTCCTTCACAACTTTAGCTCGAGTGCTCCGTCTAGGAGTTAGAGCTTCAAGTTCTGAACCGGGTCGTTTACGAGACTTAGGTTCAACCCCAACAAGTTCGTGACTTGTAGTTCCTTCAGCATTACCAGTGTTTGAACTGGACACAGCTTTATCCTTACAAGGATAGATATCTTCAAAGAATATCGCATTCCTTGACTCAATGGTAGTTCCGACATTCATGTCCGGAACATCCGACCTATGGATTATAAATCGATAGGCGCTGCTATTCAGTTCATAACCAATAAAAATACAATCAACCATTTTGGGTCCGATTGTCACTTGTTTCGGTAGAGGCACTTCTACCTTCGCTAAACACCCCCACACTTTGAGGTATTTGTAAGAAGGTCTCCTTCCTTTCCACAACTCGTAGGGAGTTTTGTCCCTACCTTTAAGTGGAATTTTATTGAGGATATAATTATCCATTAAAACAGCTTCCCCCACATGTTCTGAGGTAACCCAGAACTAATCAACAACGCATTCATCATCTCTTTCAAAGTACGATTCTTGCGTTCTGCAACTCCGTTAGATTGAGGTGCATACAGAGCTGTAATTTGATGAATTATGCCACTTTCGTTGCACAACTCCTCAAACGGAGCTACGATTCCCCTCCTTTATCGCTTCGAATAGATTTGATTTTGCAGTTAAGTTGATTTTCGGCTTCATTTTTGAAGTTCTTGAAAGTTTCAATAGCCTCATCTTTACCTCTCAAGAGATAAAGGTAACAGTACCTTGTACAATCGTCAATAAAAGTAATAAAATACTTTTTGCCACCTATAGTTTGCACAAACTTTAAATCACATACATCCGTGTGAATTAATTCTAAAGGTGTCGTGCTCCTTTCTACCGATTTAAACGATAATTTAGTCATTTTTGCTTCTACACAAATTTCACACTTACTTTTATTAACAAATCCATTTACCTTAAGTAAATTGAGATTTGACAAACGTTTTATTGCATTTAGATTAACGTGGCCTAATCTACAATGCCATAAACTAGAGCACTCAGTCAAGTAAGAGGAATCAGAAACAATTTTATTAATGACTGGTTTTTGGGCGTATAGCCATTACACTTAGTTTGAACAAACCATCTGTAAGGTAACCCTTACCTAGAGGTGTCCCAAACTTAGACAATACAAACTTATTAGCCTCAAATACAAGTCTAAAGCCACGACTAACTAGTATTGAACCAGAGACTAAGTTCTTCCGGATGTCCGGAACGTGCAGCACCTCATTCAAAGTGATCTCTTTGCCAGAGGTCATTTTTAGGACAACTGAGCCAACACCTGTAACTTGCGAAGACGCTTGGTTTCCCATGTTCAGCTTCCTTCCCTCACCGGGATGGTATTTGGAGAACAAGCTCCGGTCTGCACACATATGGGCAGTTGCAACAGTATCGATGAACCATTGACCACGGTTCTCGACCATGTTAGCTTCCTCAGTGATGACCACAATGAGATCATCACTAGTCAGCTTCCTCTCGGCTAGTTGGGCACTCGGCTTGACCTTCTTCTGCTTTGGCCTGCGACAGTTCTTAGACAAGTGCCCAGGATAACCGCAATTGTAACATTTGCCTTCGAACTTCTTAGAAGATGGAGCTTTAGGCTTAGAGTTGCCAGGACGCGGCCTCTTCTTCGAGTTGTCTCCTCGTTCAAGCAAGTTCACTCGAGGTTCATCCGAACTTTTTGAATTCTTGTACTGAACTCGAACTTCAGACTCAATTCGTACCTTCCGGATAATATCTTCAAGAGACATCGCCTTTAGTTTGTGCTTTAGGTACGTTTTGAAGTCTTTCCAGTTCGGTGGAAGCTTGTCAATCATGGCAGCAGCCGTGAAAGCATCCGGAAGTATCATCCCCTCGGCGTGGACATCATTCACCAGCATTTGGAACTTTTGAACTTGTTCCATAACAGGGCGAGAATCAATCATCTTGTAGTCCATGAAGTTCGTGACTACAAATTTCCTAGTTCCAGCCTTGTCGGAACTGTATTTCTTCTCAAGTGCCTCCCAGATTTTCTTGGAGGTCTTTACATCCGAGTACACGTTACTCAGGCTATCTTCTAGGCTACTTAAGAGAAAGCCTTTACATAGATAGTCCCCATTGTGCCAATTATCGTAGGCAGCGTGAACATGGAAACTAGTCTCGTTCTTGTCCGGAGTAGGTGGTTCGTCTTCCTTCACGAAGTTAGCGAAACGAAGCATCATGAGGTAGAACAACATCTTCTGTTGCCATCTCTTGAAGCCTTCTCCATTGAATTTTGGAGGCTTCTCCGCCGCCGCGGGCATGATCCGCGAGGAGTGCACCGGCGCGTTCATCGTTGGTACAAAAGTCCCCATCGAACCCGTTGAATGGGTATTCAAAATAGTTGAATCTGTTTGAGGAGCAGTTGCAAACAAACTTGGAACCGAAGTTCCCGTCATCCCAATGGGATAGGTCACAGCCGGAGCTGACATAGTTTGGACCGAAGTCTCTATCCCAAAAGGGACCGTTCCAGCAGCCAAAGCTGTGGATGAGTTCGACTGAGTCATGCGCTTCGTCAGCGTCTCGAGTAAGAAGTCGAGGGTTCCTGGGTTGAGAATGAGCTCAGCTTGAGTAGTGTTCATGTTTGGCGAAGACACGCCAATAGTTGAAGTAATCGTGACTGCAGGGGCAGTGGTCGTCGCCGAAGTAGTGGAGGTGATGGCCGGAATAGTGTCACTTGTCGGCGTGCTGGAGGTTGACATCTTCCTAGTAGTGAATACAAATTACAGAAAATAAAGAAATTACAAACAAAAAATTTGTTTTTCGATTGTTGGAGTAATTACAATAATTCGAGCAGGGCTGTAAATGAAATCACTAAAACTGGAAAAAAAAAAGAAAAGAAGAAAACAGAATCTTTGAAATGAAAGTCGAGTCGAGTGGTCACTCTTTCCGCAAAATGAATTTGCCCCGGTAGTGCCCTTCGGTTTTGGCAAATCGTTCCCAAAGATAAAACGACTTCGTCCCTGATATTACAGCACCGTAAGTATCAGGGCTCCAGCGAACTGGAAAAATCTGGACTGAGTCACGTAAGGAAAATGAAGAAATGTATGTATGTTGTATGCTTGTCTCAGGTGTTTGTATGTTTAGGTGTTTTTCGTGTATGGAAAGTGATTCAAATGCAGGAGTCTCACTTCCTTTTATAGGGGTTCGTTTCAGGGGTTACAACTGCCAGTTAATGACGTCCTTAAAGCCGTCATAAAGTCATTCAAACCAGCAGCAATGGTCAGCATGAACCTGGACTGGTTCAGCGTGCAAATACATTGCATGTTTGAATTCAAATGTTTGGAAACGTCTGAACGGTCAGGTGCCAGCCGTTACGTAACGGTCAGGAGTTAACAGGTGCGTGAAGGTTCAAAAAAGAAACCAGGGTTGAGCCAGAACCAGAAGCCCAGGCCCAGAGCCCAGAGCCTAGGCCCAGGACCGAGGTCCGAGGTCCGAGGTCCGGGACCGGGCTCGAGCTCGGGCTCAGATCCACTCGGCTCCGCCGAAAGCGGACTGGCGAACCCAAGTCCAAGAGCTCGCGTGAGCTTTGTTTTCACAAAACCCACAACACTCTCTGGCCCACTTGATGTACATTAAAGAAATGTAATCATTTTTAAACTCCCATCCACATTGACTAACATTCAATGTGGGATAACCGATAAAGCATTAAAGCAAACCGTTCAACTTCCAAGCATCATTTCTCACTCACCAATAAATGAATTTGAGAAATTCAAAATGCTACGATTATCTACACGACACGTAGATTAATCCTATATAATTCGTTACAAGGAATTTTTGCTGCACCATTTAATTAGCATAAATCCAATTTTACAACAATATCTAAGAAACAAAGCCCCCAATTGGGTTTCCAAATCAATCAGTACATTTGAAGATAAATATATACTAATTTTGATGCAGGAACTAATTCCCCAATATTTATCTTCATATTTTGAATCTGCATCTAGAAAATTAATTTATAAATCGAATTCATTAATTAAAAGTTTCATTCACCCTTTTACCAAATGCAACCATCACTCTCTACGATATTATGATACAAAAATGTAATTAAATGGTCATCTTCAAATTGGCAGCACATTGTCTCATGCTCTAACATCTCGTGCGGCCTTAGCTCCTTTCCGCCCCGTGCGGTAGCTAAGTCAGCCTCTCGACAAGAAAATGATAAAGATGGGCGAGGAAATGAAGGAAAGAAAGCTTGTGGGTAAAGAACACGATGGTTTGAGAAAACTTGATTAGCTTGAATGCTTTACACTCGGATTCGATGCTTACAACTCGATGATGCAAATGGCTTGCCCCTATGCCTATTTATACTAGTCCCACCGCCATTGGGGGAATTCTCTAGAACCGCCTACACATATACATGGCACCTCCTCAAATGGAAGAGCCTAGAACGTCCCACACGCATCTAAACCTATGGTGGGCACTCTTACATATTTACATGATATTTCTAGAGAGTTCTACCACCCTCTAGGCGCCCCTACTTATTTACAAGAATTTGACCAAGACATGTCCTAGACCATTCTAGAACATTCCGGCCCCGCTAAGCCCCTCGTGGGCGTGTCCCGCACGAATATCCCGTACGCTTATAGATGTCTCCGCAATCTTCTAGCAGCTTCCATCAGCTCGGCCCGCCCGTGAATCTTCCCACCCCGAACCCGCTCGGCCAAGTCCCGCACGTCTCTAGAAGATTCCAGGGCCTTCTCGTATGATGCCGCTCGTGCACGGCCCTCGTGCAAAGTGAGCCCAGCTCGCCCAGCCCAGACCCGATCTCTACTTGCCGAGGGCGGCATCCTACCTTGCTCCCTCGCGCATTGCGCTGCCCGCGCAACATCTTTCCCACCATGCGCGCACGCCTTGCGCGCACTCGGCCATGCGTGTCCCGGCATGGCCCGACCATCTTGGGCGGGGCGTGACATTATCCCCCACCCAATTCGGCGACGTCCTCGATGCCGTGTCCCATCGGTATGCGCGCGGTGACCTGTCCTCTCCGCAGGCTGGGTCGCGCCTCGTCCGCTATGCGCGCGGCGCCTGGTCTTCTCCGTAAGCCAGGGCGCGCCTGTCCCGATCCTTGCGCGGTGTCCGTCCTTCTCCGCTCGCCGGGTCGCGCCTGCACTGCGTGCTGGCTTCGCTACGAGCCTATCCACGCCCAAGTAACGGATCTTTGGTCCTTCATCGACCTGGATCGCCGAGACCCTCGTCCCACACTCCGCTTCGGGGCGTTGATCGTCTTGATCCACACATTCGCCCACTCGACTCGCAATCCGAGTTGCCGAGCCTCCTTCTCCATAAGGAAGCTGTGCGTGGCCCCTGTGTCCACTACGGCGCGTACCTCGTGCCCATTAATGCGGCCGCGTGCCAACATCAACCCCTATCCCGTCGGCGTCCCGACCTTGGGTGCGTCACTCCTGCCCTCCATGGCATTGACCACCCGAATGGCACCACACTGTTGAGCCTCATCATCCCCGTGGTTCGACCGCGCATCCCTGTCCGTCTCCCGCATTGCGGATAATGTCCCTAACTTGGGGCAGTCCCTGAAACTACGTGGCCCCTTGCACACATAGCAACCTCGCGGCTTGAAGGCATTCTTCCTCTCCTCGTACTCCTTACGAGGGGTATGACTGCTCCTCGACGAGCCAGCCACGTCCCGATCAATCCAACTCGGCGTGGACCTCGGCTGCTCCCGGACGACACTCTCGTCATGTGGATCTCCCCCACCCTTGGCTGAATGCTCCTCCTTTCTCCGGGGAACGATGGGGAAGTCCACCAACGACTCAGCAGCCGCAATGGCACTATCCAACATCCGAATGTCCCGACGGTGTAGCTCCTGCCTGGCCCAAGGTTGTAGCCCATCAACGAAATAGAACAACGAGTCGTCCGCCGACATGTGGGAATCTGCGACATTAGGGTCGTGAACTCCTTGACATAGTCTTGGATGGAACCCTTTTGCCTCAACTCCCTCAGCCTCTTGCGCGCCTCATACACGACATTCTCGAGGTAGAATTGCCGTTTAAGCTCTCGGACGAAGTCCTGCCATGACTCGATCCGACACGTCCTGTTCTCGATGTCGGCATGCTTTAGGCGCCACCACAACATTGCGGTATCACTAAGGTAAAGGGTTGCGATCTTTACCTTAACCGCCTCGTCCCGCAAGTTGATGCCTTCGAAATACCGCTCCATGCCCCACAGGAAGTTGTCGACTTCCCTGGCGTCTCGTACGCCTCCGAATCCCGCTGGCTTCGGATATTCAACCCTCGTGGTTGACACGGGTGTGCTCGCCTCCATGCTCATCACAACCCTCTTACACATCGCCACGTCCTCTCGCAACTTATTGACGATGGCCGCCAGCTCATCCAAGCGTTCCTCCAACCTTGCCCGAGCCATCCTGAATCCTTGGATGGCCTCGGCATTCTCCTGTGTTGTGCCCGTGCACCTTTGCACGTTGCTCTTGATCGACTCCACCTCTCCAAGCACGTGTTCCTCCAACGTCTTGAAGGTGTACTCGACCCGCTCAAGCCCCTCGGCGAGCTCCCCCACTGAGAGATCTGTCATGGTCGCCTCCGCGCGCACCTTGCTGCGATCTCGGGTCTTCTTCCGCACGGTGGTCGCAAGTTCCCTCCCTCGGACATCTTCGACCACGCCCGAGCTCTCCACAATATCAGTCTTGTTTCCTCCGACCATACTCTGTTGCGCACAATATGAAGCCCCCAGTCGGGCTCTGATACCACTTGTCACGGACTTAGTCTCTTGCACTAACGTCTCGTGCGGCCTTAGCTCCTTTCCGTCCCGTGCGGTAGCTAAGTCAGCCTCTCGACAAGAAAATGATAAAGATGGGCGAGGAAACGAAGGAACGAAAGCTTGTGGGTAAAGAACACGATGGTTTGAGAAAACTTGATTAGCTTGAATGCTTTACACTCGGATTTGATGCTTACAACTCGATGATGCAAATGGCTTGCCCCTATGCCTATTTATACTAGTCCCACTGCCATTGGGGGAATTCTCTAGAACCGCCTACACATATACATGGCACCTCCTCAAATGGAAGAGCCTAGAACGTCCCACACGCATCTACACCTATGGTGGCACTCTTACATATTTACATGATATTTCTTAAGAGTTCTACCACCCTCTAGGCGCCTCTACTTATTTACAAGCATTTGACCAAGACATGTCCTAAACTACTCTAGAACATTCCGGCCCCGCTAAGCCCCTCGTGGGCGTGTCCCGCACGAATGTCCCGTACGCTGCTATATGTCTCCGCAATCTTCTAGCAGCTTCCATCAGCTCGGCCCGCCCGTGAATCTTCCCGACCCGAACCTGCTCGGTCAAGTCCCGCACGTCTCTAGAAGATTCCAGGGCCTTCTCGTATGATGCCGCTCGTGCCCGGCCCTCGTGCACAGTGAGCCCGGCTCGCCCAGCCCGGACCCGATCTCTACTCGCCGAGGGCGACATCCTGCCTTGCTCCCTCGCGCATTGCGCTGCCCGCGCAACATCTTTCCCACCATGCGCGCACGCCTTGCGCGCACTCGGCCATGCGTGTCCTGGCATGGCCCGACCATCTCGGGCGGGGCGTGACAACATGCTCTTAAGTTTGCATAAAAATACAAAATTCAAATTGACAACCTAAATTATGGGATATTTTCGCACATGACAATATAAGATCACAACTGGATTTTTAATCGAACTGAATTTTTGCTAATTTACTCCTCTATTGTAATAAAATCTGCATATATATATATATATATATATATATATATATATATATATAATTTTTGCTAATTCTCACACATGGTGAAACCCGTATATTTCCATCTCAAACATAAATACATAATTGAACTGCCTTAAGAACGCTTAATAAATATAATTCCCTAATATTTATCTTCATATTTAAATATAATTCCCTAATATTTATCTTTATATTTTGAATTTGTATCTAGATAATCAATCAAAAATCAAAAGAAACACAAAAAATACCCCTATAAACTAATTTAGGGCAACACTCTTGTTAGGTCGGACTAATGGATCATCTGTTAGGCCAAAATGTCATACCAATACATTATAATAAAAATATTAATATATTATAGTAAAAAACCAATACATCATAGCACCAATACAACATAATACAAAAACCAATACATCATAGCACGAGTCAGTGATTTATGAAAACCAATACCTTCGATTACAAAAATCAATACATCATAGTACAAAAATCAATAAATTATAGTATCGGGTCAGATGGCCTAACGAGTGATAACCCGTCAATTTGACTTAACACAAGTATTTGTCAATTTAAAATATCCAACAAAAAACATGAGAAAAGCAGATTTATTAAAGTTATCTATTTAAAAAATGAAACCATATATTTTTATCCGTATTAAAACATGAGAAAGACAAATCTTAAAAAGAATAATACAAAGAGCATTTCTAACTTACCGTATTTATATTGCGGTATTCACCGAGATTTTGATAAGAGTCCGGACCAAACTTGCTCCATCTGCCATTTTTATCGGGTTTTAATTACTGTCATTGCTTTGAATTGTAGAGAGGCCCAGTGAGGAATTGCAGACCAAGAGGTTGAGAGATATACTTATCGGTATAATTATAGGAACTTAAATCATAGTGTATTATCGTATGGTGAGCCTTGGCATGAAATTTCTTCTTAAAAAAGTAGGAACTAACTTTATTGCAAATCATTTCGAAGAAAGTTTTAGGATTATTGAAAGGAAAGAAAAGAAATTGAAGTAGTGGAGATGTTGTTGTTAGTCGTGAATGAATGACTTCATAGGATTAATTTATTAATGGAAAGTTAAGTAGGTTAAAATCAATGTTTTAAAAACCGTACCGGTGAACGAACCGGTCTTCCTATCGGTTCACAGTTTAACCGGTCGAACCGGTTCAACCGTCGGTCCAACCGATATTAATAAAAATATAATATTTTTAATTATATAGTATGAAATATTATGTAATGTATTAATATAAATATTTATTTTATTCGTATCTGAAAAAAATAATTAATTTATTATATAAACATGTTCAAATTATTTATACTTTATTAAACATAATAATGTAATTTTTTGTTACGTGAGATATTAGTCATAGACCACTATTTTAATTATCAGTCTAGATTATTAAGGGAGGAAAATAGAAAAATGAAATTGACCGAACATAATTTATTTATTTTCATATCAGTTGATTGAGTTCCATGCATCGTTAATATAATTATGCCAGTTTAGTTGATTTATACACATTATTTTGCACATAAAAAATGATTTAACCGGTTCAACCGATTTTTTAATACCAATTTTCAGCGATTTAACCGATTTTGACCGATTTAACCGCTAAAACAGTTTTATAGGTGTGATCGGACCGTATCAATGACCGGTTTCCGGTTTAACCGGTTGAACCGGACGGTCCGATTTTTAAATCATTGGTTAAAATAAATGAGTGTTGTATTTAGAACAAAGATTATTTTGCTTCTACATCACAACGAAAGCTAAAGTTGGCTGAGTGGTTGAAGGAGTACTCCTAATACCAAACGAGCTTGAGTTCAAACCTCATAGGCCTCGTTTGGGAGATGGATTAGATTACACTAGATAATGAAATATTTTAGATTTGTTTACTGTTCACATAGAATTACATTAAGGTGTTTGGGATTTATGATTCAGATGCCTCTTGATTGAGATTAATATCTTTATTAACAAAAATACCCTCAAGTCTTAAAACGTAGAGCAAAACATACATCAATATATTTAGAAAAATTCTCATTCAAACCATGCAGAAAAAAAAATCGGCATTTATTCAACTAATTGAAAAAATCACTCAAAGCCCATTAAATGGGTTATTGGAGAAAAAAAAGACTAAAATTTGGGTCTTTTGAAGTATGTTTTATGAGTATAATAGAAAAAATATAGTTAAGTTTAGAAATATAATTGCATTATAAAATAATAATTAAAATAAATAAATAAATAATAATAATAATAATAATAATAAAGGTTTGAGTTTATTCAAAACCAATCCAAAAAAAAATCACATTGATTATAAAAGTCGATAAATGACATTTAGCAAATTAATTGAAGGAACATATAATTGAAGTTAAGAAAAGGGAAAAGTGGAAAAGGCCAAAATACTCACCTGGTTAGGGCATCAGCGATGGAAGATGAACAACAGCAATATCATTATATCTATGTGGCTTTACTTGTAAATAAAGTGAAAGGTGGGGGATAAAGATGGTAAAATTCACATGATTCTAGAGTTTGATTAATAGTCGGAGGGGAAATGTGAGATTGCTAATCATGAAAATTCACGATTTGAGTCATGGGCCTGACCGATTGTTTGCGGGCTGGCCGATTAGAATCTTAAATCCCAAACAAGAAAATAAACCAGATTAGGACCACTTATCTCCGCTTATCTTAGTTGCCAAACGAGGCAATACACTATAAAAAAAATGAAGAATGCTGATGAATAGAACCGTCGGCAACAATTTTACTGATGGGTTTGTTGACGAGTATTACCCGTCAGTATTTTTGGCATCGATAAATATATACTGACGAAAATTATTCAATCCGTCAGCATTTACCGACGACCTGCTGACAGGTAACAACCGTCAGTAAGACCATGGTCGCCTTTCGGCACCCGTCAACATTTGCTGACGGGTTCGATGATATCAACATATGCTGATGGGTTCTGCCCGTCAGCATCCTCAAGATTTTTCTGACGACCTCCTTGCCGTCAGCATTTTATAATTATTTTTATTTTTTTAACCCCTGTACATGTGTCATAAATTAAAAATCAAATAGGAAACATAATTTGCAGGTCTCGAAAAAATTAAAATTAAATATGAAATGTATACAATTTAGATAAAAATATCAAATATAAATATTCCTAAAAAATATTTCGTTCCTAACACTATTACTCGGGAGAATCAGATGGAGGATCAGAAGGAGGCCGCCGACATAGCGTTCTCATCGCTATGATGACTTCCTCCATCACCTGTTAATGGAGAGTCACCTGCATCTCAATCCATTCACGAGTAAGATCATCGCACATCGCCTGGAGCTACTCCTGATGTGCCCGCTCTTTTGCATCAAGTTGTGTCTTGACATGACTTTTAAAAGTATGCAACTGCATCTGCAGCTCCGTGACATGACTATCTAGAGCAGAGGAGGTGCCGCCTCTGGAAGTTGTCGAAGCCAGAAGATCTCCTAAGCATCTCATGCCAAATCAGCGACCCTTCTTCACTCTGACGGTCTTTTGATAAACCTCATCCTCGTTAACGCTTGTAGGATCCTGTGATGAAGCACGTCTCTCCTCTAGACATCTCTGATATACCTGCAATATATTGATTGATGTATAATCTACCGTTATGAGGATTAAAATGAAATATATATATATATATTAATTACATCTAAATAAAATACTTACAAAAATCTATTGTGATACAGGATCAGTGAATGTGTTGTCAGGTCTCTGGTGCATAGTCAAGAAAATCTCGAATGTAGTGGGTTCTCTACCCATATCCTCATGTTGTATACAATATTTAAATTATATTTTAATTTATCACTAATTAATTCTTTATGAGGTAAATTTACAAACACTTTTAAATTTACTTACAAGCTGACGTGAATGACTAATCACAGTTCGAGACCCGCCTCTGTGCTTGGATATTCCAGTACCAGGTCCGTCGGGCTTGTTAATCCTATTCCCACTCACCTGCTCGGACTTCTTATTCTCCGGCTTCTCAAACTCAACTACCCGTCACCTCTAGATGTCCTTGCCCATGCACGCGGGCACCCTCCCCTCCGTTCTCCACTTCGCCTCCACTCGTGGAGATGGTTGTATCACGAGAAATCCAAAGAACTACAAAATTTACATTTACGGCCTCCTCAGAATACAAACTTGGGTCCCAATAACATCACCTCTGCAAAACAAAAAAAAAAACAAATTGATTAATAAAAATTATTATATATAACAACTTTCAAGAATATTATTAGTTAATTACCAAAACCTTGGCCACCACAACTGACGATGAGACCGGGAAATATGCTCATACTTCCACCCATCGGGGTGTACACGAGCCTTGTGGATCAGCCGAAGAACCATGAGTACCTCCGCTGAGTGACTGCGTAGCCTTGTGAAATATATGATTTATTAGAGCAATATATTAACATAAAAAATTTTATTAAAATAAATAAATTAAAGTTACTTAACTTGGGGGAACAACATACACCTCAATCACACCAGAACGTGGTGACATGAGGCTTCTCGATGTACTAGCAGTGGACGAGGTGGCTGGAACGGTCGATGGAGTCCCTACTGATAAGTCCACTTATAATCGTCTTCATCCTCTAAGTGATGATGAGACGAGGATGATGAACCAAGAGAAGCATGACCCGAAGATGGGCCCAGAGAAGAACGTCCATGACCTTTATCTCTCATCTAAAAAATATTAAAATTTAAGCATAGATGCACAATTGAACCAGGGTGAATGAATTAATATAATTTCAAACTATATATGTATGTATTAGTTTTATAATTAACCTGAATCAATAATTTTACTATATAGGTTATCAGCAAACTCATATTCGTCCATATCTTCATCATCGGTTAGAAACTCATCTTCTATCTCCTCCTCTGCCTCATCGACAAGTTCATTCAATTCATTAAGAATAAGGTAGAAATATAATTGGAAATCTTTGTCCTACAATTGTATTGGATTATGCATTTCTATCTGTTCCTCTTAAAATGATTGATTATGCAACACAGGCTCGGTAAAATCTATTGTCAAAGTCAGAATTGTCTCTCCAATAGACCATACAATTGTTCAGGCAATAATCGATCTTCTAGACCGGTGGGCCCAGTTCCCTCCAATAACTTCTTCTTTTGTAAAAGTCATGTGGCATATGATTATCTTTTGGCACAACTTCTTTGATTAAATTGAATACTTGATCATAAAACTTCTGGGACATGCAATTTTCTGTCTCCAGGTTCATGAGATGGATAACTAAAGACAACTAAGAATGTTTCTCACATTCGGGATACAAAAGTTGATTTTTAGTACTCAACATATCGTAGAACTTTTGTGCCTCAGGATTCGGTGGTTCTTCTATATATTAGGGCTCAATATAAAGTTTGGATTGGCAGTGCCATGAATCATATTGATGTAAGCATTTGAGGATTCTTCAGGAGCGGCATAAGATGATCCTCCAACGTAAACCTCAAGGTCGACATGATGCGTGAGATCAAATTTGTTTCACCATGGAATGTCCAAATGCAATAATCTAGTACGAATCTATTTTTAATGAGATAAAATTTGATCTCGTTTACATCGTGGTAACTGCAATTCCTGCATTATGTATGACTACAAGAACATTTTAATTTTTTCCCGTCCTTCATTGCTCCATGGATGAGTGAAAATTGTATGAAACTCTCCACCCCTTCCACGAACGCGTTGGACAGATAACCGTCCGTCCTCCGTTACTACGATAAGAACTCATCCTATGATATCCTAATTATGTTAATATGATCGAATTATAGATAAGCGAGCACTGTGAGGGTGCCTATATAAAAAGATTGAATTAAGGGCCCTATACTATTCAAGAATGTGATGTTCAGTAATAAAATTATCTTACTATGCATTTTGAGAACCTGAGAATTTTGGCAGCATCTCCCTTAGTTCTCTAAGTACACATATATTGCAGTGCACCCGAGAACAAAGGAGAAATAGAAATCCAAATTCAAAAGTCCACAAAATACATACGTACTAATATAATCACATTACAATCACATTCTCAAACTATCCAAATAAATGGACAATTCGAAATTTAGTATCGGACTCTCTATTTGATATTAAATCTCAAACGGGTCTAAGGTAAGTGTTTGAATGTAGAAAGAAAGAATATAATTGATCCTATAGTAATTTTAAAATCCGTTATTGGAAGAAAAAAAATCTCCCGGCAGGCAACGTACACCACATCATCATTGACGTATACAACATATATATATATATATATATATATATATATATATATATTAATAACAAATCATATAATATAAATATTAGTTAAGTAGAACATTCACTTGTCGATCACCACGACATTTGAAAACCCCCACCATGCACTTTTAAAACCTTTTAAACCACCATCATATTTTGAAAAAAAAATCTAAAATCCGTTATTGGAGGGACTAAACCTCCCGGCCGGCGCCGACACCATATCATCATCGACGTCAACCCCAACCAATCACAACATGTATATATTAATCACAAATCATAACATAAATATTAATTAAACACAAAATCGACTTGTCGGTCACCACGGCATTTGTAAACCACCTCGCACTTTTTAAAACTTCTTAAAACCACCATCACATCTTGAAAAATTGTAATATTCGTTATTGGAGGGACAAAACCTTCTCGAGCGGAGCCGTACAACTAGTCATCACTGACGTCAATACCAATCAATCACAGCATGCATATATTAATCAAAGATCATAACATAAATATTAACTAAACACAACATTCATTGCCGATCACCACGACATTTGAAAATCACCACGATGAATATTTAGGTCATTAGCCCCTAATCGAATCTTAATTAACCCTTAATTAAATTTAATTATACCAATTCGAACCCTAAATGACCTCCAAAACCTAACTAAATACTAATTAAACTCTAATTATAAATTAACCCCTAAATTAAATTATAATTATATAATTATCCCATAAATTACATAATTCAAACCTAAATTATTAATTAAATCCTAATTAAAACCCAATTGAATCCTAATTAGGTCATTACCTCCAAACCCTAATTAAACTCTAATTATAAACCAACCCCTAAATTAAAATCTAATTATATGGCAGGTGGCAAGGATGGCGAGTGGACGGGCTCGGTGGTTGGCGGTGGTCGGTGGAGAGGGATCAATATTTTTTGTGGACGAATCTGTTTTTTTTTCCTACTTTGTAATAGAGACAAAATGGGGATGGGGTATATAATTAGGGGTTTTACTGACTGCGCAAATGGCCATCAGCATTATTTTTTTTAAATGCTATTGACGGGTCCCGACTGTCAGCACACACACACACACACACACACACACACACACACACACACACACACACACACACACACACATATATATATATATATTATATATATATATAATATATATATATGTGTGTGTGTGTGTGTGTGTGTGTGTGTGTAATTTGGTCGTCATCAAATTCGCTCGTTAGCGAACCCGTCGCCAAATAACAATGTTGACGGGACGCTGATTGGTCGTTTGTAGACGGCCCTCACCCGTCGGCAATCCGTCAACATGCCGCCAGCATATGATGACAGTTTGTTGGCCATCAGTCTTTTTCGTTAGCATTCGCCAGTTTTTTTGTAGTGATAGCTACCCCACTTTTTTTTTTTTTTGACACAAATACTCTGACATATCCGCAGACACATTTGAACTTATGTGAGAAATGACACATTTTAGTGTTCCATGCGTCGCAGTTCATCAGAGCCTCCATGAAGTAGACCCATTCAGACCCACCCTCCTTGAGGCCTTTGGAGCGGGCTGCCCCGCCCTGTTCCACATACGGGGCGGGTCCATGTATTTCTATTGCCCCGACCCGTAACTGTGTGTGTTTTGTGAATATATTTATGTATAATATTATAGAAATATAAATAATATTTATTCTTAGAAATATAAATACTTTTTTTTATTCATAATGTTGCCCCAATTTCCACATTTAATAGTTCTTACGACAGTAACAAGGCACTGAGAAGTTTTCTCTGGTTCCTCTACCAAGCGTCGCTCTACCTCCAAGAGTCCATGCCTCCAACAATCTATATCTTGCCTCCCTTGCAGATCCCTCTCTCTATTCCTCCCTTTCTTTTGTAGCCAAATTTAACTGTGGGATATGAGATCTTGAAAAGTGTGATTGACATTTCTTGTTAGAATTTGAGATTGATTTTTGAGAAATTGATTATATTTTTCTCTCTTCCTCTCTTTCGTTTATGGTGAAATTGTCACTATGGTTGGTTTCTTGGAGGTCATCTTTTCATCCCCTTTCAGCGTAGATAGGGGTGTTGAACCGGTTACGGTTAACCATTGACTGGCGGTCATGGTTATAACTGTAACCTTCAATCGATTATCGGCGGTTAGGTTACGGTTAACCTGAACGGCTAACCGTAACCACCAGCTACAACCAGGGGTGCATTTAATCCATCTAGCACTAGGATTTCACGAAATAAATTGACTCGCGATGTTGAAAAAATGGTTGGTGTGTATAAGTTGAATTTAATTTCAATATTTGAAAGTTTGTCTCATAGTGTCTCTATTTGTTCGGATATTTAGATGGATTCCTTTCAATATTCAAACTAAGAATTAATTATCTAAAACTAAGATTAAATTATCTAAGAGCAATTAAATCTAGAATTCATTTAAATTAATTAAAAGACTTTAAAAATGATTTAAGAGAACTAGGGTTCTAGAACTTTGATTCGTCTCCACGACCTATTGGGAAAACCCAATTAATGGTTCACAACGAATCTAGGCTCTAGACCCATTAGATCTAGCTACCAATAATCATCAATCTCAACATCACAATCATAATCACAATTCGTCATGGAAATAATAATTATTCTAAGAGATTTAATTAAACTAATTGAAAGCATGTGAACTAAATTAAAGAGCATAAGAGATAAGTACTTAATAATTAAACGAAGAAAATTGCAGCATTCCACGACGAAATCTTGAATCTAAACTAATATAAAGTCTAAGAATTTAAAACTAAGAAATCGTAGGGCACTCGTTGGGTTTGTCAGCCCCTAAGAGGCCCTTAAAATCTTAAAAATATGATAATGTACATAAAAATTCGGAATACATAGGGTATTTATAGTTGTGGGAAGTCTTGGGCAGCAAAAAACCCTAAAAATGCATTTTCAGCACGTTGGCGTCGATTGACGTCGGTTATTGCGTCGACCGACGCAAACTGGTCGACGCTACAGAGAGTGGGCAGATGCGTCGAGCGGCATCGGTTCTTGCGTCGACTGACGTAAAATGGTCGACGCTACGGAGAGTTGCAGTCGGCCAGGGCTTCCAGATGGAAAACCATTATAGATAATCGGTAGCTTCAAATTCTTCAAATCGCGGCCCGTTTTCGCTGAAACTCCACTCGTACGTCCACCCTCGACTATCTTCAGGCCAAAACACTTCAAAATACCTAAAATAAACATAAAATTAATTAGTTATAATTAAAATATGATAAAACAAGTTGGAGAAAAGAAATTACGAAAATATGCCTCAATCTATCCAACTTTCATCAAAATCAACAATAAAAACTAAATAAAATACTAACTAAAATCAAGACAAATTCGTGTTAATCAACTACCCCACGCTTATTTGTTTGTTTATCCTCGAACAAACGATAATTTTGAAGTATAACAAGAAAGAAAATAAGCCCAAAAAATTCCAAATTTCGCGCAACCGGTCGACGCACGCGCTCAGGAAGCGTCGACGCTAGCGTCGATCGACGCGACTGGCGCGTTGGCCACCAAAATAAATTTTATGCTTTTCGTTCAATGAATTGATCTCTCCTTGGCAACATAAATCCTGTTTCATAAGAATAAAACACATGAAAATAGAAAAAGAAAGAAATAACTAAAAAGAAATACAAAGGTTAGAAAATAAAATAGCTTGGGTTGCCTCCCAAGAAGCGCATCTTTTAACGTCGCTTGCTCGACGCAAGTTTTTGCGATTAATTTGTAACTGGAGGCGGGTCCACTATCTTCAACATCTCGCGATCTTGACTCATTGCCTCTTCGTCACGATATAATTTAACTCGATGCCCGTTAACTTGAAACGTTACGTCTCGTTTTTTGTCATAAAGGGAGACCGCTCCGAACTCGTTGATTTCTTTAATCACAAACGGGCCACTCCATCTTGACTTTAATTTTCCTGTAAAAAGTTTCAATCTCGAGTTATAGACTAGAGCCAACTTACCGACCTCTAAATGCTTGTTAACGAGTTTCCAATTGTGGCGGGTTTTCGTCATCTTCTTTTTGCCTCCATACGTCATCATAAGACTCGTCTCTTATTTCCTCAAGCTCAGTCAACTCCAGCTTCCTATACTCGCCCGCCTCATCATAGTTCATGTTTAACTTGCGAATGGCCCAACTAGCTCGGTGCTCCAACTCAATGGGCAAATGACATGCCTTCCCATAGACGAGTCGAAAAGGACTCATTACCAAGCACTGTCCTTATAGGCTGTTCGATAGGCCCACAGTGTGTCGACTAGTTTAACTGCCCAATCCTTCCCGACTTGGTCCAACTGTCTTCTCGAGAATAGCTTTTAGCTGACGATTGCTCGTTTCGACTTGTCCAGACGTTTGAGGGTGGTAGGGTGTAGCTACCTTGTGTCGGACCCCATTTTTTCGTCATCAGCCTTGCAAATGCTTGGTTGCAAAAATGGCTTCCTCCATCACTTATAATTGATTTCGGC
>BMAC01000151.1:669550-677050 GCA_014905375.1 Phtheirospermum japonicum
GCCAGTTAACAGAATTAAAAAAAATCATCGGCGGTTAACCGACGGTTTAACCGCCCGGTTGATAGTCGTTGAAAATTAACGACTGAGATCAAATAGCCGTTGAAGATCAACGGCTGAAATTAAAAAAAAAAAAAAAAAAGTAGCCGTTGGCGGTTAACCAGACCGATTAACGACTACTTTTTGAATATTTTTTTTTTTGTTTTTTATTAGATATTGATACCTATAAATACCCCACTCTCCAACACCAATCCTCACACCAATTCATCTCTACTTCTTCTTCTTCTTCTCTTATATTTTCAAGTTTCAAGTCAAGTTGCAAATTTGTGCAAGAAATAATATCAATAATATTCTTATTCTTCTTAATTCTCTTTTATAATATTACTATGGAAAGCTCTTCTCATAATGTCAATAAGAAATTACGAAAATATGCTCAATCTATCCAACTTTCATCAAAATCAACAATAAAAACTAAATAAAATACTAACTAAAATCAAGACAAATTCGTGTTAATCAACTACCCCACGCTTATTTGTTTGTTTATCCTCGAACAAACGATAATTTTGAAGTATAACAAGAAAGAAAATAAGCCCAAAAATTCCAAATTTCGCGCAACCGGTCGACGCACGCGCTCAGGAAGCGTCGACGCTAGCGTCGATCGACGCGACTGGCGCGTTGGCCACCAAAATAAATTTTATGCTTTTCGTTCAATGAATTGATCTCTCCTTGGCAACATAAATCCTGTTTCATAAGAATAAAACACATGAAAATAGAAAAAGAAAGAAATAACTAAAAAGAAATACAAAGGTTAGAAAATAAAATAGCTTGGGTTGCCTCCCAAGAAGCGCATCTTTTAACGTCGCTTGCTCGACGCAAGTTTTTGCGATTAATTTGTAACTGGAGGCGGGTCCACTATCTTCAACATCTCGCGATCTTGACTCATTGCCTCTTCGTCACGATATAATTTAACTCGATGCCCGTTAACTTGAAACGTTACGTCTCGTTTTTTGTCATAAAGGGAGACCGCTCCGAACTCGTTGATTTCTTTAATCACAAACGGGCCACTCCATCTTGACTTTAATTTTCCTGTAAAAAGTTTCAATCTCGAGTTATAGACTAGAGCCAACTTACCGACCTCTAAATGCTTGTTAACGAGTTTCCAATTGTGGCGGGTTTTCGTCATCTTCTTTTGCCTCCATACGTCATCATAAGACTCGTCTCTTATTTCCTCAAGCTCAGTCAACTCCAGCTTCCTATACTCGCCCGCCTCATCATAGTTCATGTTTAACTTGCGAATGGCCCAACTAGCTCGGTGCTCCAACTCAATGGGCAAATGACATGCCTTCCCATAGACGAGTCGAAAAGGACTCATACCAAGCACTGTCTTATAGGCTGTTCGATAGGCCCACAGTGTGTCGACTAGTTTAACTGCCCAATCCTTCCGACTTGGTCCAACTGTCTTCTCGAGAATAGCTTTTAGCTGACGATTGCTCGTTTCGACTTGTCCAGACGTTTGAGGGTGGTAGGGTGTAGCTACCTTGTGTCGGACCCCATTTTTCGTCATCAGCCTTGCAAATGCTTGGTTGCAAAAATGGCTTCCTCCATCACTTATAATTGATTTCGGCACTCCGAATCTACTAAAAATATTTTCTTGGAGGAATTTAAGAATGACTTCCGCATTAGCTCTTCGAGAGGGGATCGCTTCCACCCATTTGGATACATAGTCGACACCGACCAAAATATACTCGAAATCTCCACTTTTAGGAAAGGGTCCCATAAAATCTATTCCCCATACATTGAATATCTCTACCACTTGGTTAGGTACTTGCGGCATTTCGTCTCGCTTTCATATGTTACCGGTTCGTTGGTAGTTGTCGGACGTTTTGCAATACTCGAATGCATCGGCAAATAAACTTGGCCAATAGAATCCAGCCTGTAACACCTTAAATGCCATCTTTTGAGCTCCAAAATGCCCTCCGTGCTCATGGAAAAATTACAGAATGCTCCCCATTTCATCGTTTGGAACGCAACTTCTGTTAAGTCCATCCTTACAACGTTTGAAAACATAGGGGTCATCCCAGAAGTAATCCCTGCATTTACTCAAAAATCTCTTCCGTTCTTGGTAGGATAAATGGTTAGGTATAATTTTGCAAGCAAGATAATTCACAATATTAGCATACCAAGGAGTAATTAATTTCTCAAGATTAAAAACATTCTCATAAGGGAATAGATAGTTATTCATAAATTTTTCGCCCTCGTTCTCCTCAATTATCATTCTAGACAAATGATCAGCTACAACATTTTCACAACCTCGTCTATCTTTAATTTCCACATCAAATTCTTGCAGCAATAAAATCCACCTAATGAGACGTGGTTTACTTTGGGGTTTAAAAAATAAATGACGCGGTGCAGCATGATCCGTATGTACAATTACTTTGGCTCCAACTATATATGATCTAAATTTATCAAACGAAAATACAACTGCCAATAATTCTTTTTCAGTCGTGGTGTAATTACGTTGGGTATCGTTTAGCATATAACTAGCATAATAAATAACCCTAAGCAATTTATCCACACGTTGTCCTAAAACGGAGCCCACCGCCTCATTAGAGGCATCGCACATAATTTCAAAGGGTAGGGTCCAATCAGGAGCAACAACTACAGGGGCAGAAGTAAGACTCTCTTTTAGCTCATTAAACGCGTTCATACATTCTTCATTAAAAACGAAAGGAGTATCTAAAGTCAACAGTTTGCAAAGTGGACGACTTATTTTTGAATTTTTTTTTGATAAAACGTCTATAAAAACCTGCATGACCCAGAAAACTCCTAATTCTCTCAACATCTCGAGGGGGAGGGAGGGTTTTAATTACATCAATTTCTGCTTTATCAACCTCCAACCCCTTTTTAGAAACAACATGACCTAGGACAGTACCACTTTTTACCATAAAATGGGATTTCTCCCAACTCAAAGTTAGATTCTTCTCAATGCAACGTTCTAAAACTCTAGACAAATTAGATGGACAATTTTCAAAAGATGACCCAAAAATTGAAAAATCATCCATGGATACCTCAAGAAATTCATCAATAAAATCACTAAGAATTGAGAGCATGCACCTTTGAAAAGTCGCTGGTGCGTTGCACAAACCAAAGGGTATTCTTCGAAAGGCAAACGTTCCAAAAGGGCATGTGAACGTTGTCTTGCTTTGATCTTCCGGAGCGATGGCCACTTGGTAATAGCCCGAAAGGCCATCCAAGAAACAATAGGATTCGTGTCCAGCAAGCTTGTCAAGAAGTTGGTCTATGAACGGCAAATGAAAGTGATCCTTGCGAGTGGCTGCATTTAACTTCCTATAATCGATACACATACGCCATCCAGTCGTTAGTCGGGTTGGAACTATCTCGCCCTTGTCGTTTTCGGTGATGGTGATGCCTCTTTTCTTCGGAACCACATGAATTGGGCTCACCCATTTGCTGTCAAGCGAAGATAATTCCTTCGTCTTTAAGTTTAAAAATTTCCTTTTTGACCACCTCATAAAGCGTTGGTGTCAGTCTTTGTTGACTGTCCCTAACAGGCCTGGCGTCGGGTTCTAGCTCGATTCGGTGCATGCAAGTAACAGGGCTTATCCCTTTGATGTCGCCGATGCTCCATCCTATTGCCTCTTTGTGGTTACTTAGCACCGCAATTAATTCTTTTTCTTCGTGTTTCGCCAATGCTGAATATATGATGACGGGTTTCGTTTCGTTGGGCTCGAGGAAAACATACTTCAAATGGCTTGGCAGTGGTTTCAACTCCACTTTCGGACCAAGATCGGGTGCATTAGCTATTTCGCACAATTCCTCATCAAAATCTTCAATTTCTTCATAATCTTCAGTGATTTCGTTCAATTCTATTTCCAACATCTCTGCCACCCTGTTTAAAAATTATGTGTCATCCTCGACGCTTAACTCATCTAGCACCATGATCCCTTTGAGCTCGTGAATACAAGATGCAATAGGGTCAATAAACGAGAAGTCTTCGTGCATGTACGGAGAAGGAGTGTTGTGGATTTCTTTAAGCAAAAATGTGACTGTCTCACACAAAACGGATTAGGTCATCCTCCCCTTGTGCACGTCAATCAGCGTATGAGAAGTGGACATGAACGGTCGGTCGAGCAAAATAGTATGCTCAGTGCCTTCTTTTGGAACTTCGCCGACATCAAGTATGACAAAATCGACTAGAGTTACAAGCTCGCCGACTTGAACTAATACATCTTCAACTATGCCAAGTGGTTGTCTAATTGATCGATCCGCCAATTGCAGCCGCATCGTCGTTGGCCTCATTGTTCCTAGGTCAAATTCCTTATAAAGTGAATACGACATTAAATTAATTCCTGCACCAAGATCGAGCATCCCACGTGCCGTTTGCCCATTTCCTAAGGTGATAGTTATGCAAAAACTCCCTGGGTCTCTCTCCTTTTTGGGTAGAGGACCCTTGCAAATGGCGCTCACCTCCTTGGTTAATTCTACTTGACTTTTCTCAAGGAATTTTATGCTGAAGTTAGTAGGATTCCATCTCCGGGACTTCATCACGAAGACCTTCAAATGGTGTTCTTTCCAAGCTGCATGAAGGATAAAGCCAAATCTTGGCTACTGTCACTAGAACCGAGATCTTTGATCGACTGGCCCATGGTTAGCGACAAATTCATAAATCAGTATTACTCAGCACAGACGACGGGCCACATTAGGAGACAAATAGCCAACTTTGTCCAGCAAAATGGTGAGTTGCTTCACGAGGCATGGGAACGTTTCAAATTATTATTGCAAGCTTGCCCACATCATCACAACTCTCCGGGAATGGTAAAGCAGTTGTTCTATGAAGGGCTTTTGGACTCCTACAAAAACAACGTCGAAGTAGCTGCTGGAGAAGATTTTGGATACTTGACAGCAACGGAGGTGAAGCAACTGTTTGAGAAGATGAGTGAGAAGTCGAGGCAAATGAGCTCTCGACCAAGAAAGATTAGAGTTAACGAGGCGACTGAGGTGCCAAGCAACGAAACCGTTGAGACATGCAACCGCTATGGGGAGCAAGGACATTTGGTGGACACATGCAAAATGGTGTGTTACGACAAATGCGAAGCCGAGGTATACGCCATCAAGAATCAAATGCGTCACCAAGGCTTTCCAACTTATGAACCCGGACCTCCAACAAAATTTAACGCACAACAAAATTCTCCTTACTTAAAATGGGGCCCTGGAAATCCATATTTCGCCCCCGCACAAACTGATTCACCGCCACCACCACCAAACAAACCGCCACCATCCGGACCCACACCTACTCCGATACAGCCAAATGATCAACTGTTAATCTGGCAGCAAAACCAAGTCACCAAAATAATCAGAAATAGGGACGGGCTCGCCAATCTAACTATGCAAGTTAATAAGCAGGGAGAAGTTCTGAACGATCTCTCCAAGAGTGTGAAGAATTTAGAAAAAATGATGGGCCAAATGCCAACTTCTATGGCGAAGGCGGAAAACGAGAAAGGAAAATTGTCGAGCCAACCAGAGCAAGCTTCATCTATCCACATCTTACGAAGTGGAAAGAAAGTACACAATGGAATCGAGGAAAAGGAAGAGGAGAGCACGGAAATCCCAACTGCGGATTCGCCGAAGGACGATGACCCTAAACCGGTGGACCAAATGCATAAGTCACCAAATCCTTATATTCTGGGTTCTTTAAAAGGGAAGTTTCCAAATCCATCCACCACAATCGACGACCCCACCGAGTCTCCAACTCAGCAGCCGAAGCAGTTGACACCTACTATTCGAGACAAGGTTCCCTTTTCGTAGTTTCTATCGTACTTGTTCCTCTCGTTGTAGTGGTTATTGGCGAGCCAGTCGTCAACCTGCTCGTCTCCATGGTAAGATCTCTCAGAATATCGTGGTGCTGGAGATTTCTATTTCCTCCTCCTCGCTCTTCATTCTGGTCCATTATATTCCGTTGAATATTTTCCCAATACTCTCGAGGTTGTGCCGGTCCGTTGGGGTGAATAGGTTCACTCCCGTATTCGTTTCTTTATTGTATAGGTGGGTTTCTTGGTGGTTGATCGTTTTCGTTGTTGTAGACAGGATTGTTTAGCCTCAACATCGTTTGAGGAATCGAATCACAAACAAAATCAGCGGTGGTAAACGATTCGCTTCCGGATATATGAGGAGGTCTCGCTTGATTGGAACGATGAATATTGTCGATGAATGGTGCAAGTTTGGGTCTAAGTGATCTTCGACCTTGCATACACTCAACAGCAAATTAAACGCATCGACTAGAGAAAATAATTATACAAATAAACGGTTAAAAATAAAATGAACAAACATATTATTGAAACCTTTGCTATGTTCCCCGGCAATGACGCCAATTTTTTTTATTCAAACTTTTGTATTCCTACTTTATAAATATTTGCCAATTATTCAAAAGCTCGCTCGCAAGAGTATGGGTTCGCATGTAGGTTGGTAAGTTGAACAGAGTCGATCTCTCAAGGAAGACTAGATTCGGAAGTTCGTTTTGTGTTTGATTTAATGAATAAGAAAATAAATATAAAACTAATCTAAACACGCGGACATGGGGGTTTTGTTTGAGAGTTCTAAGAACTAAAATTAATTAAATCTAATTAAATCAGATTATCTAAACTATGAACTAATTAATTAAGTCTAATATTATTTAAACTAAGATTAAATTATCTAAGAACAAATTAAATCTAGAATTCATTTAAATTAAATAAAAGACTTTAAAAATGATTTAAGAAAACTAGGGTTCTAGAGCTTTGATTTGTCTCCACGACCTCTTGGGAAAACCCAATTGATGGTTCACAACGAATCTAGGCTCTAGACCCATTAGATCTAGCTACAAATAATCATCAATCTCAACATCACAATCCCAACACAATCATAATCACAATTCATCATGGAAATAATAATTATTCTAAGAGATTTAATTAAACTAATTGAAAGCATGCGAACTAAATTAAAGAGCATAAGAGATAAGTACTTACTAATTAAACAAAAAAATTGCAGCATTCCACGACGAAATCTTGAATCTAAATTAATCTAAAGTCTAAGAATTTAAAACTAAGAATTATTAAGAGAAACTAAGAAATCGTAGGGCACTCGTTGGGTTGTCAGCCCCTAAGAGGCCTTAAAACCCTAGAAATACGTAAAAATTCAAAATACATAGGGTATATATAGTTGTAGGAAGTCTTGGGCAGCAAGAAACCCTAAAAACGCGTTTTCAGCACGTTGGCGTCAATTAACGTCGGTTATTGCGTCGACCGACGCAAGCTGGTCGACGCTATAGAGAGTGGGCAGGTGCGTCGATCGGCATCGGTTCTTGCGTCGACCGACGTAAAATGGTCGACGCTACAGAGAGTTGCATTCCGCCAGGGCTACTAGAACGGTTCCATATGAAAAACCGTTATAGATAATCGGCAGCTTCAAATTCTTCAAATCGCGGCCCATTTTCGCTGAAACTCCACT
>BMAC01000151.1:679550-730583 GCA_014905375.1 Phtheirospermum japonicum
AAAGGGGCGAGTACCCGTAGGTACGCAGCGGGAGGTGGGGGTGGGTGGGTGGGTAGGGGTTACATTATCCCCATCCCCGTACCCACCCCAGCGAAAATCCACAATTTATACCCATCTCCATCCCCATTCCTGTCGGAGCGGGTGCGGGTGGGTACCCATTTCAGCCGAGTTAATTATCATCCCTGGTTCTAACTCCAAAGAACATATACATAGAGCTATGTCGACTTACGTACGTCTTGTCTCATTGACTAAATGATCAGGTATACAATGCCGCATATCATCCCCTCTTTCCATTGTGGAAAGATAAAGAAAAACAAGAGATATAGTGATTGTGCCATAAGACCTTGTTCGTTTCTCCTTAACGTTATTTTCCTCAGTTCTTACATAAGGTAATTTGCTTACTTAATGATTGCGCTAAGGATTTAAAATCCCCCTTCCCTTATTATCCGGAGTACAATTGTACTATTTGATCTTTAGTAAAGGTGGATTAAACCAAATTTTTTTGAACAATCTCAACACCTCATTGAGAATCGCTCTGAGAGACGTCTAGTATTATCTTAATTGGTCTTCGAATCATAAGTCTCAGCCCATTCCCGATTTGCCTCGCTCTCAAAGTTGCTTATCAGCTCGACTAAGTAGTATTCCACTTGTGCTAACCCATGTTGTGGTCAGCTATGATATACTCAACTTCTTCTTAAGTAGGTTTATCTACAACATCTGGTGGTGACCTCGTGGGCACGTCCATCTCTGGTGGGTCTGGTCTAATAGAAGTCAACTGACTCACATGGAATAGGGGTGAGATTTTTAACCGAACTGGTCGCTTGAGTCCACAGGTTACTTCTCTTATCCCATTTTCTACAAGGTCTAATTTCGCACCGACCCAAGTCTTTATGTTGTTTAAGTAGGTTTAGTCTAGGTCGTTGCGCTCTTACCACCTCTTATCAAAGTAGGCTGATGGACATGCCCCTCGCTTGTCATAATGGTGTAGGGCGTCAGGGGCTGTTGTTTTGTGGCCAACTTAAAGGGGGTTGAAGTTCGACGTAGTTCGTTGTTAAGTTATAACAACCATGTGCTCTAATCCCATTATACTAATATCAACCTCATTATTAGTATAATGAGGTTAATGTTCCACATGCATGATAAATATGATCTCATTATTAGTATAATGAGGTTGGTATTCGACATACACGATGAATATGAAAACATATTTATTATGCGACTAATATATTTAGATATCAATTGTATTACTACTACTATTAACTTAACGTGTTATTTGATTCTTGACCTTATTCAGAACTATTGAAGCTACACTTGGATATCGAATCGAGGGCCCACATATGATTTTGGTAATTTGCACCCAGAAACGACGTCACTTTGCAAAACCCCCAGCAAGCCCAAAGGTGAAACTTGAAAACCCTCACCCTTCAGGCATTTATAACTATTTTATGCAATTCTTTGTTAGGTGGCGCATTCCACTATCCTTCCGCCGTCTTCCGCAGTATTGCTCTATCGGCCGCCGTTTCTTCTTTCTGATGGGAGAGCCCGCCGCCGACAAGAAGGCTTCATTCACCAAAGATGAAGCGTATCTTCAGACCGTCATACCCAAACGTATTGAGCTTTTCGAATCCATAAAAAATCAACAGACCCTCAGCCGGCTCGCGCTTTCTCCCGACCTGATTCAGTAACCGCCGTTACCTTTTTATTTTATTTTATTTAGTCGTGACCAATTTAATTGTTGACTTCCGCTTTTAATTTTTTAAAATAGGATAACATTGCCCGACGGGAAAGTGAAAGAGGGCAAGAAGTGGAACACGTCGCCATTTGATGTTGCGAAGGAGATATCAAAGAGTTTGGCGTCAAACGCTCTGATTTCGAAGGTGAATGGGGTTCTGTGGGATATGCACCGGCCTTTGGAAGACGATTGCAAGCTTGAGTTGTTTACCTTCGATACCAGTGAAGGCCGCGATACTTTCTGGCATTCTAGTGCGCACATTCTTGGCGAGGTAACAGATTGTTAGCTTGCTGATTTTTGGTAGAATTTTGGTTTTAGTTTGGGTGAATGATCCTCAATCATTTTATTGTTTTTGAGTATTTTCCAGTCATTAGAGCAGACATACGGATGTCGATTATGCATCGGGCCGTGCACCACGAGAGGGGAGGTACATGCTGTGATTTTTGCCTGCCTTGTATTCTCAAATGGATTTTTGGTTTATTTTCCTAGATATTGTTTTCGTTGAACCGGTTTCAAACATTGATTTGGTATTTACCTTTTAGTATCACATTTCACTTTATTATTTATTTGGAGTTGAATGGATTAACAGTTCTGTTGCTTTTACATTTTGAGTGGTGTTCTAATATTAATGTATTGTTATATAAAATGTGAGCACCCTATGTTGAACATGCAGGGATTTTTCTATGATGCGTTTTATGGTGATCTGGGATTGAACGAGGATCACTTTAAACAGATTGAAGCAGCTACCAAGAGAGCTGTTGATGTATGACTCTTTGTTCTCTGAAATTTGGTTTCGTAGATCTTCATTGCTTGTTTTTATATGCATTCCTGCTACTACCTAAACTGGTTCTAGAATTATGTTGCATTGCCTTCGAAGAGTTGGCATTTGTGATGTGGTCTAATAAGGCCACTTTTCACCCGTTTCAGTTTTTGATTTTTCAACCCCATTTTGAGTATTTTGTTATTGTTCCTTCTTGTGCATTAGGAAAAACAACCTTTCGAACGCATTGAAGTTACAAGGGACCAGGCTCTTGACATGTTTTCAGACAATCAGTTCAAGGTAAATTAGTTTACTGTTTTAGTTATAAATGTGCATCTCAATTTTTAATATTGATGGAAATATAGTGTTTTTTTTCTTTTTTTGACTAATGACTGCTTACTCTTCACCCTTTCTTTTAGGTTGAAATTATTAAGGATTTACCAGAGGATAAAACGATCACAGTATACAGATGTGGTCCTTTGGTTGATTTGTGTCGTGGACCTCACATACCAAATACATCTTTTGTGAAAGCATTTAGCTGTATGAAGGTGAGATCTGCTCTCCACTGTAAGTAAATATATGCATTTGCAAATGTGCAGATCTTAACTTCTTGTGTTTAATATCAGGCATCATCGGCCTATTGGCGTGGAGATAAAGACCGTGAAAGTTTGCAAAGAGTTTATGGCATATCATATCCAGATCAAAAACGTCTGAAGGTAACATTCTTTCTGTGATATATCCTTCCTGTTTAACTATTGTAGATGGATCATTATTAGAAATCATATGTCTGTTCAGCATTATCATCTCTCTTGATTTGTTGTGGTAATCCTTGCAGGAATACAAAGCAATGCTGGAAGAAGCTAAAAAATACGACCATAGAGAGCTCACTAAAAAACAAGAGCTTTTCTTTTTTCACCCCCTAAGGTAGGAGTTTGATCTAGGTTACTTTTTTCTCTCCACCTTAATCAATGTTCTAAATGGATATCTTGCATGCAATTTAGCCCGGGAAGTTGTTTCTTCTTACCTCATGGTGCTCGAGTTTGCAACAAGTTGCTGGAATTTATGCGAAGCCAGTACTGGAAGAGAGGTTATGAAGAGGTAATAATCATATACTAGTCCTAAAGGCTGCACATGAATATGTTACGGAAGTGTACCGCTCCATAACTACCTATTGCTTAACGTTGATAGGTGTGGACTCCGAATATGTACAATATGCAGCTGTGGGAAACATCTGGTCATGCAGCAAATTACAAGGAGAATATGTTTGTGTTTGAGGTGAGATCACGTTATCAGGAAGATCAGATGGACAATATGAATTACTCGTATCCACTATTACATCCTTATGGCGATAATTTTTTGGTGTGTTTATTTTCTAAGTCTGAGGGAGTGGTACGTCTAAATTTCATTGCAGGTAGAGAAACAAGAATACGGGCTCAAGCCAATGAACTGTCCTGGCCATTGTCTTATATTTGATCATAGAGTCCGCTCATATAGAGGTGAGCCTTTTTGTTGTGTTAACAGCCCTATGGATAGCATAGACGTGTCATCAGCTTGCACTTGAGAAAACTAAAGCAAAAAGTGCATGCCCTGCCCGCAGCTGTTGGTTTTGCTTCATATCATTTTCTGTTGTGTATGCTGAATAATACATGCAGAATAGCATCTAATAAGTTGAGCTTTTTTTTTTCTTCTTATATATATTTTATATTGTTTTAAAATGTTGTATATGTTAACCATATTTCTACATGTATCTAATAAGTTTCTGCATCGATTTATTGTAACAATCTGTATCCTTCTCATTATTTGTATTACAATTGTGAAATAGATTTGCTTGAGCCAAGTAACAGATTGATTATGTTAAAGAACATTTGCGTGCTGATATCTTTAATATCTGTGCCAATGCCTTTTGCATGGGGCTCTTACTGGCGGTTCATTTTTAATAGAGTTCTTAAGCTGAGCACAAATTATATTGCAGAACTTCCACTCCGCCTGGCTGATTTTGGAGTGTTGCATCGGAATGAGGCAAGTGGTGCACTTACTGGTTTGACTCGAGTCAGGAGATTTCAGCAGGTATACCTAATACCATGTTATGAACTCTAGGAAAATATGTAAAAAAGTGGTATCATTTTATTAGCCATGAGCTTGTTCTGTGTCCCGTCTTTTGCCTTCATCAAATACTCCCCGATACCAAGTGCTGTGCCTGGGTTCTTCCATTTGCAATAAAATTTCACTTATAAACAGTTGAGCTAAGCTAGCTCAGATGAACATTGTACTATATTATAATATAAATAAATGCAAAGGTTTTGTTGTTTGATTGTTTGAGGCTAAGATGCATCTGACACGTGGGTCTTGGTACAGGATGATGCACATATCTTCTGCAGGGAGTCCCAGGTAAGACGATCTTTCTTGCCTCTATCCTGGAATTTCTAGTTCATGCAGAAGTTATGTTTGATGTTATCTTACATCCACAGGTTAAAGATGAAGTAAAGGAGGTGTTGGAATTCATAAGTCATGTGTACAATGTATTTGGCTTCACTTTTGACCTAAAGTTGTCAACGGTATGGAGTTTTAGCTCTTCTTAGTGGCAATACTTCTTTATTATTATTATTATTATTATTATTATTAAGTTACACTATGTTGATACTTTGTGCTTCCGTAATGTTATCTGTTTATATTTTAATATTTATCTTTCACTTTGTGCCTCTTTCTCTTCAAATGAGATAATCAGATGAAAATTCACCATAATGGTTATATGCACTTATGATGCTTTTGTGGTAAAACCCGATGGATTGTGGCTATTTAGGAAGATAAAGTTAATATATTCCCTGATGTGTTGCAGCGACCAGAGAAGTATCTTGGAGACATAGAAGTATGGGAAAAGGCTGAAGCTGCTCTTGCAGAAGCACTAAATGAGTTTGGAAAACCTTGGGAGGTTAGTTACTTTTACGAGTGTATACGGCCCCATTGAAATCCCACATAATTTAGATTATTCTTACTTATGCATAGATAGTTATAACTCATGTTATGGATCTGAGTTCAAATCTTTCTTTTAGATAAACGAAGGAGATGGAGCATTTTATGGGCCAAAGATTGACATCAGTGTCTCTGATGCAATGAAAAGAAAGTTCCAATGTGCCACATTGCAGGTTTATTTTATTAGCACTTTCTGCATTTTATCATGTTAGTTTCTAAAAAACTCGAGCATATGACCCAAGCCATGGCCCATGAGTGTAATATAATATAATTTAGAAAAACTGGAAGAACAAAGTTGAAGATTGTTATGGAAAAGATCTAGAAACTAAAAAATAAGGCTTGGATAAAATAACTACAAAACAAGGGAAAGATGGGTTTGGGTAAAATTTATTTTATTAGTATTTTATGAATTCTCAAGATGTTGGAAGGTTGATTGCATGCTGGGGAAACCCTTTAATATCGGAAAAGAAAGGATAATAAGTTGTACAGGTTGTTTGTTTCCATCTTGGAATTTTGCTAGTAAGTTGAATTTTTAAGGTTTATGTGGGTGTTACTTTTCAAGGAAATTGTATGGAGGGATCTTATTAATTATATGCCTTGTCTCTCAGGTGTTAATCTTGGACATTTAGGATTTTGTTTCCTCCCATCACCCGTTTCCCCCAATCACCAACCAAACATACACTACGTTTCCCAATGCATTTCTCAAATATACACACTTCCCAATGCATACACTTTTCATTCCCAATGCTTCACATCAAACACTTGAGGCTCGAGGCACTCATAATACATGTCAGTGGTTGCTGCTTTTCTGCAGAGTGTGTTACTGGTCTGCAGGTTTTGTTTTAATGAGGTTACTGATTAGCTTTTTTTTTTTTTTTTTTTTTTTACTGTAACAGCTGGACTTCCAACTCCCTGCTCGTTTCAACTTATCTTACTCAGCTGAAGATGAAACTAAGAGGGAGAGGCCTGTTATGATACACAGAGCAATTCTTGGTTCTGTTGAGCGAATGTTTGCAATACTTCTGGAACATTACAAGGGTAAATGGCCATTTTGGCTTAGTCCGCGTCAAGTAATAGTTTGCCCTGTTTCTGAAAAATCCCAGCCATATGCACTACAGGTTTGTTGCTATTGCAGTTGCTTATCTTGCTTATGTTGATTGTGACAAATCATGGGATAGTTTTAGCGTTATTTTACAGAGGAAATTATTTACAAAATATGGGAGGTCATTTGAGGCATTTTTCAGCATCCCTAACCTTTGAAAATCGAACTGTCATTTTGGTTTCGTATCATTTTATGCTATTTTGTCATGGTTATAACTCCACAAAACCAGATCTGATATAGCTTACTGTATAGTGCATTTTGGCTCATAAGCTTTTCTTTAGTCACGAATGCTTTTGTTATCTCTATAACGTACTCCCTGAAATGGCCCAATTGTTATTGAATGTAGGTACGGGATCGCATACATGATGCTGGGTTCTTTGTCGACGTTGACACAACTGACCGAACAATTAATAAAAAGGTGTGTTTAAAGCTACTCCTCAATTGTTGGGCATCAATCAAATTTTCTTTTCTTTTAATTGGTATTGCCTTGTAATTGTTTGTTCTAGCTTCTCAAAATGAAGTTGTAATGAGCACTTATTGTGAAAGGGGCTCCTCGATTCTTTTGAATGAATAAGCGACCAGAAAAATTTTAATTACTCTTGAAATTATATTTAAAATAAAAGAGGAGCTTTACCAGTAAAGTTGAATTTGAGAAATTCTGATTTTAGAAGCTTTTCTGCATGCGGAAATGGTTTTGTCATGCACTAACTGTGGTGAGTTATGGATACTGTATAGGTACGAGAAGCTCAAATGGCGCAGTACAACTATATATTGGTAGTTGGTGAAAAAGAAGTCGGAACCGGACAGGTAACATCTACTTTACAAATGTATTCATCAAATGCTGAGTCATCAATCCTAGTGTTTACCCCTTTGGCTATTACATATGCAGGTTGCTGTGCGGGTCCGTGATGGTAATGATGCCAAACTGAAGAGCATAGATGATCTGCTGAATGACTTCAAGGACGATGTTGCTACTTTTAGGTAGTTGACAAACGGTGCTATTTTTGTGGCCTTTTAAGGATAAGCTGCTTTTGCGTTTTGGGAGGAATGGATTTTGCTTGATTTACTTGTTGAGAACCTTCATTGATGGATCACACCGAACAACAAATTTGGTTGTCGTTGTAGACGTAAGAAGCATATTTACAAATTGCTTTCGTGAAAAAAACTCAACACCTTCATTGATTGATCTTATGATATTTGTTGTCTTGGAAAAGCTTTTAGAATATTTTACTTGTTTTTCATCACCAGGAGTAGTATATCAACAGTACAGTCTCTAACATCTGTCCATAGAAAAGAAAAAGGAAAGTACAATCGTGTTACAACATTAGCGATTCTTTAGAAATCGGCATTTGTTTGTCTGAAACACTGCATCATGTCGTGTACCGCCTGAATTGTGCCAAAGCGGCGGTGCTAGCTAAGTGTATATTTTTTGTTTTGTTTTCGCTTTGCGAATTCACAGGTACTAATAAAAAGTTTCAAAAGCCATCAAGAAACCCGGTCCATAAAATCAATCTTTCCGAAGTTAATACTACAACATTTACATCTAGAATCATAATTACTAAAAATATTATTACAGTCCGTGATCATTAATGTTGCTGGCAATTTTGAAGTTTATCGTGAGACAATGTCTCCTCTCGGGTGAAATAGTTCTTTTTGGTAACGCGAGTCATGATGATATCTACTTGCTTCACGAACAAATTATGACAACCTGAATATATTCAGAACTTGCCATGACAATCCTAGTCCACTGATTGCCCAAACTATTATCTCAGAATTTGTTTTCATTCAATGGTCAATTCATTTACTATCATTTATGATGTATTGAAATGTTTGTTTTAGAGTGTAATATTATTTTACCTCGATGGTACTTTGGCTTGTCTAACATGTCTCTCGAGTCTTGAATGAAATTTGAGATTGTTGCTAAATGGTGTGAAACGACACTCGCGATCCTTAAGTTCATTGTAAGTTTAATGTTGACATATATAGTTAGCAAAAGATCATGGAATTTTTTCTGGTCTAGCAATGTGCAAGTGCGTAGCACTTGAACAATATATTTTATTAATTTTAGTTTTTTATAAATGCATGCGTTGCAAGCAGAGGGGGATACAGAAAAAAAGGATTTGGTGGGGGTACCAACACAATAATATTTTTATTTGTTAAATTTATACTCAAAAATTATCACATTAAATAACAATTATATAATCTAATAAAGGTTTAAGAAAAACATAATACTATTGTTCTCGTCGAACTATCATATTTTGAAATCGACTTACAATTGCATCATGCTAATAATCAAAAACAGCTATTTCTCTAGATATGTAACTAAAATAATTATGCAATATTTGATCTCTCATGTTATTATACAATGTTATTTTACATACTTCATTTTGGAAAATACTCTTTCTACACTCTTCATCGTCACGGGAAAAGTAACACTAATTTCAAAAGAAATTATACTTTTAAAAAAGTTTAATGCTAAATTCTATTTATATAAATTAAAGAAGACTAGTTAAATACTATCATGATTTCTAAGACCAAATGAGTGAAATTTAAATAAATTAAAACCAATAACAATAGTTATTTTTTTACTTAATATGTCGAAAAACAATTGGTATAAATAATAAAGCTAAGATTTACAAAACTTAATGATAAATAAGAATCATCAACATCTAAACTCAAATCTTCGTTAATTATCACCAAAAAAATCATTATACATCACTTATTCTAAAAAAATAAATACCATGGCTTAAAATTTTATACAACAAAATTAGCTAATATAAGAATTAATACAATTTTTTTAATTTAAACTATGAGAAAATCAATTATTTTTTGTAATTGATAAGTGTGTGTGTATAAGTGAAAAAAGAAATTAAAAAAAAATTGGGGAGGCCTGTACCACCCAGGCCCCCATATACATCCGCCTCTGCATGTAAGGAGGCAAATTATACTGTACATCCAACTCTAATATTTTATGTGATGAATATGTATGTTTTATGTGATAAATATAAATGTGTAATAAATATGATAATATTATATTAATTTTATATTTAGAGAATTAAAATTTATGATTTATGTATGATAAAATATGAAGTCATACGTGAAAAATATGTATGTTTTGTAATGAATTTGATGTGTTTTGAATATTTACTGCACATGACACATTCATTTTCGATGGAATGCACTCTAAGAATTCCATCGACGGGCACTCAAAAAGATCCATTTTTTCCAAATCCATATTCATCGCACACTACATACATACATACATACATACATACATACATACATACATATTGCCAAAAACATGCATTCATCACACAAAATGAATCGAGTGCACCATGTACAATCAGGTGCACCACATGCGATCTCGTTTAATGATATAACCAAGTATAGAATATAATATTGCAAGTGAAATATTCCCTCTGTTTCACAATATAAGTCGTTTTGGAAAAAAAAACACTTATTAAGAAACCTAGATAAATGAGTAAATATTTAACTTTTATTTTCTTAAACTATCCAACTTCCTTTTATCTTACTCTCTCTCTACTCAAATATCTCAATTCCCAATTCACTTTTTACCTTTTTCTTTCTCTCCTCAAATATCTCAATTTCCAATTCAGTTTTTACCTTTTTCTTTCTCTCTCTTCTCCTAAATTTGTGTGAAAAAAGCAAAACGACTTATATTGTGAAACAAAATTTTTACTCTAAAACGACTTATATTGTGAAACGGAGGGAGTATATAATTTTAGTGGGAAAAATACATGCATTGCACACAATCCATAGAACTTTTAAAACAGGCGTTCTTCTCTCAAATCCAAATACTCACATCCAAATGCAAAATAAGTGTTTGAAGTTTAACAGATCTAATCAAATCAAATTAAGCAGATTCTTGAATTAGATAAGCAAATATAAAATCCAGTAAAAATACGTTGTTTTTTTTTGTTATGGCGTAGACCCTACCTATCCAACAAATCAAAGAGCAAGATCTCACTTAACTGAATTCATAGCAGAAATATGTCCACAAGGGTTAATAATACTGATAGTTGGCAAATTTATACATCAACCCGCAAAACGCTAACTGAGAGACAACACATTCTTTTGTTTCAAATGTCAGTAAACCAACACACTCTATCTAATGCTTCAAGCAGTTAATTACAAATAAACAATCATGACTCCATATCTACTGAACACGATCCGCAATGATACTAACAAAAAACACAATGATACAAAATTGAATGTACACAAAATGAGGGAAGAAAGACGAAAGAAAGTGTTTCGAGGGTCCCAATATTCGCAGTTTAAAGAATTACTCTCAAAATATACCTCGGCAATATATACTGTCAATTCACAAACTTGTTCCACACTTCGATTTTCCAGCAGAAAAAGGTCAAGGTCTCCACGTTTCTTCTACTAGCTGGTACTCTGCTCAGGGTGACATTCATATATGAAATTTAATTCCAATTTTTAATGGGACATAATTTCTGTCACACGATCCAGAGCATCATCAGGAATTTCCCTCCCTGGGACCTGGACCTTCAAAAGATATGCGTACCTGCCAAGGTTGCAAATTGTGAGATTTGTCCCTGAATTTATTTAGTTGATACAAAAAGGGCCAGCTACTTTCAAAACTACAAATATCCCCTTGATATTTCCTAAGAAAATGAAACACACATGTAGGTATTTGTAATTTTGAAAGAAAAATGGGTTTTGTGTAATTAGGTCAAACCTCAAGGATAGTTTTTGTAGTTAACCTTTGAAAACTTCAAAATTAGAAAACTTACTCTGCAGCTGTGAAAAGGTGCTCATGCTCTGAAATAAATGCAAGCAACGCCTGGAAAAAGGCAGTACAGTTCTCATTAATTGGAAGTTCAAAAAGACACAAAAACAAGAATGCTACAACAGCGAATAGAAGAAGGAAACAAAACAAAAAGTGTAACTGTTAGCAATGAGTAGTTGGAGATTATTTACCTCAAAGGGCATGTTTAATAATTCATAATATGTCCGTACACGATCTAATCTCATCTGTACAACTTCACTATCAATTGAAGAAATAGCAGCCAAAGCCTAAAAAAGCCCAGAGAATAGTATCAGTTACACATGTTCATGCAAATCATAGGAAATGCCTTTCACAAATCAAAATGGTGTAACTTCATCTTCGTAGCATGCTAATTAGACGAGAGAAACAAAATAAATAAATAAAACAAAATTAGTAAAAGCTAGTGCACCGGGTGTTAAGGCTCGTCATATAATATAAGAATGAGAATGTCACCATTCATGTGTGTATCAAGTTCTCATTATTTATTCTTTTATATTGTCCAATTTACACAAACGAGAAATAAATAGAGTGCCTTGGTTTCATCTAATTCTCTAGTGCACCGGTTGTTATAAGGCGTGTCATATAATATAAGAATTAGAATGTCACAATTCATGTCTATCAAGTTCGCATATCTCAGATCCATGTTTCGGCATTTATTTTGTGATATCTGAAATTTTAGACTAAGTTATGCAGAATCAAGTAGAGAGTTTTTAACTCCACAAAAGCAGCAGGAGGGCGGAAAAGAGAGTATTTAGTCAAAAACCTGTTCCAGTGCTATTGAATTACGACAAATTTGCTGAACGCCAAAGAGGTTGATGGACTTCATTTCAGCCAAGGCCTAAGAAGGAAAATTATTAAAACCTGTTTTTTCTTTTCCTTTTTTTTTTTTTTTTTTGGTGTGTGTGTGTGTGTTGATGTTATTTAACACAATTCCTTATTATAGTTCAGCAGAAACTTTGATTACAAGCACAAGTGACAACAAACCTTTATTGACAAATTAGCTGCAATACCGCAAATTCCCCCAAATATGTAGTTCCGCTTCACATCCGCAACAAATGGTGTCATTTCCTCATCTCGACGTGTTACCTATGATGCATAAAATAAATCTTCAACATGTGCTTCAGTTATTTTACAGGACTAGACCACATCATAAATAGTCACAAATCAATTCCCAAATTTTGTAGTAGTTTCCACAAAAATCTGAATAGAGGAAGATAGTAGTAAAGAAAACCAGTCTTTTATAACACGACATGCATGGTATAACATCATTTTTCTTCTCAAATATTACCTTTATCCCATTAAAGTGATTCCTTAAGAGATTAGGATGCCTAACAAAAATAATTACTAATCGAGATAGAATACTCTTAGGCTTTAGACATTTTTTCGTATGGTACACAAATCACAATATTCAAATCCTTGTAAGAATAAATACACGCAAATGTTGTTAAAATGCCATGTCATTTACAATAACATTGCTCCTCTCAGAATGTAATTTGAAGCGAAGCAAGACCAATCTATGGGAGATTTAAGATGTTTTTTAAGACTGGCAAATTAAATTTTAAACATACTGAGTTGGTGAATGACACTAGAATTTCTCTCATCTTAAACAAAGGATTGAACATTCACATGTTTGACAAGTTAAAACTTTTCACAAAGGCCATCTACAAAAGTAAGCAAGTTTCAAAAGGAATGATGGAATCAGCTGAAGATACATGACATTCAGATAATTGTACCCCTAAAAAAATGAGCTCCGCATCAAAGAAGTTAGGTGGGACAGACATAAGAATGAGGTCAAATACTGTATGATGTTAGCTGTAACAAGGAGGAAGGATACTGAAAGCACTAAATCTAGATGGTATTTTGGCTGAAGCAGACAAACGAGTTCTTGTATTAAACTAACTCTTCTGCGTCCTCAAACTTTGTGAAATTCCAAAAATAGCAAGCCAGTAATTTCAATAATCCGATTTTTCTGGATGTTAAATTTACCGCTTTCAACATGGATTTCTGTACTGAAAAACATGTTTTGAGGAATGACATTACATAATTTCCATCTCTAGATAGGAAATGAAACTAGAATGAAGAATGGATCACTATGTTAAATGAGTAAAACTGCAACAAACGATGGGTATGCAGATATTTCTGCATGATAATAACCCAGCATCCAGCTAACTTGCAAAAAACACTAGGTCTGAGAATTCACCTGGGAAGTTAATGATATAACAAAATCATCAGGCTCCTCTGCATCTTGGTCATCCAAATAATCCCTCTTTGCCATTTCCTACAAATTTAGTTTTTTAGCAAGCAGGAATTATTTCTTTTATCAAGACAACTTCCATGCGAAGGTAGACAAAGATACACGGCATTCTATGATCGATCGGTATAAACATCAACAGCTACGAATTGGATTAGTTTCCCCTCTAAGTGGGAAAAGATACATATTTCACTCACCTGCATATGAAAAATAGTCTCCAACTGCATCTCTATACGTAAAACCTTGAGGCAATCAATTGCCAGTTTTCTATATTCTTCAGCAAATGATGCAAGATCTTTAGGAGGTGCACTGCTTGTTCTAGTATGCCTTGAGGATGTTTGGGTTCCATTTTCTTCCATATGATCATAAGATTTGGGAGATGACTTCCCTAGCCTAATGTACATAAGAGGTAGAAAGTAAGCCACCAAAAGATGGTAAGAAAATTGAAATATTCTGGAATTAATCGCAGGAAGGCAACTCCACACATCCCAATTTCTTTCAACCTGTATCGCCCAAAAAGAGGATTGCTAAAAGAATAACCCAAATCCAATACCAACAGTTCACGATATTATATAAGCCTAATGAAAACTACAATCATGAGCAAACTTAGAAACAAACAAATGAATTCTCAAACAGCACAGCAACATAGATTCGATCCAACTTCCTAGGCTGTGTACAAATAATTTGATATATATATATATATATATATATATATATATATATATATGTTCACAGATACCAAAGGTTGACAAAGAATACAAACTAATGAGTGCCGACAAGATAGGGCCACTTGCCTTTCTATTGAGTCTGCAACATATTCCAATGAATCGCTCAAGGAAGCCAACAAAATAAGTTTGTTATCATCACGAATCAGGTTCTCCTGCAGAGAACAAATCCAACACAGAATAAGCTACACAAACTAATATATAGTAAGATCACCAAAACAATTATCTGTGAATTAATGTCATTTCTGTGTTCAAAGATATATTGACAATACCCCACAAGGGCAATAATACCTGCTTAATAGGCCTCAAATTCAGTAGCACTTCACTTAGTTGTGTTTCCACTTCAGTTGACTCAGCATCAGATGCATCGGTTTCTCTAATTCTTTGACTTAGAGAATCGGGTAAACATGCACTGGCTGGATCAAGACGCAACAGGTTCTCAACATCATGTCGCCCAATGAGCATGTAGCTCTGCTTCTCAAGAACTGCCTGATATTTCAACCAAGATTTAAATAGAAATAATAATGAACACTCAAAGAAGATCACATTTGAAGCTTCATAATAGAAGATGGCTACACCAACTTTTGCAACAAACTTTCTATGAATCTTTACCTTTTCATTCTATTTTCAAACATGACAACTTCTAAAGTTACAAATATTGATTTATATGATTGAGTCAAGGGTTTACAAAGAGAACAAATCTTAAAATATATTTATAGAGATCAACTTAAGACTAAAAAGGGAATAAATCTAACTGACAAAGCCTGCCCCAAGCGCAACACACCAATTTTCCTCAGGAAGAGAACTTCCTGCCCAAGCAGATAATCTGCCACTAACTTCTACTGATCTTTCGATGCCTCTAAATGACTGCAACCCTATACTTAAATAACAAACGTAACTAGACTCCAAACATATTAGGGCTCCGAAGATTAATCTAATATCTTGGTTCACCTCACCTACCAAAGAATTATGGTGGCCTGGTTTGCACCTGAGAAAGGTCGCCCACCAAGCCAAGATCCAATAGGAAGTTTGTTAATCTTCTAAATGAAATATAGGACTATGCTTCTCAAATTGTTGATCCCATTTCCAAGATGAACACGCTCATCTAACTTGGGATACATTCAAGTGTGATAAAGTTGCAGAAAGCCAAGGAAATCAACAGGAGACCAGAAAGATGCAAGGGAAAAGTATGAGCATGCTTTTTTTCTGTTGACAAGACAAAACTTGAAAGAATGCTTGCAATATATGTTAAACAAACTTCTGAAGTAGAAGAGGAACAAATGAACCGCTCATACCTCCATATATGAGGTTCGACATCTTTCATATGTTCTTTCAAGAAAAGTTTGCACATAGTTGATGAGATCGGTGGAAAATTTTGGCATTGCTTGAGCCCACCCAAGTACCTAGACAAATGGTACCGAAGAGATTAACATAAATAAGACTTGTTTCGTTTCTTATAATGATGTGTCCGAGACATAATGAATACCTCTTTCGCCAAGAAATCTATTGCCAATAATCCTTGTAAAACTGGACGTCCCTTCTCAATTGATGGAGTGTAAGAAGCAGCTGCATTAGCTCGAGGACGAAATGCAGCTGGACCTGTTAAGAGAAGAAAACCTAGAATCAGAATTGAGAACTGATCATTGATGAGCAATCATTACAACGGACCAGAACAAAACATTCAATCAAGCACAAGATCTATCACTCTTTTTCAAATGTTCAGTCTCCTGACTCTAGCAAAGAAGAACTACAATTATTCTCATTATATCCATGTTGGCACTTCACATGTCTTCCGTGGGCAAAAACTTCTCATTTTTCTTAAGAAGAACTACAATTATCCACATTACACATGTGGTCACTTTACATGGTTTGTGTGGGCGGTAAATTCTCAAGTATTCTATGCCAAACTAAGAGTCAATAAGCCAAGAGTTTCATCCAAAGAGCCAAAACATAAAACACACTTCTCTCTTGCTTAAGTTTGGTATGACAAAATCCTTCTATGAATAAGAAGTGGACATATCCAGGCTTTCCATGATATATACCGATATACACTCATGACATGGAGACAAGAGAACTCACATTAATGATACACAAAGAACAAGACAGACACTAGGAAACTCAATACTTAAAATGCTTTGAAGATGATGAGAATCAGATATGTTTACTGGACAAAATAGCCATTTGGATAGGATAGAGTGACATCAATTATTCAACAAAATTATGGCATGACCAAGAGGGAATTTTTATATATATTTAGAGAGAGAGAGATGGCCTTATAACAAGTGGATTTTTAATCTGTTATCTCACATTATGAGATAAGTATTGACCATCATGACGTCAGTAATTACTAATAAAGAATATGCTATCATGAAGAACAGAGACATTTATTTCAATGTGATTTTATAGCACTTTAGTGGATCCAATCTATTACACCAGTGGTTTATATCTGTTATCTCACATCATGAGAAAAGTAAATCAACCATCATGACATCAGTGCACAAAAATCATGTGACTTTTGATCATAACCATAAATGATGCTTTTGTGATGCATATAATGCATGTCAGAAACTCTCGGTCCATACAAGGTACCCATTTTTCCCGCAATTTAGAGAGGGAGAGGGAGGGTGCGAACGAAGATGTGTCAATATGTCTGTATGTGAAGCACCCAATCTGCTCCGCACTAATATTCAAAATAGATCCCCAGATATTAGAGATATTAGAGATTAGGTTTCAAAGACTACATCACAGAATACTTCAGATGCAGTTAAACTGGTACTATTCAAGTATTGAGTTCATAACAAACACTTGGCAGACGGTCACCAGGAAGACAAGGCACATTGAATTTATTATATTTCCATTGATAATAACAGAATGAAACTCAAGATGTGTCACGCACAATACATGATATATTAATGGAAACAGGTAGTAATCAAAGCCAAGCAAACTCGTCAACAACAGAAAAGAAATAGTTTATAAGACTTGCTTGATATGGCTTGTTGTACGCTTTTCCGGTAATCTACAAACATTGTTGGTAAAAAGTGATCCTTCACAAAATTCTCCGTGAATGCAAGCAGTCCATCATTGCTGCAAAGTATTGTTAACATGAAGAGCATTAATACAGAATGACTAAAATACTAGTAGAGAATCAGAAAACAATTCCCCTGCTCCATGCTTTAGCCATGTTAAATCAGATAAGGCACATCACTATTTACTAAAGGCAAATGGTAAAGGAAACATTTGAGAGAAAAAGAGCGACTTTAAAACAACACAGAAAAACAAATCAGAAGAAATATACTTTAGAAAACCAGGTTTCAAGAATAACACGAAAAGAATGTATAATCTGAAACTAAATATAAACAAAAGTGCATCATTTTCTTATAAAATGCATAGCAACCCGATGATACAAACACGAAACTGTTTTACCAATTATGCGATTCAAGACTTTGTAACACACTCCAATAATATGGTCTCCTGGAACTAAAAGTGTCGCAAGCTACACTGATTTTAATTTTCCTCAACCAGCACAGCCTCCTGCCATGCTTTCATTCCGTTGACATTATTTTTATACAAATAAGTACACCAATTTCTATATTAACTACAAGAACCTTACCATGTCCATGTCTGCACAACATGAATAATTAGAATCTAACAGTTAGCTTAATCACTTAGCAAACATTTCATGGAGATCTAAATTGTGAATGAGTTTACCAATAGACCAATGAGTTGTTAGCATTGGTTTAAATAATATAAAGAACACGCTAATTAATTAAACATGATCCAACAATCAGGAAGTACTAAATATTGAAGAACTGCCACATCTAAAAGCTTAATCTATTAGAGAAGAGAATCCACCACGATCCCTCACGTGCACATGGCATCTTCTCCTGAAATCTTGCATGAGATAACTTCACATAAATGGGTGACTGAAATTCTAACCCGAGACCGCTTTCTGGACATGAATATTGATTAACCACCTCGTTAACTAGCCAAAAATGCATTAACTGGCCAAAAATCCAGGGGCTCCCTGTAACGCTATGCATGGTTGGGGTTAAGAGAACGTTTAGAGGAAGGGAAGTATAAGTGGGCCTAGAAAAAATATATCAGTTTGTCTCTCGAAGTTGGAGGGACATATAAGAGGAAGGATAAGAGATTCACCCAAGCTTTAGTTATTTCGATCCAAAGTTGGCACAGATGTGGAAATAAAAATTGTCATTTTCCTCTTTATCTCAGTCCTTATCCACAAAAATCACAACTTCCATCAAGGGTGAACCGATAATAACAACAACAACAACAACAACAATAATGATAATATATTCTTTTCAACTTTTATTGTCATAATACCAAACAAGTGGAAGTATTTGAGATTTACTTTTTTTTTTGAGTCATACTTTCATTGAGCTCATGCCAAACCATCCGAAGAAAAATTACTATATCAACCATACGTAAAGTAAGTTGTACTCTAGGTGCACATTCAATTTATCTTCCCCTACTCGAACCAAACAAAGCCTTCTCCACGCTGGGTTTTCTATCAATTTACAGCCTGCCCCAGTTATTAGTCTTATATAATCAAAAAAAAGAAAACAGAGAGATGAGAGAAGAAAGAAAAGAAAACCTGAACCTTTTAACGGAAAAACAATTTTACGTTTACATCAGGTGTTTAGAAGGATTAGCAAATCTAACTCACCCCCCACCCAGGTCTGTTGGACTATACATTCATTAGAACGAATCAAGATTAAGATACATCTCCTTTGACGTATAATAGTTTCTTTTTACTACATAAACAAAGACAATGTTGTCTGCAATGGCATGTGCATAGAAATGTCTGAGAGATTCCAGAAAATATAACTCAGGTTTGCATCTGACAACTGTCATTGCGATGTTGATACACACTAAAGCAAGTTTAAGAATGGCATAGGATGTACTCACCCAAGTTGGGAAAACTTTTGAGGAAGCAATGATGCAACTTTATCTGTAAACTGCACATGTAAGGGATGAAGTAAGGTAACAGAAGAAATGTTTTAGTTATAATGGCCCAGAGTAACCATACCTGAAGAACTGGTCTGTACACTGATGCTGCTAAATAAATTCCTTGCTCAGGTAACACAGCTCCAGACCCATAACCTTCTTGAACTACATTTGGACCCCTTCTCCATCCTTGGCGGACATGGTCAGCACCTACATAAAAATCAATCAGAAATATTAATGTGGAGTAAATTGGTCATTTGAAAATTGGAAAAGAGAATGGACAGGTTACAGAGGTTGAACAAGTACAGAATATCCTTACGAAGTTAGCATACTTTTCTAATACTACACTGGAACTGAAACAATAACTGTATTTATGTCTAATCTTATTTTTCCTTATCATATGTGCATAAGGTATTAGGGTTATGTACTAAAGCATTCCTTGTATTAACTTTATTTCCTTATATTGTTTAATGAGAATTATATGGTCAAATGTATTTGTTAGATGTTATTTGAGTCTAATATTCTATATTGTAGATAATATGGTGTGAGGTATCACACAGAAGATCATATTATCAATGCCTCATAAAGTATAAGTAATTGTTCACAACCTAGATGGATTTCAACAAACCATTGGTATGGTTCTGGTGTGATTTGATATGTCAATCTTGAAACGATTTCACTGGTACACTTTGTGTTGAATTGAACAGGGCCACATGAGGAAGTTCACTTTGTATAGACTACATATGAGAGCATACCCCTGTAATTATGGATGTCTGTCATCCTAATCCAAATATAATAACAGAGATGTATAGGCAGCACACATTGCTTTGACTCCTCAATGGGTGAGATTCAAGTTTGAATCAATAGTGATGGATTGGGTAATGACATTGTGTATATGGTGGGCTTTGAATTATAGAAGGAATCCATGTCCCTATGCTTCGGATTGATGATGTCCCCTTGAGGATAAATTTGGAAATAAAAATAAAAATTACAAGCAATCAAGGCTTTAGCATCACTTGCAGGCTTTGCCATGCCATTGAGTTTGCCAGATCATGCAGAAAAATGTCAACCTATTTTAGCCTCTCATCTTTCATAGTTTGATTCGCAAGATGACTTTCCAATGCTACTATATGATAATCAGCTTGTATAAACTCTAGGTATATATCACAATTATCTGAACAAGAACATAGACACTGTGTGACTTTAATTCAGATCCTGCGAAGTAACATGGTACATAGTTAGCTAGGTTCTCTAGTAGCACATACATCAATGATTTTATTTTCTTACAAAATAAAAAGTATAAATGTTATCATAGGATAGAAATTGTATTCATCAATATCATTCATGCAGAAGACAATAAATGGTGGAAATGACGAAAACAATGGCCACCTGGCTGACCGCAAGAGGTTGAGATATAAGAATAGTTGAAACAGTGGCAAAGAAACGAATCAGTACAATTCACCATTACCCTGGTTAGGTACAGAAACACTAGTAGCATCTGTGAAGCGGAATGCGAAGGTAAGACCATCTTCTGATCCATCCCTGAAAGCCACATTGATCAATAAAGGGTCATCATATTGTAGCCATAAACGAGCAGGAAATACAACCACAAATATGTCCGCAAAGATGCAGACAAGGCTATCATTCCAAAAGAATAGTGCCTATCCACAACCAAAGCAGCTTTACATGTCAATTAGAAAAATATATACAACGGCCATACTCCTGCAAGAAATTACTAATTCTATTAAAATGTCAAATATTTCCATCAGTGGCATGGATTTCCATAGTAACCGGCATAATTCCAATCTGTCCAGCCAAATTAGTCGTATAAGTACTAAAAATCTCATGGGGAGCGTGTGTGCATGCATGCTATTCTTATTCAAGCAATATTATTATAAAAATGGGATAGGAAAGGATTTAATAAATTGTTGAAACTTGAAGCATAGCACACCAAGAAGGCTGAAGGCACAAACATACAAGATAAAAGAATCTCAAGTACCGTGAGAAGGTAGGTTTATAAGAATATATCAGATGAAAGCATATGACTATTTTTGCTTGCCTCTTATCTTTAGAGGGGGCCTTGTTAGCAAGTCTAGCAGTTTGTACAGCAGCATCTGCAGACGCGGCTTCAGGAGTCGCACGTAAGATCTCACATATAAGTTGCTGGCACTCACTCTACCATCAAACATAGAGGCATAATGTGATTAGTAAACATTCTGCCCGCAATTTTTTCCATAACATTAGCATGCAACACCAAAAGCAAATTAAAGTGTACGAGGAACAACCTGTAGAACAGTTAAGGAAAAGCCAATCGTATAGCCACCAGTATCATGAGAAGCATCAGAATCATGACTCCAGTTGACATCAGCCCCCATTGCTTTTGGCGTGTTCAAGTTAACATCTTGCGAAGATTTCGACTCAAGCAGCTCTCCAACAATAACATGGTTTTCTGAATAATGAATCAGTGTAGACATCAAGGTGATATCAAGAGAACATAAAACAAATAACTTCCAAAAACTTGATAGCAATATCCTACCAAAAATCCGAACAATGGTGTCTAATATAGAGTCAACCAGTTCCTGGGCTGCAATTTGGGCTGTTCCAGCTGGAGACATTACGTGAGAGACAGGGCTCACAGCTAATAAAGCTCCAGTTAGTGAAACCCCGTTCTGACGTTTCTGTTTAGGTAATTGGTGACTCTCAAGACGCCCTTTTAGATAGTGTAGACCCGCAACAGTAGACAGGGAGGCATGACCAAGACTAGGCCTTGGCCCATTGACACGTCCAGCCTGTGCTTTGATCTTGGTAGTAATAATCTCATGGATAGTAGGACGCAATCTTTGGCTATGAACACAAACCAAAAAAAAAAGGGAGAGAGAGATAGGGAATGATGTAAGAATACCATCAGAATTATGGAGTAGAACTAACAAAGTATACTACTGAAAGGAATAATTAAGATGCCTTGTTACTTGGTAGTTTAAATTATCTGAGTCAGAACGGAGACATTGGCAGTGGTTAAGTATATCCATAAGAAATTATTCATACAATAGGACAGTGATTCATATCAATACTGAGAGCCTTCCTTTACATGGCAATAGAAAAATGCTGGACTTCAATTTCATGGATGGCACATTAGTAAATTACGTGCTGTAAATAATATGAATATATGATGTCACTAACATAGTGCCTAATACCTATAGCAAGATTTCAGGAAATAATGATAATCAAGTGAGTCCACCGCTTCTCGGCATATGTTACAGCACAACAATGACAGTAGAATCCCAATTGCAGGCCACTATAATTCTGCTTATATTAACAAAATGAAGGCAAAAACTGGATATCAACTGTTATGAATTAGATATTATCAAAACAGAGTTCTGACAACCCAGAGAGAGAGAGTTGTTGAGTCTTAATGAGATCATATCAAACATTACAGCAAGAAACTCATGAATATTTGCCATTTCCAATTGAACAATTAATCATTACTCAAATTTGCATCATATAAAAACAAATAAGAAATTAATATATGTTAATCCTTCCACATTTCCACTCAAACCAGTGACTTAATTTATATTAATTAGAGATTTAGGATAACTAGAAATCTTTAGCCACAAGTTATGTGATGAGAACTGGATACTGAAGGGAAATGTTACCCCGGTCGCCAACACATTCAATTTCTTTATACATACAAAAATAAAAAGTATTGCCACAGATCAAAAAGAAATGTTTCGCACTAACGTTTAACGTGACTTAGGCTCACATGAACTTTCAAATAAAGCTAAAGGATGAAACGTATGCACTAAATATCAATTAATTTGATTATGGAAGTCAAACTATGTTATATGTAAGTTGCAATTATTTCTAAATAGACATGAACAAAAATCAAGAATATCAAGTGTCTTATGGGGAAAATATTTCATGATTCTCATACTCATGTTTAATAAACAAAGATCCTCAAAGTTTTGTTGAACTAAAGAGTATAAAGAGTTGAGAATTTCCATTCTAATAATTCTAAAAAAAAAAATCTAAAGAGAAAGACGTCATTTCTCTTTTTCTTTTGAATTTGTTGAATATGATCGGGTTGAACTTGAGTTCAAATTGTTAACTCTTGAACCATTCTCCAAATTCATTCATAATGCACCTGGAAAAATCCCTTTGGCCAGGGAGTCATAACAACTCAGTTGAATACAATAATTTATTGTCACTATTCATCAATGAAATCATGGAAATATCAGCACAGCAGAAGGCATCTTCCTCTCAGACATGCAAACATAAGGCATTTCACTTATTTTTTCTGTACCCTAAACGACATTCAAACACTTAATGCTGCAATACTTAAAACAGTAGCTAGGCTTAAGTTGCAAATCAATGAAGAAAAGCATATCCATTCTTCAATTATCAAACTTGAAAACATACCATATTATAGCACCTGCTGCAGCAACTTTTCCGAGCATGCAGAGGCACTCAACCATAGTCTGCAAATACTTTACATGTAGTGGAGCATCACTCTTTCTCATCGCTTCCTGCAGTAAACGCCGTGTACGCAATAAGCTCATTGGACATAATAAGCTAATTTAAATCCAACAATGTGATTGTAATGTATGTATAGCACCATACAACAAATTCGTCAGGAGTGGAGTCTGATAGCCACATGGGAATTTGACGAGATACAATTTTCACATCTCTTGCACTAGTATCACCGCCATTTGCCCTCATTGAAGGAGTATATCCATTAGATGTAGCATCATCATGCGAATCCATCGTGCCATCCTCACTGTGGCCATCAAATGATGAAGTGAGAAGAAGACTTCATAAGAGAAGCTCATACCTTCAGACTACGCAACTTTACAGTTAAAAGAAATTCTGATTATCCATTAACTGGTGAAAATTTAGTTTGGAGTTCCAATTCTTCGACAATTAATTATGCATGTACTTAATTATTTATCTAAACCAACAAACGAGAGCCCAACATAAAGGGGAAGTGGAGGGGTGTTTGAACTTGCAATGATATGCCCCCGTGAAATCTGTATTGCATTGACCAAAGATAAAAGCCTACGTTGTGTGACATATCCTATAACGCAATGTGTCTGGTCTTATTTGGGATGTACAGATGAGCAAGAGGCCCAGCAATTTGAGGATCAGGAAAAGATCTCCCTGCTTTCAGAAAAAGCAATATCTCATTTCGTAATATTATTGAAAAAGGCTCAGATTGTTTTCCCAAAGACTATAGCAGTTACCGGTATTCACTTAAAAGCATGTCCCTATTTCATCCATTTTGCAAAATAAGAAAATTAAAATCCAGGATATGAATTAAAGGATGTCATTCATATTTCAGGAGGATGGATCTAGAACCTATGAAGCTTCTCAGACTCAAAAAGAAGAGGAAGGCTCATGCCAATAGTTTTAGTAAAGCATGAAGCAACTATAACAGAAAAATGAAGTCGATTTATATCTGACAAATATAAGATAGCGTAAATACATATCAGACCCCGCTGACAAAGATATCAAATATAAAGATTAAAGGAGAAATGATTAGATGCAGAATGCATGAAGAAATAAGAATTTGTCTCACCCTCCATCAACTGAACTGGGTCTATAGGATCCATATTCAGTACCATGCGTACCAGGGCTATTGTCTCCTTTCAGCAACCTGGTTCTTCGAGAGAGAGAGCGTGAATAGTTCATGGAAAATGTAGTGGCTGTGGAAGTTGGAATTGCATCATCGATTTCATTTATTCCTAAGACAATTGAGCTGCCACAAGGAAAGGTGGAATAAAAGAAGAAGCGATCAGCTTAGCCACAGACAGAAAAGGGGAAAACATATAATAAATTATCCAAGAAAGAAGCTGATGATCAGGGTAACAAACGCAAAAGGATCATGAAGATTAACCAACAAAATGACATATGTACACACACACACACAAATACATATATATATATCACATTTTCAAGACTTGGGTGGCAAAGTGAAAAAATTGCGCACATTTTGGATCGCAGAATGCAATAACTTCAGCATGTGGCACACACATGATGGAGTCACAGAGGAATATTCAGCTATGGGAGCAGTGGCGGACTGGCGGTTATATATATATAAACTTATTTGGTCCCCTCCACCTCCACCCCCCACCCCGGCTGAATTTTCTCTGCCCGCGTAAACTGTAAACACAAATACTATGGGTGGCAGAGTATCATGAAAATAGTTTGGTGACAATGTGAAAAAACGGGCACACTTGGTTGGCAAAAGGTAATCCTCTAATAATAATAACAACAACAACAACAACAACAACAACAACAACAACAATAATAATTGAATGTTTGCAGGTTTAAAGTTTATAGACTGGAAAAAAGACCTGCATACCTGTATTCACCCTTATTGTAGAGATGGGCATGTAAGTCCTCCAAAACCTTATAGAAGATTGCTCCTCTCAGCTTTGTCAATTCAGACCGAACATCTTGAAGAGCGCCCACCTGAGCCAAAGAGATCATCAGCCTTGGGCAGGTCGTGAGTACCATCCTTCCAACTTGAACCAGCACTTCCCATTATGGATTTCAAACGTATAAAATGGTGGTATCCTCGGGAAGGGGTGGGGGTGGGGGTGGAGGTGTGGGGGTCTTTTTTTCTCATGCTCGTGAAGCTATTATCATGTTTAAGATAATGAGTTGTTTGGACCCAAAAAGAAGAATTGACAACTCAAGGATCCGAAGTAATACACACACGCAAAATTTATCTCTTCAAGAAAATTCAGGAGAAGTAAACTTATGTGGTGAAGACCCACTCTGAATCCATTATTTCCCATTTTGCGTAAGCATTTAAAAGCTTTTCAACGGTTCACATATATTTTAAGATTATAAAATCATATCACTGAATTGATATTATTAGGGTTAATTATTGATCTTTTGGCCAAATCCAAAGCCAGATAAAATATTTTGACAAGCTCAAAACCCCCTTGTTCAAACACGTGTTTATGAGCATTCTGAAATTAAGTTCTTGTAGAATAGAATCTGAAATTCTGAATTGGATACTAACACCAAAGAGACAAATATTTACAGCAAACCCCTACATTAGCCAACAAAAAAGACTAAGCAATTGGAATCTTCAGTAGCCCTGTTATGAAGGTGTAGGATTATGCAATTGGAGCATTGAAGGTTGACAAAAGACTTGCATACCGAAGAGAAACAAGAAACAACTAACCGTTTGAAGGCCTTCTCTCTCGAGCATTAAAGCTGATTGAACATGTAACTGTACTGCAGCATAAAACTGCCCTTCAGCAATGAGCTTTTCAATACGAGCTGGTACCTACGCATGTTAGAAACAGAAACACGCAAAGTAAATAACTACAAAAGCATAAGACAGCAGGAGATGGAATGATACATACACTATTGTCTAGTGCGCAAAAGCAAACAGAACAGTAAACCATCAGCTGCCAACAAAATAAGAACTGAAACTGAGCGTAACTCTGTTTGTGCTCTGCTTCTGTAGGCCTTTGAACAGTTCACAGTTACACTAATGGCAAAAGGAACCATATATTGTTCGTTTGGCAAGAAAATGAGCATTGCATATTTTATTTTTTGATAAGAAATAAGTGAATTTTTCAATACTAAAGATAGTACAGAATACAAGAGGACGAGGATTCCCAAAGTAGCAACACCAAAACAACAGAACTACAGGACACGACCACATTCTCTAACAATACTGGAAGCAAACGAATTCCTAAACTCCTTATGATTTGAGACCCACCACACAGCTCTAAACTTAAACCTATACCACACCTCCTGTAAAGACTTTGTCTACATCTTCAAAGATTCTTCTATTTCTTTCTACATCGCGTGGACAATCACATTCCAAAACACTCGGCCTCTAGAACTAATAAACCCCCAACATTACTCCGAAGAAGATCTGCAACAATTTGAGGCATAGTCCATCGTACACCCGACGCTCACACAACTCAAAACCATAACCTTAGAGAAGATGCAGTGAAAGAAAACATGATTAAAATATTCCAAATGGTTTCTACATAGAACACGCCAATTTGTGGGACAAAAAATAAGATGAGAAACGTCTTTGACGAACACGCAATGTAAGCAACTTAACTTTAGCAAGAGCCATGAAAAGAACTGAACCTTCCCAAGTACATGGGATTTCCAAACATATTTGAAGAAAAAAAAAGGTAGGAAGATATCATTAGGAAGAAGGGATGCAAAAAAAGATTTACAAGACAACACCCCAAGTGAATCTAACTTCCATCTTCTATGTATCCTTCTGATAAAGGTTTACGGATTTAAATCTGAAAATATATTAATTAAAATAAAAGAAACAAACAGGCGAAGCCTGCCCAAGCGCAAAGCGCCGATTTCCTCAAGAAGTGAAAACTTGTTGCCCAAGCAGTAATCTGCCGTTATTTTCCAATGATCTCTCGATGACCCTATAAAGATTGCAACCCTATTACATATATAGATAAATAACCCTAACCTTAAGGGCCCAAAGCCCACTAATTATTTAAATAAACATAATTAAATTAAATAGAAACTGATCTCTAGCACCTTCACTATTTGACATTGTATCAGAGGCAGAACAAGAAACCATCAAGTTGGCATACTGTATGCTGGAACGTATTCCAGGTAGTGGACAGGGTGCAGTTAAAGCATCTACATATTCAGAAAGTCTTAGTGAACATATAAACCTATCCTAATTTGACTATAAATAAATTATCCTATATGAACTGGAGAATATGCAAGCAACCTGCTATCCTCTTTGTTTCCACAATAGAGCACAACAGTCGGTTTAAACAACAAGCTGACAAAGTGAAACCCTCTAAAGTATACGAAAAACACTTGAGCTTTAATTTTATTAGTATTTTCTCGGAGGATAGGATGAGTCATCTGAAAAACATAGAAGATCAGCAATATTCATTAAAAGTCAGACAAGATGGTCTTTCATTCTTTCTCCCACCCACAGCGTAGTGAAGTATTCGCAACCATAAAATACATTCTGAGTGAAAGAAAATATGTATAAAGATCAGGACTGACCTTAGCTATGCCTTCAATTTGGTCTAACAAAGAGATAATGTGTCGCAAAGTAACAGAACGATACCATAACTGATGCAACTGCTTATTATGAGCACCGAGAAGCTTCTTTGCCTCAGCTAAATCAACCTTCAACACTCCAATACTTTGAGCAGATTCACTGAATAACCGCAGAATCTGGTAGATAAAAAGATATTTGTGATAATCTTGACACATACAAGAATCAAATTTGGTTTCGTATCAAATATAATTCAAAATGAAAATGTCTTTCAACAAAGAAAGAGGTCATTGCTTATAACAAAGAGGATGAACATGTCATCTCACTAGTACAAAGAGTTCTAGAAATACTAAGAAGAAGAGGATCCTCCATGGCATTAGCCCACCACAATTTCACAATTTTTCGAACCAAAACAGTGAGTCATATCAAATGAGAAATACATCTCCTAAGGCAATTTGGAATCAAAAATTTGAATTATTGCCAAAACATACAATAAAATCTTTTATTCTAACTATGAACGCTCGAGCAATTAGATTCTTCTATATAATGATTCCCGAAATTATATCTAAATTAAAATAACTCGATCAAGAATTCAGTGTCCAGTTAGTCAACTTAAAGATATTCCTAAATGCAAGAATAAAGATCATATTTAATTAATTTAAAATATTACACAGATATCAAACAGCTACCGACATCTGACTTGGAAGTTTTGTAATATATTAGTTGTTAGAACAATCAAACAATAAACTCATTGAAAATATTCTGCAATTTGACTTCGCAATCCAACAAACAACAAATTTGAATGTAAAAGAGTGAGAATCATACAGGGTATGTTGACCGAGTAACTCACCACAACAGCAATTTGTCGTCCTACTCTAATAGTGTAGCACGTCAGCACATAGCTCATAATTATGTTCAATTAAAAAGGACTTCGTACTCAAAAAAAATGTGGTTCGTGTGAATTCAAATGAGGGTTGATTTTTGTGAATTCAAAGGAGGGGAAAACATTTCTAAGAGACCTGGCCGGTCAGACTTAAAGGGTTCATAAGTCGAGTAAAAAAAGAGTTCAAAAATTAATTATGTGTACATTGCAATAGTGAGGAGGGTGGAAATCTAGTAGCTTGATTTCTCTTTTCTATTTGTGAAACAGGCTCGAATTTTCTTTTGCTTATTTTACGTTCCAGAGATCATATAGATATTGATGGCTATTAACTTCAATTTATCATTTAATGAGTAGAACTTGTCCAAACATACAAGTGAAAAAATAAGGATGAAAACCCTTATCTCAAACAAGCTACACACTCTAGCACTCATTTGAAAGCATCTTTGCAAGAGATGCCATGCATCACGGAAGGGACATGGAGAAGAATTTACTATTGAGAAACCTGAGAATAATTTTGAATTGCTTTGTTAAAGCCACCATGATACACATGCACAACTTCATCAACAACTTCTTCAATGATATCACTCTGCTCCTTTAAGACCTGCAGTTCTCCTTCACGATCTTTTGATGTCAAAATATGCACAACATGAGGTAATGAATCAAAGCGCGCTGCAGCCCAGCTTTCATCTATTTTAGCAAGTTCTTCCTTCAGATGCTGCAAATATTTATGAATCGCAATAAGAAATGGGAATTTCCAAAAAAAAAAACAAATATTATTAATATATGACACACGCATATACATCTCAGCAAATGATAAAACAGAAAGTTACAGGGCAGGCATTGGGGTTGGAATATGCCAACGCACAGACGTACATATAGGGATTTCACTTTATGCAAAACAAATGCAAATATTGATACGTCATTTTATTCAAATTGTGCATAAATACTCTAGACCAATATACTTCAGCTACCTGTGAATCTTAAGTTTCACCTGATAAAACAGTGAAAAAAAAAATTCATAAAACAGCAACTCTGAAACCATTCAACACTGTAAATTCAGGTCGGACCTCTTCCCAGAAATCTATAATAAGTTCAATCACATTTATTGATGCCTTCGCCTGCATACATAGTTGCATATTAAGTAGTTACTAAAGCCATCTACAAGAAAATGGCATGAACCCCAAACACATCCAATTACCACAATATATGCCATGGAGATCAAATTTAAACTTTCTGGTAATTTATTGCAACATATGCAAGAGTATCCATCAAGGTATTGCAATAAAAGAATTATAAAGATGTAACTTAATTTTCCAATTATTAATCCAAAATTTCCCATATAGCCTTGATGCGAAAATACTGCTGGTGAAATCACCTTTCATTATCAGTACGACCTCGAGTCCCTGAAACTAATATGAACACTACAGTTGCCCACCGAAACATTAGAGTCCCCATTCCTTGACACACATTACAGAGATACTTCATAAAATCTCTTCAGCATCTTAACAATATTTTAGGGCACAAAGGCACACACACATCAAGACCAATAAACTCTCGCCACAAAAAATAACTTATGATGCTCGGAAACCAACTTTCGGGAACAAAATTCTTAGCATTGGATTCCTAGGTATTTACGAGGGCATCTGCCTACACTTACGACTGCTACCGATTGGAATAAGTAAAATCTTACATGTGCAGATACAAGTAACCCAATCTAAGATGAGCCTCTCACGGAAAATTTAGAAACTTCAACAAAAGAGTTCCTTGAAACAATCAGATATTGAATATAGAATCTAAAAAAATTAGCCAAGTCAATGTTACAAGATCCCTTGATATTAAATTATGACAAATATTATGATGATGATGTTAACCAAAAAAAAAGTGACGTATGATAATTACATCTAATCAAAATCCCACAAGTAACCAACAATACCAGACCTACAAATTTTCACCATTTCCAACATACTTCACTTCTCTAAACCTCCGCTCCGGATAAAAATGATCATAATATACAATTCCTTATCATTCCAATATAAACCCACTTACTTTATTGAAAAAATAGAAACGGAACAAACCAAATAAACATAAACAAAACTCAATTAATTAGAGAAAATTTTGAAAATAAAACTCACCAATTTATCTCGCGAAAGGGGAAGTCCATCGAAGATTGACATCTCAACTCAATAAGCTCAATCCCAAATTCTATACAAACAAAACTATACACAAATTTAGGAAAATTAGAATCCAATCTTGGAATAAAACAAATTATCAGGATAATCTCTAGCTACATACGACTAGCACTGTCAAACGAGCCAGCTCAGTCCGGACCGCCACTGGATTCCCTAAACGGGACGAAACGGGCTGGGCCCGCCTCTCCACGGTCTGGGAATCTCAAGTCTGAGGTCCGTGGCAGCAGGCCCACAGGCCAAATGGGCAAATCCGTGGGGCTGCCATTTTTTAAGAACTATCTCTCGCCCAGGAAGGCAGGAACAGATCAGAAAGATTGTCAAAGAAAAAAAAAACGAAAAAGATCAAAAACAGAGGGGGGAAACGCATTGAAATCAAAAAAACAAAGCAAATTATTTCTAATTACCCTCCCAACATCTAACCCCATCATCACCCCACGAATTGCTTCAAACATAGCATTGCCCGAGAAATTTAAAAAATCAAGCTAGATAAAGACACTTTGACTTTTCTTTGCATTTCTAACTCGATATCCATAATTTCAATTTCATGCGTGGATTGCAAAAAAATGCAGCAACTAATCACCTATAAAATATGAGAATTTGAGAGAGACCGTCGGACTGAGAGAGGAACGAGCCCGCCGGCGAACGAAACTACAGCACTGAACAAGTGAAGATTGAAAGAGACGCAGAGTGAGTTGAGGTGGAGGAGAAGGGCAAAATAAAATTTGGGCTCAATTTGAAGATTCAGGGTGCGATTTGATGCGTTTTCTCCCTTTTTCTTCCATTTGGGATGACTGGAATTGAAACGAGTGAAAAGATTGTGGGCCCGAGTTGAGAGTTTTTCTGGTAAACGGTGTAATTTGTATACGAAACTACGAATAACAATTTATATTCCGCATTGGGCAGCACGGAGGTCCATGCACCCGGCCACTCGTTTGGTTGGGTTAATTTTAAAAGTTGATGATTGCAAATTTTTGTACGAGGTCGTAATGGTCTCTCTCGTCGTGCCAATTTATAGTCCGAGTTTATACTCTTTTGATGCCATAATTGTAATATTTGTAAGAGTTACAAATTTCGCCAATTATAAGTTTTTTTTAGTCTTATTCTCACAATTAGTCATTAATGTCATTTTATTTCTCTCTCTCTTGGAAACCTTGGATTCTTCAATATTGTCCCGTTATTCACTTAGAAAGCTTGTCATATGCATCGAGAATATCAAGGTAGCATGCCGCGGTGAAGAGCCAGACAAACAATTTGAAATTCTGGAAGCTGATTGAATTCACACGCGAAGAAGCTTTACAGTCGCCTACAACCATTGATTCTCGTTGTCTGTTGTTGGTACCAACCTTTGGTCATTTTCTCCGTCTACAACTGATGACCTCGAAGGTAGTTTGTTGTTTCTCATTTTTAGTTTTGCGAGCAAGTATACATTTTCTATATTTTTACAGATTATTCAGATGTGATTAAGAGGAAGATTTGATGTTTGTTATTTTTCAAGTAAGTGTGAATTGGTGGTATGATTTTCAATGATTGTGAATTTGTGGTATGATTTGCATAAACCTTGTAGATTTTATTGGTTTTTGTTGTTCTTCAAATATTGTGAATGATGTCAAAGAATAAGTTTTATCCACACACAGGTTTGTTAAGAACGTCAAAAGCATCAATTCATCAAGTGATGAACAAATTAAGCACAAATGCAATAATTCCAAAAAATCTAAAGTCGAACAAATTAAAATGGGTTTAGTAGTTTTAAACTAAGCATGTTTCACGTGACCTTTTTTATGTAATTTGAAAGGCAATTTGATTTTAGTATTATTATATTATTTTTATTTGTTTATTTTTGTAAATTTCGACTAGTTTAAAATGTTTGATGAAATGTCTAAAATGAAGATGACCTAGCTTAGCTTGTTTTTTCTAAAATCTTTAATGCTGATTTTTCTATTTTTTCTGGCTTGGCTAGGGGGGATTTTAGAGCTATACAAAAAGTCGTTGATGAAATGTCTATATGAAAATGAGTGGTTGCTTGCAAATACCTTGATAAGATTAACTACAAGTAAACTTCTTTGGGTGGGAGTTGTGTTTCTAAATGGCATGGAAGTTGGGAGACAATGGAGAATCATTCATGAAAGCGGACAAAAAAGGCATTTTTTGGTTTCTTTTGCGAATTCATGTTTATGTTTACGGACTTATTATGTCAAGTAAAAAAGATATGCACGCTTGGTTAAGAAATTGATTGATTATATTTCTCTAACGATGACTGGAATAATTTAAACAAAACATTTGGTTTAATTTTCGTGTAAAATTAAGTTACTAGTTTCTAGTAAATATTATGTTTTTCTTATGTTCATTAGTTGTGGCATATTTGAAAGAGTGCTTAGTAGAGAAAGCATGAGGTAGAAGCAACCGAGTGTTATGGTGTAGGAACGTTGGCAGCTTGTGAACATTGTACAATATAGGGATTTGAAGGTGTTTGTGAATGTCGAATCGGTGGATGTTATTGGAACCATCTGAACCTCCTCCCTCATTATCTTCTAATCTTATTTGATGGGACCACACAAAATGTTCTCTCCCTTCCATGGATTCTTAACCTCAACGATCTTATTGGGCGAAAGTGATAGTTTAGCTTTTATGTCTATGCAATTAATGATGAACCGTGAGAAAATTGTGATTGATTAATATTTGCTTTGGGATATTATTCACTCGCGATAGGCAAACAAAGCAGATATTGATTTTCTTGTACATGCTTACACATACTCAATGAAAAGTATTGTTTTTTACTCTATACATTTATATATTGGTATTTTTATTATGATGTGTTGGTTTCTGCATTGAAGAGTATCGATTTTTTTATCGTAAGGTATTAGTGTGTTTTTATGAAATGTATTGCTTTTTCTATTATGAAGTATTGATGCCTGTACTTTTGAAGTATTTGATTTTGTGTTGTGGAACATTAGTATGTCCTGAGTCAAATGTATTGATTTTTGTATTGTGAAGTATTGGTTTGTATTGTGGAGTATTAATATATTTGGTGAGATGTATTAGATTTCTATTGTGGTGTACTAGTTACTACATTAAAGAATATCATATTTTTTTTAATTCATAAGTACTACTGTTTTTTGAAATGTATTGAATTTTCTATTTTGAGGTATTGGTGTTTCTACTTTAAAGTATTTATTATTGTATTTTGATGTATTGATTTACGTACTAAATAAGTAAGAAGTATTGTGTTTTGTATGAAAATTATAACTTTTGTACGTAAGGTTATCGGTCTTTGTATTAATACTAATACTTTTCTAGCAGAACTTCTACTCATCATGTTTTTTAATTAAAAAGTACTGGCTTTTGTTGAAGGTGTTACATTTTATAAGAAACAGTATTAGTTTGCACCATTGTATAAAACAAATACCAATACAACAGTAAACAACAACATTGAACAATAATACAACTTAGTAGTTTACAAGAAACAAATACCAACTTCCTGAGTCACACGAGAAGGCCGTACCATCCATAGTCAAGGCACCGGAGCTTGAACTCAAGACCCTACCCGAGCACTTAAAGTATATCTTTTTGGGGGGAAATGAAACATTGCCCGTGATCATTTCGTCACGCTTAGACAAATCCCAAGAGACATCACTGCGGGAGGTGCTCAAGGATTACAAGTAAGCAATTGGGTAGATCATAGCGGACTTGCGAGGAATAAGTCCTTCCATGTGTATGCACCGAATTTTGCTCGAAGAGGATGCTGCGCCATCTAGGGAGCCCCAAAGACGATTAAATCCACCAATGATGGAGGTGGTAAAGAAGGAGATTCTAAAGCTGCTAGATGTTGGGGTGATTTACCCCATTTCTGATAGTCGGTGGGTGAGCCCGACTCAAGTTGTTCCAAAGAAATTGGGGGTAACGGTGGTCGAAAATCAAGAAGGCAACTTGGTTCCAACAAGGATGCAAATGGGATGGCGAGTTTGTATTGATTATCGCAAGTTGAACACCATGACTCGCAAGGACCATTTCTCTCTTACGTTTCTTGACCAAATGATTGAGAGATTGGCGGGCAATTCATACTACTGCTTTTTGGATGGCTACTCGGGCTATTTCCAAATTCCTATAGCACCCGAGGATCAAGAGAATACTACTTTCACGTGCCCTTTTGGCACGTTTTCCTACCGCCGCATGCTATTTGGACTTTGCAATGCACCGGCCACATTTCAACGATGTATGGTAAGTATCTTTTCGGAATATGTTGGCGATATCATAGAGGTCTTCATGGATGACTTCAGCGTTAATGATGATTCTTTTGAGGTATGTCTTGCTAATCTCTCGTTGATTTTAAAATATTGTGTCGAAACTAACCTTGTATTAAATTGGGAAAAATGTCATTTTATGGTGGAACAAGGTATAGTTTTAGGACACATTGTCTCGTTGAAATGTATAGAAGTCGATAAATCTAAAATTGATACTATAACTGCGTTGCCTTACCCCACCAATGTGCGGGAAGTTCGTTCTTTTCTTGGCCATGCAGGGTTTTACAGGAGATTTATCAAAGATTTTTCAAAGACCGCATCACCCCTTTGTAGGCTCTTGCAAAAAGATGTGGAATTTAAGATCGATGACGACTGCAAGAAGGCCTTTGACACACTAAAGGGGCGGCTGACCACTTCTCCAATTATCCAACCGCCAAGGTGGGATCTACCCTTCGAGATCATGTGCGATGCAAGCAACTATGCTGTGGGAGCTGTGTTGGGGCAAAGGATTAATAAAGCGACTCATATGATCTACTATGCATCGAAGACCTTGAACCCTGCCCAAGAAAATTATACTACCACGGAGAAGGAGCTTCTAGTTGTTGTGTTTGCCCTTGAAAAATTTCGTTCATACATTATTGGATCAAAGGTGGTGGTTTCCAGTGATCATGCGGCCCTGCGACATCTACTTACAAAGAAGGAGATGAAGCCACGACTCATACGGTGGATCTTATTACTCCAAGAATTCGGGATAATTTTATTTTTTGTACATTATGTTGGCCACTTTCCAGAAAATGTACATGATGTTGGCCAGCATCAAACTACATACATTAAGTTAGCAAATTTATCAGATTTGGTACAAAAAAAGCCCAATCGGGCTTTGATGCTTACATGGCATGATTTAATCATTTCTTATCATTTTTAATTTAAAATTTAATTTAAAAACTAATTTAATTTATAAATTAATTTGAAAACTGATTTCTTATCATTTTCAATTTAAAAATTAATTTCTTATCATTTTAAAATTAATTTAATTTAAAAATTATTATAAAAATTAATTTCTTATCATTTTTGATTTAGAAATTAATTAAAAATTAATTTCTTATCATTTTAAAATTAATTTAATTTAAAAATTAATTTCTTATCATTTCTAATTTAAAAATTAATTTCTTATCATTTTTAATTTAAATATTAATTTGAAAATTAATTTCTTATCATTTTAAAATTAATTAAAAAGTTAATTTAATTTAAGAATTAATTTAAAATTAATTTCTTATAATTTTTAATTTAAAAGTTAATTTCTTATTATTTTAAAATTAATTAAAAAGTTAATTTAATTTAAAAATTAATTTCTTCTCATTTTAAAGTTAATTCAAAAGTTAATTTAATTTAAAATTAATTTCTTATCATTTTTAATTTAAAAATTAATTTTAAATTAATTTTAAAATGATAAGAAATTAATTTTTAAATTAAAAATGATAAGAAATTAATTTTTATATTAATTTTTAAATTAATTTTAAATGATAAGAAATTAATTTTTAAATTAAATTAATTTTTTAATTAATTTTTAAATTAAAAATGATAAGAAATTAATTTTTATATTAATTTTAAAATGATAAAAAAATTAATTTTTAAATTGAAAATGATAAGAAATCAGTTTTTAAAGTAATTTTTAAATTAAAAATGATAAGAAATGATTAAATCATGCCATGTAAGCATCAAAGCCCGGTTGGGCTTTTTTTGTACCAAGTTTGATAAATTTGCCAACTTAATGTATGTAGTTTGATGCTAGCCAACATCACGTACCTTTTCTGGAAAGTGGCCAACATAATGTACCAAAAATGAAATTTTCCCCCAAGAATTCGATTTGGAAATCAAAGACAAGAAGGGAGCTGAGAATACCGTGGCCGACCACCTCAGTCGATTAGTGTACGTGGAGGACGAGCTACAACTTGATGAGAGATTTCCGGACGAACAACTACTTGCAATTGAGCACTTGGAACCTTGGTATGCTGACTTGGTAAATTTCTTAGCTGCTCGTGTGTTTCCAACAGCAATGGCCAAAGCAAGGAGGGATAAGTTGAAGAGTGACGCGAAATACTATGTATGGGACGACACTTACCTTTGAAAGCATTGTGCCGATCAAGTCATTCGAAGATGTGTTCCTGACTCGGAGTTCCACGTCATTCTATCATTTTGCCATTCTCATGCATGTGGGGGACACTTTGGGTCGAAGAGGACTGCGCACAAGGTGTTGGATAGTGGTTTCTATTGGCCAACATTGTTTCGAGATGCGTATGAATTTTGTAAGTCATGTGATAATTGTCAACGTACGGGAAATCTTTCACGGAGAAGCCAAATGCCCCAAGCGCCCATAATGGTTTGTGATATTTTTGATGTGTGGGGCATCGACTTTATGGGGCCTTTCCCAAATTCTTTCAAGAATGTTTATATTTTTCTTGCGGTGGATTATGTCTCCAAGTGGGTGGAAGTGAAAGCCACCTCAACTAATGACTCGAAGGTCGTTGCACGATTCATTAAATCTCGGATCTTCTCAAGGTTCGGGACCCCTCGAGCTATGATAAGCGATCGTGGCACCCACTTTTGTAACAAGACGGTGGAGGCGTTGCTCCGAAAATATGATGTTGCTCATAGGCTTTCTACAGCCTATCATCCACAAATGAATGGGCAAGCCGAAACGTCGAATCGAGATCAAGTCCATTTTGGAAAAGACCGTCAATGCAAACCGTAAGGATTGGAACATCAAGCTGAAGGATGCACTATGGGCGTATCGCACGACGTATAAGACGCCAATTGGGATATTCCCGTACCGCCTCATTTTTGGAAAACCATGCCACTTGCCGGTAGAGCTCCAACACAAGTCGTTTTGTGCGGTGCAGCAATGCAACTTTGACTTTGATGATGCGGGTGTGCAAAGGAAGCTGCAACTACGAGAGTTGGAGGAGATTCGGAACGAGGCATTTGAAAATTCCTTAATCTATAAAGAGAAGACGAAGACGTTCCATGACTTGAAGATTTCAAGGAAACAGTTCGTAGAGGACGGGAAAGTGTTGCTTTTTCATTCTCGCCTTAAGCTATTTCCCGGTAAGTTGCGTTCACGGTGGGTTGGACCGTTTGTTGTCATCCACGTATTTCCACATGGTGCGGTGGAGATAATTAGCACGAAGACGAACAAGACATTTAAGGTGAATGGACACCAACTCAAACCGTATTATGAAGGGTTTCGCGGTATTGATGAGGCCCGGATGGAGTTGGAAGCACCACCTACGCCTTGATTAAGGGGCTAAGTCGAGACAAAGACTTTAAACAAAAGCGCTTGTTGGGAGGCAACCCAATGTTTACTCGTTTTATTTTCTTTTTTCTTTTTACTTTTATAGTTTCTTGCAGTTATAGGAGGTGATGACGTTTTTGGATGGTTGGGCCATTCTTCAATAGGGACTTATGACGTAACTAATAGGACCGAGACCCCTCAACATCTACCCGGGTGATTTCTCTTCCACTCTTCCCTAAGAATATTTGTTATATGCTTGTTCTTGTTTTATGTTCGCTTGAGGACAAGCTAATGTTTAAGTTTGGGGGAGTGGGCTATTATTGAGGATATTGTGCTAAAAATTGATAAAATTTTGAAAATTTATGTGATAAAATCCGGGGGATTGAAAAGTAAATGGTTAAAAGTATTTGCTTGAATTGCTTGGATGAATTATGTTCGGTTAAAGTCTTTAGTCGTCATTTGATTTAGGGGTCAAGGGTACGCATGTTAGTGCTTTTGTGATCCATTTGTGGGGCGTCGATTCTATATCATTGCGTTGTTGATGTGTATTTGTGGTTGCCGCACTCAATATGAGTTGTGTGGGGCCTTAAAGTTGCCGGCTGTGTGATGATATCTCGTTAGTAGAAACAGAAGTCAAATAAAGTCCGGTTAGGATATACCGGCATGGCGTAAGTAGAAAATTGAAAATTCAAAAAGAATTGAGGTGCCGAAACAGCTGCTTATCCATATTTATCAAGTGCAACTCGCTTATAAATACCAAGGGCGAAAATCTAATGAAGATGCTAGTAGCTCAACAAATTCTATGCACTTACCCAAGTGGCGCAATCCAACCAAAATCTTAAACATGGCGGAGGTGAACTCAACAAATCAAACACCAAATCAAGACGATCCTCCTATCCAGCGCCGGATCAACATCATCAAGTCAAGAACGGTAGTGCGGAGCTGCGGGCCTCAATTGAAAAAAAAAAGAGAATAAGAATTAAAAAAATAAAAATAAAAATAAATGGGAGAGAACGGGATATTTGATCGCTACCAACAATGGATAAAGTCAAACCATCGAGTAGCGAGGGGGCACCATAATACATTGACGTGACGTATATGAAAAAGGGGTTGCCAAACTGCTGGGATTACAAAGGTCAATACATGAAACGCTTGCGATTTCTAGAAATATAATGGTGTCTAGAGTTCGGATGAGTTCATTTGGCCATTTTGAGTGACTTACTTATATTATGTTTGTCCTATGCTTTAATTCTAATGTTGCTTGAGGACAAGCAAAGTTTAAGTTTGGGGGATTTGATAAGCGAGAAATTGTACGGTAATTAATGGTTTAATTCCTATGTTTTTATGTGCTTAGTATTCTCATATATGTTTATTTCTCGCATATTTATTATTATGAGTAGTCGAGCACCGATTGTATATTTCTTTCTTATTTTGCAGTATTTGGTACTATAATAAATGAAGGATATTTTACAAGGAAGTTGAGAGACGAGGATCAACGAATCGAAGAGAGAAAACCGGCGAATCAGGAGGTAGCGTCGATGGCTCACGTCGTTGGAGAGGATGTCTCGCGTCGGTCGACGCGATGTGCGGTTCTGAGCGCGCGTCGGTCGACGCCAGGTCGATGAGAAGCTGCAGTAGCGTCAATTCAAGTTCCGTCGGTCGACGCCATGTCGACGGTAACTCTCTGTAGCGACGATTGAAGGTGCGTCGGTCGACGCACATGCACGTCGACGCGGGCGGAAGATGCACGTCGACGCGGAGGATGGCACGCGTCGGTCGACACTCTGTCGACGCCGACTCGGACGAGCTATTTTTGGAAGAAATCTTGTGCGGCAAGAAAGTGGAATTCTATATAAACCTGACCTTATTTCGTCCAAAATATACACATAACATATCCTAGGGTTCCAAGGAGTTCCATAGAGGTCCCAATTCATCCCAAAATCATCCATACGCAAGAGAACTTGAAGATTGGAGATCCAAGACGCAAGATTCAAGTTCTACACGTCGTTTATCCTAATTTCTCAAGGATTATGTTTGTTTATCTGAACCTTTTCTTTATTTTATTAACTCCATGAGTGAGTAAACCTATTATCTAGTTCTAGGGATGTTGAAACCCTCGTGGAACTATGTTCTAATTAATGCGGTATTATCTTTCGTTCCTCATATGCGATTGCTTGTGTTATCTTGTTTACTTTTCATGATAAATTAATGATATGATTGCTTAATTCTTAATTTGGCTTGATCACCTAGATTAGGGATTGGTTATCTATTGCTAGAAATAGGATTGCTTCCCGTGTAATTGTTGTAATTTCTATTTCTCTGAAGCAACTAATGATTATGCATCGTTAGGGATAACGTAACATAAGTTAAATAAACCGAGCTTATGTATTTATTGCTTATATTAATCTATTTGCCTGGGTATTAATGTTGTTGTTGGATTAAATCTAAAGAGCTTATTCTAGGTTGTTCAATAATTAGATTCAATTAAAGAGCTTATTTTAACTGAGTAAACGGTAAGGGCAGATTCGAGTAGTAGGGCTTATTGCTACTTAGGGTTTTTAGTCGCATATGATGAATGGACTATGATATTGTGGTTGGTTAGATGAGTGGAACGAGGGTGGAAACTGAACTAGAGCTAGAGCTTTATTATTATTGAATTTTCCGTTAATTATTTTCTTGCTTGTTTCTAATTATTTGCTTATTTATTTCGTTAGTTAATTTTAATCACAATTCCTACCCCCAATTATTTGTTCAATTAAAATACGAACTATCACAATCTAACCACACTCCTCGTGGGATCGACCCTTACTTATCACTACTGCTAGTTGGTAGAGAAAAGTTGAGGAAAAATAAATATTTAATTTGACGCTTAACGATGGGCGGTCAAGTTCCATAATGAGTTACCCCCTGCTTTAGGCTGCATTCAAGGCTTGGTACAATTTAATAATATGTTCACGTTTCTCGATATTCTTCTTTTGAAAATAAAGTATTATAGAAAACAAAAGAGAAATAAAGGAAAAGCTTTGTATTGGAAAAGACCACTCAAAAACCACTTCGCCCCTCCTTACCTAATCGCAACCGCAAACTCCGCCCAGACCCGCTTATAACAACACAACGCCTCCGTCCTTTTTGAATTATAAAAAAGTCCTACTTTAAGCACCCACAACCCACAGCCTTATAAACAAATCCCAACAAAATAAAATTTCTCTCGGCTTATAATTCTAGAATCCAAACGCAATATCGTTCAAATATACTCTTAAAATACTTGACCACAAGCACAAACGTAAAATCAAAATCGAAAACACACGAAGCAAGATTCATTAAACAAGCATTTAAAATGAACTTACAACCCAAAATTCTTTTTAGAAATTCAAAAGGCCCGACTACTTACATTACACATCATGATATACTAAGCATACCTCAACAAAATTATAATGCTCAAATCACCCTTAACCCTAAAACACACATGCAAGCACATATAAATAGAAAAGGTAGGTGGAGGTGGAAAAGACCTACCACCGAAAAAAGCAATAGCTCACCCAAAAATGTCCATAAAAAATGCCCTCTGACTGGGCCATTTGTCGCCTACCTCTCACCAACTAGGTATGATGAAGGGAAAGATGATGAGTGAGAACCTAATCGTTGAGCTAAAAGATGGTGGCGATGCCCCAAACCTCCGACCATCAAGGAAGAAGAAAAAGAAAAACATAAGTGGATGTTCGAAGCTGGATTTCCGAACAATCTGAAAAATATTTAAACGCGATAGTTGATCGTCATTTTATGCCATCAAAAATTCAGATATAAATGTGGCTTAGGGCATTCAGAATCTAGAGTCGAACACCTAAGGCAACAACGTTGTCGTACCTATTTTTCTTCATAATTCGAACTTCAAGTGGAGGTTAGAGTTTGATGGTGACAGGGGCTAGTGGTTTGATCGTGGCGGCGGTTGGTTTTTGGTGATGGTTTGATGGTGTGGATTATGTTTAAATTTTATTATTGGGAAACAAGAAATTTTACAGTACATTAAATGCATCATTTTTTAATTTAATCTTAACCATTAGATTATTTTAGTTTTTAAGTATTTATGAGTTCACCCAATTAAAATATTTATCACAAAAATATTAATATTACCTTCAAACCCTACACCCTAAATACCTAATCTCCTTCAAACCTCTACCACTATTTCATTCGCTGGCATCACCACTGCCGCCACCATGGCCACTCGAAATGGTAGCTTTTGTCATTACCGTCGCCCATCATGCCGCCGTCGCCACCATTATAGTTGTCGCCACTGTGCCACCGCCGAACAGGAAAAAGAAAAAACAGCGATGGATGGTGAAATGTAAGTGATGAATTTGGGCGGCGATGGTGTTCGATTTTGGTTTCTCGAACGCAAAATACATGTTCAAAAAATTGATTCGAACACAAAACACATGTTCAAAATAATGATGCGAACAACCCTTTTTAGCCTAAAAAATGCATTTGAATCAATTTTTCAAATATGTATTTTGTATTTGTATTGATTTTTCGAACATATATTTTGTATTCAAAAATTTGATCACGAACGACACTTTTTTCGGGCATTTTTCTTTCTTCATTTTTTACTTCAATGGCATGGCGGCCATAGCGGCGATGACAACATATATCTGTGTGCGTGTTTTTTTTTATATTTTTAATGGACGTTAGCCATGACGATAGCGACGTTAATGACTGCGGCTGGGTGGTTGTGAAGGATTGAAGAAAATGTGTACTTTGAGGTGTGAAATTTGAAGGGTAATTTTGACATTAATATTTTTCATTTCAAATTGAGGTGAACAAATAAATTATGGATAATATATATCTGCGCCTAGAGGTATTAAATCGGTTGAAACTGGTCGGTTAATTAATCGGTGGTTAAATTAACCGTCCGGAGCCTAACTGTAACCTAACCGCCGGTGAACCAGTTAAGATTACGGTTAGGTGCGGTTAACCGCCGGTTTATATATATACATATATAAATATGTATATATGAAAATATTTTTTTAATAAAATATTAAAAAATTAAATAAAATCTGAATAATTGAGATGAATGAGAACTTAAATAAAATTTGAATAATTGAATTTTTGAAGTAAATAGTTTAAAAAAAATATTTTTTCAAAGGACTTGAATAAGATATTTTGTCATTGTCTTCATCTATTTTATTTTATTTTATTTTTCGATGGAAGAGTTATTTTTTTAAAAAATATTAAAAAAAAGACTTGATTTTAATTCTAATATTAAAAATAAAAAATTTAACTTTTAATATTAGAATTAAATTGCCTACGCATCCTCAGAAAGGAATCAAAGTCCACATAGTTTGATTATTTTATTTATTTTGAAAAAAAAAAGACTTGATTTTAATTTTAATATTAGAAGCTAAAATTAAATTTTAACTTGTAATATTAAAACTAACTTGCCTACGTATCCTCGTAGAGGAATCAAAGTCCACGTAATTCTTATATTTACCTCACTTACCTACTTAACTATTCATCGTTGTCGCTGCTTCCCGAAGTGGTATCGTAATAGTCGTTCTCTTCATCTTCATCCAATTGCATTTCTTATTCTCATTTTTCGGTTTTGACTCAATCACTCATCAACATTTGACTTTCAAGATTCTTGGGTAATAATTAGACTGACGATCATCTAACACAAAGCCTCCCGTGCTGAAGGCCCTGTTGAACAGAAACTGTTGAAACAGGAACGACGAGAACCTCCTTGACAATTCTAGAGAGTGTAGGAAAAATAGTAGCCACTTTCGACCAAAACTGCACAAGATCGTTAGTAGTACCATCGGGACTTTTTTGGGACACTACTTGGTTCAAAAGTCCCTAAATAACTATCTAATTTTATTACTCGACTAGCACTAGCCCTTTGGCGTTTTCGCTTAGTATCCTCAATCAACCTAATATATGGGGCTAGAGCTTGTCAAGGGTCGATCAACAATGGTCTTACATTAGAAGTGGTGGGGGAAGGGAATGTGTCAACATCACTAGATTGATTGTAATCATTACAAATCTGTACCAAAGATTGTTTTACTTGGCGAGCAACACTAACAGAATTAGGAATTTCAATATTTGAAGTTTGTAAAAAATGTCCTAATGCTTCATAATAAATTTCAAGTAAACATTTTAAACCATTGACCCGATAATCCGGGTTTAAAACTTTTTCAATTAAAAAAATATCGGGAATATAGAGAAAATACTTGACCCATTTACTCAACATATACATTCACACAATTCAGCCGAATAGAGTAAAGAAGTACTAACAAGTACAATTTGAATACATTGATCAAGAAGTAGTGTGGAGGTAGGATAATAAACAACGGATAAAGTCACGGTGGCGTCATTAAAAGTTTTTAAAATGGACATCATACTATAACAATCATCCCACACATTGGTAAACAAAACAAAATCAACATCTTGATTAGCAAAAAATGCACACAATACTTCTCTATATTCAAAAGAATCATTAAGCATTTTATAAGTAGAGTTCCAACGATTTGACACATCATTTGAAATTTTTTTGGATGCAAACCATTGTTTCGGAAAAATTTTCGCCATTTTTTTGAAATCGAATCATTTTTGATTATATGATATACCGCACGCCTAATCAAGGTAATTTTAGATCTAAAAGTAGTTAAACCATCTTGAACACATATACTCAAAATATGAAAAATGCATCAAACATGAAAATTCTTACCACCAATAGCAGGTTGACAAAAAGTTTTTATCAAATCTAACCTAGCCGTATTAGCGGCGGCATTATCAAATGAAATTGAAAAGAATTTGTTACATAAATGATACTCAAATAAAATATTAGATATTTTGCGCGAAATATTTACCGCGGTATGCAAACTATTAAACTCTCTATATGCAATTAAACGTTTTTGCAAAGTTCAAGAATGGTCAATCCAATGACATGAGATTCCCATATAATTATTATCATGATAGGAATCCGTCCAAATATTCGAACATATAGAGACGTTTTGAGACAAATTATCAAATATTGAAATCAAATTCAACTTATACTCATCAATCATTTTTTCAATATCGCGAATAACTTTATTTCGTGAAATCCTAGTACTAGATGGATTAAATGCACCCCTAATATAATCTTCATAGTGATTATTATGCCCATGATTAAAAGGAAGACCCATAACAAAAACAAATCTTGTAAGAAACTTTCTATGACCACTTTAACTTTATTGAAATAAATTAGAACTCGTACCTTGGCCGCCGGTCCCGACGCCGGCGGTAGATGAAGATGAGAAGTTTATTTGTATTTGGGATCTCTCAACGCCGTATTTTTCGGGATGCTTCTTCTCCATGTGGTATTTGAGCGATCTGTAGCCTCTATTATTTTTAGAAACGAAGGCGTATTGACTCTTGCAATAATTACATTGCGCCCGAGATTCACCGTTGACCGTCGTTCTTGTGAAATGCAATCGGAAGATGGGGGATTGATATTCCCTCAATTTCGATTGAGGCGGTGGAATATCACCCGCTTTCTCCTTATCTTCATCCAAATTGACGGTGGCCGGCGGTTCATATTCGTCGGAGGTAGGTAAATTCTTTTCAAAATTGATTTGATTTTGCTCGCCAAAGTTGATTTGATTATATAAGTTTTCAACTTCTTCCGCCGTCATCTCATCGGGAACATATTCTCCTGCAATAAGAATTAAGTAACGAGAAGAGTTTGGAGTATTGGTATTGACATTACGAGAAGAGCTTGCCATATTAATATTATAAAAGAGAATTAAGTAAAACGAGATTAAGAAGAATAAGAATATTATTGATATTGTTTTTTGAACAAATTAGCAACTTGACTTGAAACTTGAAAATATAAGAGAAGAAGAATAATACTAGGGATGAATTGGTGTGGTGATTGGTGTTGGAGAGTGGGTATTTATAGGTGTCAAAATGGATTAACCGTTTTTTAAAAAATTAGCCGTTAACCTCCAACGAATAGTTTTTTTTTAATCCGTTAATCATCAACGGCTATTTGATCTGCGCCGTTGATTTCTAACGGTCTTTAATCGGAGCGGTTTAACAGCCGATTTTTTTTTTTAAAATGGCCGGGTCGGGAACCGATTGAAGGTTACGTTATAACCGAAATCATCAGTCAACGGTTAATCGTAACCGGTCAACTAATTAGTAACCGGCGGTTAACCGGTTAACCTAAACTGGATTAACACATCTATCGGCGCCCTATAAAGATTTGCTTATTTTAGGTAAAATTAAATAAATAATATATATTTAATTCAAAATTAAAAAATTAAATCAGTTTCCAAAAAAATTAAAAAAATGTGGCGGGACGCGTTTGGCAAAAGCGTCCCACCCCTTCGGGACGCTTCTGGGAAAAGCGTCCCGGACCTTTTTTTCGTCCCCAAAAGTTTTTGGGGCGAAAATGAAAAAAAAAAATTAAATTCGGGGTCGGGATGGACCATGGAGATGGAACGAGCCATTTTGGAATTTTTTGGGCTCAGAATGAGGGGTATCGAAGAGGTGCAAAAAGAGCACACGGTTATCATGAGCGTCCCGATGGTAAAATCTATGCTCGAGCGTCGGTTTCATGTTTTCACCCACTATTGCAGAAATTTACGACCGGATTGAGGAAATGGAAATAAGGTACGGTTGGTGGAAGGCAAGACTTTCTGAAGATGGTGTTTTTCTGGATGAAGAACGTCGGTTGATGTGTATTGATACCATTATCAATAACAATGTCTCTCCAGCCTATGTAAAGTCCACCCAGTTGTGTACATCTAATTATTTGGTTTATGTTGGTTTCATTTGAATTACTAACTTTTTTTTTTGGTCATAAAGGAATACGGTGAGGATGCATCACGGAGGTATTATTTGTATGACATCCCACCATTAATGAAGACCATGGAAGAAGCTTTCAATTGATGCGTAATCAATGTATTGGGACTCAAATGTGTAATAAAATGGGATCAGAAATGATCTTAGTTCGAGTGTGCAATTTTTTTTATGTTTAATTTGTAATGTCTGTTTGAATTTGTCACGTCATCTATTTTCTTATTTAATCAAATGTGTAATCTTTTGTTTTTTCTTATTCAATAAATTCAATATTTATCTAAAATTGCTGATGACAATACCACACATGTATCAATAGGGTTTTCAGCTTTTCATGTGACAAGACCTGACATTATTCCACACGTTTTTCAACTTTATTTATGACAAGACTACACCATACGCATTATGTTTTCATCTTTAGCTGTGACAACGACAACACATTGAATACAACTGTCTTGTGAGATTGTAACTCATCTATAAATTTGGAACATTGGACTACATTCTTTACAACCAATTCACACCCTCACACCTTTATTTTTCTCCATCATCTAAGCATTCTCATAAAAAAAAGGAAAAAAATGAGTTCAGATCAGCCTAACAATGTACCATATTCTGAATCCGAAGAAAATTTCTTTTTCTACGATACGAATTCAACCGAATGGAGCATCCATATGGATACTAAGCTTGTTGACGACCTCCGTGAGAGTAAGCTCAATGGTGTCTACGATCCCAGAAGAGGATTACGCAACAATATCACGTGGATCTTGTTGGACAAAATCAATGGTGCGTTCAGGAAAGACTTCACAATGGACGACATAACCGCTCGAGTTCAACTTCTGGAAAAACGATACAGCCATTTTCATATGATGTTGGGAAACGAACATTGCACCTGGGATCATGAGACCAACGAAGTGCAAGCGCCAGATTGGCTAGTCCGATTTTGGAACGACATCGCAGACGATGCTGAGTTTACTGCTGCATATCTAAAACATGGAGAACCTTTATTTGGTTTGATGGATCGGGTATTTAATAAAAATTACTTGAATTGCATTTGTCAATACCACAATCTCATTGGAAACCCACCATTACGAATGTGATCGTATCCGTGTAATATCAAATCATTGTAATTTTTATTTTAATCTTCGTTGTTGTTGTATCTTAATTTGATTGTATTTTTAATTTGAAATTAAAATTTCTTGTCATTTGGTTATTTATATTATTTTATTGTATTTTTTTATTTTCAAATTAACTTCTTGTAATTATAAGACATTATTTATAATATGTTTATTTATTTTAATTAATAATTTTTTTAAATAAATTATAAATATAACTAAAATCTTAAATGTATATAATATAAATAAATAAATAATATGTGTATTAGGGTTAGGGTTAGGGTTTGCCCCGGGACGCTCTTGGGAGAAGCGTCCCGACCCCGAATTTTTTTTTTTCATTTTCGGTCGGGACGCGTTTGGGAGAAGCGTCCCGACCCCGAATTTAATTTTTTTTTTCATTTTCGCCCCAAAAACTTTTGGGGACGTACCAGGGGTCCGGGACGCTTTTCCCAGAAGCGTCCCGAAGGGGCGGGACGCTTCTCCCAAACGCGTCCCGCCACATTTATTTAATTTTTTTTGAAACTGATTTAAATATTTAACTTTGAATTAAATATATATTATTTATTAATTTTACCCTTATTTTACAAGGTTGTGGGGTGCCAACTGCCGATAGCCGGTGGCAATTCATAATGCGCTACTGAACTTGGCAAAACTCGCTTCTGTTTTTTTGCCTCTTTCTCAAAGCAAGCGAAAATGAGTAGTGGCGCTGCCGGCTTATCCCTGTTCCCGTTAGTTCCTTCAACATTTCCTGCCAAACACACCTTCCCCTCGAAATTCAATCTTATCAAACATCCATCAATCCCTAAAATTTGTTGCTCTCAGAACACCACTCCCCAACAACAGCTTAACCTCTCAGTTCTTCGATTCACTCTAGGTATCTACATCGCCTTTCCAATTCATTCATTCATTTTGTTTTCACTTGCTCGCGTTCTTATTTAGTTATTAGTAGTAATTTTGTTTTCCTTTTCCTGGTTAGGAATACCTGGATTGGACGAATCTTATTTACCCAGATACATTGGGTATGCATTTGGGGCGCTTTTATTGCTGAATCACTTTGTGGGCTCCGATTCTTCATCCATCACTCCCGCTCAGCTCGTAAGTGAATTTGCTTATTTATTATTATTGTTCTCGGATGAAATGAGTTTCTCTTAATTGCTGCTTTATTGTAGGATTTTAATACATGTTGTTTCGAGGTATTTTGTAGAGAACGGAGGCTTTAGGACTTTCTCTGGCCGCATTTTCTGCCGTTGTTCCATATCTTGGAATGTTTCTCAAGGTACATCTGTTTTTTCACTCCATTGGGGGCCTCTGGAACAAAATGATGCCCTGAAGTGTTGTTTAGAGTTTTAAAGTGTGATTATGGCTGGGAATTAATGCTGTTTAGAGTTTTAAAGTGTGATTATGGCTGGGAATTAATGCTGTGCAAATATCTGAAAACTAGATGTAGAATTGTTGCAATCGACTTTGAATAACCTCTTTGATGTGCACTAATGTTTGGAAAAGCTGTGCTTATACATATTTCTAAAAAGCTGTTATAGGATTGTTATCAGCTACTTCGAATATCTTGCTTGACGTGAAGAGATCGGTGGTTCTAATGCTTAGTGCATCTTTAATGCATGGTGCATTTTTAGAAGTCTATTCTAGAGTGATGGTTAACAGGTCATACTAATTGTTATAACTTTTGTGTTTAATGTTTGGTTTGCTCTTATGAGTTACCATGAGTAAATTTTTTTTTTGGAAATATAACTATCTTTTACCATATTGTTGCTTATTTGTAATCTAAAAACAAAGTTAATACTCCCTCCGTTTTAAAATAAATGTCGTTTTAGAGATTCAATTTTATTACAAATTAAGTGTCATTTTAGAAATTTTTACCACTTTATTCCAATTTTATCCCCGCTTATTTTAAGAAATATAAACAAGTTTATGGTAATAGAATAACTAAAGGGAAAGAATGGAAATAATTAAATGAGAATATTATTAATTGATTGAGGATATGTTGGTCAAATATTTTGTTCCTTAATTTTGAACAAAAACTCTAAAACAACCACTTATTAAGAAACGGAGGGAGTATATTTTTCTCTTTTTTTTTTTTTTTTTTTTTTTTTTTTTTTTTTTAATTTTTGCCTTTTGTGCAAAAAGGCGCG
>BMAC01000151.1:734817-755745 GCA_014905375.1 Phtheirospermum japonicum
AAAAAAAAAAAAAAAAAAACAAACCCATTCATTTTTGCAATTTTAATTTTTTTAAAAATCAACTTTATCTCCACATTTTCCTCAATTTTGCTACATCGTACCAAGTCCACAAATACACCACCATCTACACTTTTTCCACTACTATTTTATTATTAATTGGAATTTGCTTCTATCTCCTCTTTCTTACATTTCCCTCTATTTTTTTCTTAGCACATATTTTCATATTTCTTATACGTATCGAAATACATTATCATCTCTCTATCCTCTCACCTCAAACCCACTTCCAAAACGGCTCTTAGCAATCATAGTTGTAAAAGGCGTGTCTGAGGCGCAAGCGCACAGGGCGATAGCTCAAACGCCTTTCTAGCCAAAAGGCGGGCGCTGTGTGAAAGGCGTGCCTGGCCAAACATGGTCACCTTTTTTTTTTTTTTTTTTTTTAAATTTAAGAACTTATTCACACTTATTAAACATCCCAAATGAATATAATAGTTGTTATCAGGTCAATACTAAGCGCGCGCCTTGCGCCTCAGGCTCCAGAAGGCTTTGCGCCTAGGTGCGCCTCTCGCCTTTTTCAACTATGTTAGCAACACATATTTAGTAATTTTTGACAACGAGTCTTGTAGCTCAACTTGCTCACCTTAATGGGGGTGTTGATAAGGCTCTGTTTGGAAGAGAGTTCTTGAAACCCGGATATGGATTTGGACTCTAAAAATTCAAATCACAAACCCAACATATGACCCTATGCAATTTAAAATTTGAAAGTACATAACATTCTTTTTTTTCTCACTTAACTTTTTAATATGTACTTTATATATATATATATATATATATACACACACAATTTGAGTATCAAATTGTAGATCTCAGAAAGGGGATTAATTGGATGTATTATTCATCTAATTAGATTAGAAATGAAAAGTTATTGCGATTTGAAGTTTCGAGTATAAAAAGAAAAGACATGATTTGACATGCTAAAGTAACAAAACCTTCCGATAAAACTCTAACCAATCAAGGATGTTACCATTTAAAAAACATTTTCAAAATCCAAATCCAAGACTTTATGAATCCCCTTAAACCTCTTCCGAAAGGAAAGGGTTTGAACCCTGAGTCTTTTAAGATCAGCTCCCCTCCTGCACTCCCCCAGCTCATCCCCCCACCCCTTTTTTTTTACATATTCTGTAAGAAACTTTTAAACCTAAATTTCAAATTTTGTAGTTGCTATCACACATAATGAGTTTGATTTCCATGAGGATATTGAACTAGTGAACGGGTTTTTGGCTGCCAGAGGACAAAGCGGGGTGTGCCTGGATTTTTTTAAACAAAGAAACGTATAAGTTCACTATTTTTTTTAAAATTTTTTAAATTTTAACACTATTTGGACGAAGGAAGCCTAGACCAGAGGGAAATTATTCAAGATAAATAATATAAATCCACTATTTTCTTATTTTTATGTAAGATTTTAATTAGTTTAACAGACTGCCTGGACGGAAATGGGCTTGGCCAGGGCCCCGGATGGCCCTTCTCTGGCTCCGCCAGTGGTTTTGGACGGCAACCCATATAATGTCACTACTTGGCTGTGCAGGGGGCTACTCCAACTGATCAGAAAAGCATACCAGAAGGTGCTGAGCAAATATTTGTCATGTCAGAGGATATAGCCGATAACGTGAAGGAGGATTTGGCTTGGGGAACATATGTTCTTCTACGTAATACAAACTCGATATCAGTGGTGTGCAGCCAACCTAAGCCCTAATTAACTATTGCATATTGATGAAATTTGAGCAGGAAGATGAAAATGGTCAATGACATTCTCGTAGTATATCAAATGCATGGGCACTTTCTTTTTCAGGCGTCCTAACTCTAAAGGTTTGTAGCTCATCTCAGTTCAAGATGCGCTGTGCGTGCGTGGCTATTGGAATACACCCAAAGATTTATCCAAAGAAAAAATTGCCGATTGGTTCAGAATGCAGATTCAAAGGATAGGATTCTCCGATTTGAAGGATACCGTGTATTTCCAACAGGCTATAGGTACAAGTTTATATCTTCCTTTTGTGAAAATCATAATTGAACACCTCGTTGGAAATAAACTGGATCAGTTAATATTTGATGAAATAAATTAATGATTAGAAAGTACATGAATTATGTGAGAGCATGAAAGTATTTAAGTAAATTTAAATATTGATCGCGTGGTCTTGTTCATGTATTTTATTTACAATCAAGGCGATGTCCTCTTCGTTGTGATTTTGAGGTATGCAGTTTTTACAAAGTGGTATCAAAGGCTCAAGCAATCTTGATGCTGAGAATAAATAGAAAATGGAAATAAAAAGAGTGGAGGAAAATTGTGCATTTATACTAGGACTTTTGAGGTTTGCAAAGTCCTGGACTACATTTAATTTATTAATCCAAACAGATAAAGCGTTATTCTTTATTACCTTAAATTGGAATGATATGAAGAACGAAAAAAAGGGCTCGGGCACAGGTTTCATTCCCCCCCCCCCCCCCCCCCTTTTTTTTTTTTCAATTTTCCATTTTGTTTAAAAAAAATTATTATCTTCTTGTACGAGTTATTGTTTTAGTTATTTGGTAATAAAAGTAGTTCATTTAAATATTTATGGGAAATTAATATATTAATATTATTTATTTTAAAAACACGTCCGTGTCATGTCGTGCCGACTCCCGTGTCTGTGCTTCTTAGTTGGAAGGTGAACTGGTTGCTACTTGTGTTAGAATTTGTGTATGTGTATGGCTTAGAAATCGAACTTTTAAGTCTCAAAACAAACGTGGAGTTTTAGAGTCCTAGTCCAGTCCAGGGCTTTGTAGTAAAACCTTTTGTAGAAAACGGTTGATTATGTGTATGTTTCATTTCTATTTATCAAGTGATTTTAGCCTATCAGAATGTTGTCTCAATACGTCTAACATTTTCGATATGTTACTCACGAAAGTTATGAATATTTTTAGATTCCGAGTTGAAGGAGATGGTTCCTGCGGGGACTAGGTCCCTCCTTGTGCAACCTATTATTCTGGATGCACTGAGTAATCAAACAGACAACAGAAAGGGTTTTGTCCTGTTGGCCTCTAGCATCGATTACGCATTTACTGATAAAGACAAAGCTTGGATATCTGCCATTGCCAACAAATTTACAGGTGGGGGCTGCTTGCCCTGACATTTATGGTTCTTAGATGATTTATTGACCTCCTCGCATGTAAGCTCGACTGTGCATAAATGGCTGTTTTATATTCTTTCGAGTTTCAGATTTACAACATTCTCTTGATGCTGTCTTTGGTTTTATGTGCCTCCGTGAATAATGAGGAAAATAAATAAAGTGATAATGATGCATTTAGGGCTTGTTTGGACTAGAATTTATTGGGATTATGAATTCAGGTGTTTAAAATCTTGGTGTTCAGAATTATGTGAATATTACTTTATTGTTGTAGGATTCAAAATCCTTTACCTTTTTATTGTAAATGTCATATTATGTATAAAAAGTAGATGATGGGTATTATTATATTGTATATGCAGATGTCAAATCATGCCCGAAAAGTGGATGGTGTTGTATTATTATAGTGTATTTAGTAATATTTAATTATTTAATGATGATAAGAAAGCCACCTAGTGTGTGTGAAAAGGAGAGTACATGATAGGGGTTAGATTTAAGAAATTTTTGGTTGGGTATTGAAAATTTGACTCCTAGAATAAACGGTTATTGAGATTCTGAATTCCGAATCAAGTATTTTGGGTGCTAGAACAAACATGGCCTTAGAATTTAGAGATAAATTTACCGTAAATTTACAGGGTACAGGTTATCCATTTTTATAAACAAAGACATTGAGAATCTCAAAGAATATATATGCACTCCTCGTCTACAAAATGTTTATTTAAATAAACCAGAAAATAACTATTAAAATTCACAGTCTATGTAGAATATCATAATTAAAGGAATAACTTGCTGCTTGTTTCCTCGAAAGACTGCTAAACGCAACATTTCATAGAAAATCAGAATTCATTTGCAACACGAAGTTCATCGATCGTTCCTACAAGAACTTCTCGAGACCGTACACCAAATTCTGCCAAAGGGACATGAAAAACTTCTGTAAGGATTTTTAAGACAAATTACTTTAGAATAAAAAAAGGAAATTGAAAATTGTATTTTTCTTTCCAAGTTACTTTTAGGCGCACAACTTTTCTGATGGCCAGAATTAATCCTGGCATGAGACATTGCGCGTCTACGACATCGTGTTTAAGGGTGTAAACCTGTCCAAACCAAACGTAAATTATATCTGGACGCGCAAAATAGATTGAAGGGTTGTAGGCAAGCATACCTCGCCGGGCCGGGAAAAATAGACCGTTGTGCTGGATGGGAGGCCCGGGAGAACCATACTGTGCACCCTCACCCCATCTTCTCCCAGAACTTGACCCCTTGCCTAGCATCATCACAAGAAGTATAATAAATAATGTATGTTCTCATAGGATCAATAATTTGTTCATGAACCATCTTAAAGACGACCAATTTTACCATGATGTCGGTTGAGATATCCTCCCTATTGTATATTTGACCAAGGTTGGTGAGATTGTTTGCTATTTGTATTGCATCCTGTGATGGAAAATCCTGTTCCATGAAATTAAATTTAGTGCTTAACTACTTGTTCACTGGAGAATTAATTTGATCTGCATATAGTCTTCAGTTTGCAAATAATGCTCTGTAAACATAGATAGATACACCAAAATCTAAGTGGTGGGTATAGGGTTTTGGGTTCTTGTGTTGGGCCCCAAAGGGGTGCTTGAAATTATAATATATTCCAAGGACCAAGAACTCCAGGCTGGTCCAGCATTGGGGTGGGCCAAATGGGAAGTCGACAGACACTACCTTAGTCACTGTTTTGATATAAATGAAAAGGATGATTCATGAGGTTTAGTCTTTATATTGTGGACTCAGAAGAGACACAAAGTCCTCTTCTTCTTCTTTTTTTTTTTCTCTTTCGATTTTAGGTAAAATAAAATCTATCAGTACAAAATAGTTACAAAAGGAGAATCTCCTGGGATTTGTAAACTCCTGATCTATACATTAAGAAAAAGTTGGTAGTTCTTGTAAATAGAAGCTGAAAATGGATCAACTTTTTTTTTTTTTTTTATTTGAGGATACATTGGTAAATACTAAAATATTAATTAAAAAAAACAAAAAACAAATAAGAACTCAGAATCCTCTTTTCTTTATTGGAATGATTTTCTATTTGGTTTCCAGGAATATTTATTTCCCTTTTCTCGTGTACTCTGTAAATGTTCCCCTCCCTACTTTTATGTCCTTTTGAAGCCTTTTCTAATTAGCTACAATGTACTAAAATAATCATTCCAATGTCGGCAGGACTGATGAAGTACTGTCGGTGCCTATTATATTTTTAATTTTTTATACAATAGTAAGAGTTTTATTCCTCAAAGAGTTTTATTTTTTATTTTTTTTTTCAAATAAAATTTGGTGATTGGACTGACATACCCCTGGGTTAGCTCTTGATTCAACAATCTCCACATTGTTGTAGTGAAAAGATGCTGAAATTGCAGCTTGTTGAAGGAGTATTGATCCAATGGAAAGTGTCGGTGCCACTAAACAACCCTAATTATCATTTATCATCAAAAATTTCATAATGCGTCAGATTGATTAATTTGTTTCTTAATAAATTATTTGTTTCTATTGTAGATGAAATAATATTTGAAAGTGAAATCTCATCTCACCCTTTGCTCACCATGGTGGCTTTGTCACAAAGTGCTGATAATGCTGAAACCGTTTCCGGTTTGATTCTGGGTGCATAAACCAAGCTTTTCATTCCAAATGCTGTTGCCTGATTACAAAGATTAATTAATCTTGATTAAGGGAATAAAATATTTTAATGATGTGGAAAATGTGGTCAGAATTAACTAAACCTGTTTGACATTGTCATAAACTGTTGAAGGGTCGGTGAAGTCCACTACCACTGTAGATGCTTTTGACTGCTTGAGTTGACATATGAGAATGACTAATTAAAATTTAATTGAATATTCCATGATTTTTTAAGGAGACTTTAAAATATCTCAAATTGATAATTTGAGATTTTTGGGACTTCTTAAATGTTCTTAGAAATTTTAGCTAAATATCTCGGGACTTTATAAATTATAAAACATAGAAACAATAAGTATGCAATTCAAGGACTAAATTGTCACCTGGGATATGGAACCTAGAACCATAGTGAGGTCATTTATTATGGGTATTTCCAAAGGCTCCTCCATGTCACAAACCTTGTACAAAAATAATGATTTTATAGAGATTAGTAGTGGGATTTAACAGTACTCATCCAGATTATCAGTGTTTGGACTGCTTGAAAATCTTGTTCTTCAAGTAGTCATTACTAAATTTTGGTCCAATAATTTTTAAGAACTTACACATTTAGTCCGATATTTTATCCAAAATTGCTAATTATGCCCGACAAGGTGCAAACATGTCGAGAAAAGTTTGAATAATAAATAAAATCTCACCAACACTTTAAAATCCCCAAATTTTACTTGTAAATTTTGATGAAACTCCTAAGTTTCTTACGGTCTGTTTGGGCTAAGACTCCTAATTCTGATTCGGGATTCGAAATAACAAATACTCGTTTGTTCTAAAACTCAAAAATCAAATACTCAAACAATGATATCTTACAACTAAATAATTAAATATTACTAAATATAATATTATAATACACTATCATCCACTTCATGATTTGACATCAAATATAATATAATAATATATTCTCACATTTCAGACATGATTTGACATTTATAAAAAAAGTAAACGATTCTGAACCCTATATAACAAACAAGAATTCTTACTTTATAAAATTCTGAATACTCTAGATTTTTGAATGCCGGTGACACTCTACCCCTCCATCGATCTTATTAAGCAATTTTGGTAATTCTGATCATAATTATATTAAATGTCTAAAATCCTAAAAGATATTGGACCAAAATTCCAAACGACTACTTAGAAAATTAAATCTTCAAATTGTCCAAAAACAATTGATTAAAACATAAGAATAAACCTTTCCTATGTCCTCTCCCACAAGGCAAGCATCAACAGCCCCAGCCACTTCCATTCCTCTAGCCTTTGTTACAGCAACCACTGCTGCCCGTCCTATTTCTTTGGCTGCCCCATTTATGACCACCTATCTTTCCGATAACAAATAATAATAATAATAGTAATATAAACTGACAATCTTAGTTTCTTGTTATAAAAATTAAAATAGAGACATTATTAGTTTGAAGTACGAATGTCACCTTAATGTTGCTTTGAGAGGGCTGCATAGAACAAGCAATGTAAGTATATATTATTTTAACACATTTGTGGGGTTTAAAATTGGGTGTGGGATGGAATTTGCAGCTGAATGCTCGCATGGCGAATTTGGTAGCTCTGAATTTGTGCCAAACAAGGAATTGGATAAGTTTACCTTATGGGTTCAATTTTCTTGGTCTTGGGCTTCAAAGATAAGGTGTTTTGTGTCGTTTTGTTTGGAGGGTAATGTGGGGACAATGGGGCAAGTTTGGCGCTACAAGTAAATGATGTTCTTTAATAATAATAATAATAATTATTATTATTATTTTTTGAGAACACAGGCAAGGCCGAAAATGTAGACAATTTCTTAAATATTTTGCGCAATACATAATTATAAAATCTATTATATGATATATTATGAGAACATAGTCAAGGCTGAAAAAATAAGTATTGCTTATATGCTGATATATTGCACGTAAGTGTTGTTCGGATCGGTCATTGTAATCATTGAATTTTATTTAGTAAGAGACTTCGACATCATTTTAATCATACTTATTTTTCCAGTTTTTACCTCGTATTTCTTAAATTGAAAATTAGTAAATGATTCATTTATGTCAGTATGTGTAAAATTGGTGATTATGGAAACTAAAGAGTGGGACAGGATAGTGATTAGGCTCAGGGCCGGGACTGTGAGGGTTTAATATTCTTTAAAAATCACATTTAATAAACATATGAACAAATATTTTATTCTGAAGTTTGTTAAGGGATATATTTAATAGGTTTTAATGCTATTGTTATAAGTTGATGACGATTGTCATCAGATCAACTTCAAATTAAATTAATTGACATACTATCATAAGAGCTCTACAACAATTGGTGGACAAATTTCCGCCCTGAGATAATGTATAATTTTGTAATTCAGAAATATATACAATAATTAATTAACTACAAATAAATATTTAAAAAACTCAAAATAAATCTGATTTGTTTAATAAAAAATATTATTAAGGTTTTAATTATTTTTAATATGTTATTTATCTTTTTAATTTAAAAAAAATAACAATTTCGGAAACTCCACTCCCTCTTTTCCCGTCACCATTTGATCTGATGATATAACATAACTTTCATATTATAATTAATTATTTCATCACTTTTTTTGGTATCAAATATTTCGTATCATCTAAATGCTCTAGTATTATCTTAATGTAGGTCACACCGAACTATATGGAGTACTCATGCAGCATCCTCCGGTCCGGTCCAAAGACGGTTGGGTTTTCATTTTCTTGGACGCTGCCTTTTCTTTTTCATAAAATGAAGTGTTCCAATTTCCATTCATAATAAAAGATGCCCAAATAATTATAAAATTCATAAATAAAATTTAAAAGCTCAAATAAAAACCGATTAGATCATCAAAATATCAAGCCATCATAAAAGCCAATGTCAAAAAATGATTTTGTCAAAAATAAGGAATATAAAAATTAACTAATTTACCCTCCATTTAAAAACTATTCATACTCGTAAAATATCTTTCTTATCTCACATACATATTAATTCCTAAATAAAAATAAAAACCGTACTTCCAATTAGCTAATCCAAATAGATGATAATTTGGAATAAAAATATTTTGGAATATGGGACATAAATAAAATGTGAGCAAATGTGTAATTTATTATAAAAAAGACAATCAAAATTAAACCCACAATCATTTATAAATAGATGGAGTACATGACTAAATGCAATTCACCATTCACGTTGTAAATGGGTCCATATTCTTGTGTAAACTTCATTTAGAGAAAGATACACAAGAATGAAAAACGTGTGTAAGTATATACCTGGGAAACAAAGGGTTCCACATAAATTGTTTGTCCTTGTGTCTTTCTCCCTTCAAAATTTACATAGAAAGATTACAACGAAATAAAGAAATGTAGAGGGTTTGAGTCCGCGCAGTGTATTTGGTCAATAAGATTTGACAATATCAAAGATTTTATCGCTCACTATAATTTAATTATTTCTTTTCATTAACCGATTGATACCTTGCATTTAGTCCAATTAATGAAAACCGTTTAGTGCAACACAACAAAACAATTATGGTTAGGGTGTGCAAAATTAGACCGGACTGAAAAAATTCGGATCGGACCGTACCGGTGATAATTCGGTGCGGTTTACGGTCCATAAAAATGGGATTTTCCGGGTTCTGGTCCGGTCCAAACCCGTAATTTTTCGATTCGTATCGAAATTGGACCGGTTTTTCAAAAAAAAATTCAAAAAATCAGTCCAAACCCGTTTTGATCGGATCGCACTGGAACTTTCGGTCTCCGGTCCAAGAGTTTCCAAAATCCCGGTCTACCGGTCCGGATCGGGACCGTAAATTCCGGTCCATTTTGGTCTCCGGTTCAAGGACTTCTGAGATTCCGGTCTACCGGTCCGAACCGGTTGCACACCCCTAATTATGATAGATTTAATGTGAGGGGTATCACGTAATTCTTACGTACCCAACATATTTTTACTACTAAAGTTTGATATTTTTTAATGTAAAAAATCATACTATTTATATGACCGTCTAATATATGACTTACGTGATGTGCGACGGTCTCACAATATGTTCCGCGCCTTAATAATTTTTAATTTTCCATCCCTTCCATTTTAAGAATTTATAGGAAAGTATAATCACATTATTTACTGATCAATAATAGATTGTACTAATCAGTTTAATATATTACATGAATAAAAATAGATCACATGATCTCAGAAATGTAATTTAGATGATATTATTTATACTTTGAGAACAATGATGGACCCAATAATACAAACAAATCGAAAAAGTCGACGAAAATTATCGACGGGCAGCAACCCATCATTAAAAGGCCTGCATTACCGACGACACAAATTGCTGACGAACTCCCGACAGAACAATGCCGTCGATGTATATGTCTGTCGGCAAGTTCTCGGAAAATTGGCGGCAAAATATCCGCTAAATATGCCGACGGGAAATATTCACCGGCAAGTTTAAAAAAAATAAAAATTAATTCGGATATTAATTACCGACAGAAATAAGCCCGTCGGTAACGCCAGGTTTTTGTTTACCGACGGATACATCCGTCGGCAATGCCGAATTTTTTTACCGGCTGATTCACCGACGGAATCCCGTCTGTCGGTAGATTTCATATAAATTGACCCCAACCAGCGGACAAACTCATTTCAGCAACACAATCACAAAAATTAGGGTTGGCTTGCGAGGAGGAGCCGTCGCCACCACCGAAACACCGTCAACATCACATATTAAGGTATGTTAGCCTTTTAATTCAAAGTTATTTTTTTTAATATAATTTGATTTGAATTTAGGAATCAGGTTTTGAGAAATTGAGTTTGGTGTGTGTGTGTGTGTGCGCGCGCTTGATTTATGCATTTTTTAATGATTTTAGGTTTAGGGTCCATTTATATAATTAAATTAATTTTAAGGTTTAATTTTTAATTAATTATAAATTGGATACGATTATAAATATTTGTATAAAATTAGGGCTAATTAGGTCATTAGTATTCATTTAGGGTTTATATATGCAATTGTGGTTTATTTTAAGATTTAGTTTATAATTGTTTATAAATTAGGTTCGATATTATACATTTGAATTAAATTAGGGATAGATAGGGTTTGGTGTATGTTATTGTTTTTTGTTATATATTATGATTGATTGATGTTGTGATTGGTTGGGTAGACGTCAGTGATGACGTGGTGTACGGCGCCGGCCGGGAGGTTTCGTCCCTCTAATAACGGTTTTCAAAATTGTTTCAAAAATGGTGGTGGTTTTTAAAAAGTTTGAAATTGTTAGGGATGGTGGTTTTGAAATGATGTGGTGATCGGTATGTGAATTGATTGGTTGATATTGTCGTTTTTAAAATTTGTATGATTGAAGTTTGAATTGTTTCCTTTTAGAATACGAACCTTAGACCCATTTGAAATTTAGTAAATAAAGAGTTTGCATAAATATATTTTTTATATGATTTTATTTTGTACAATAAAACATCACATAAAAGAAAAACATATCTATAAGAAAAATCAAACCAATAACAAATCAAAAACAACAATTTAACATACTTAATTAAATATAATCAGACCTTCAATAATTCATAACAATTCTCCTAAATTCTTTATTTTCACATACCAAAAAAATAAAATTAATAATAACGGTAGAACCAAAATAAAATTAATAATAATAATAATAATATAACCAAATTCATATTTACCGTATAATTTTATTAGGCTTAGTCAATTCCTCAATCGTCTTAACAGCTTCCGATTTCTCGTGACTCAAATCTTCGATCTCTAAACTCATTTTCACAATCATAATGCCCTATTTTTGGCGCTTGATCAGTTACCTGAGTATCGAACGGTTAGTTAATCTCATTATTAATTAGAGATTCATAAACATGAAAAATTTAATTTAATAACAAATCTATCATTTGGCACACGATTGGAAATCTTGATCATAACAATTTCATGAATTTCTCCCTGAAATCTTTTTGGTGTTGAAAAGTTGGGGTGAAATGGAAATATGAGTATATTGGTTTTTTGTTGGACTTCTTATGATAACTAGTGGCTGGTGTTCCTTGGTATTTATGTTTCTTTATATAATCATTTATAATTACATTTGTACTAACTTATCAGACTCTAATTATTTATTTGTCCTTAACTCATCGATGATTTATTAGCCTCAATCAATAATTTCAATTGCCGACGGCTTGATAATTCGTCGGCAATTGAAATTACCGACAAAGTATTCGCCGACGCCACAGATCCGTCAGTAATCCATCGACAAACCACTTACCGACGGCTTACTGACGAATATAGTTGTCGGCATTCCATTTTTTTGGTACCGCAAGGGTGGGGCTGATCTTCTTTGTGTAATTTTTTTAATATATACATGCATGTATTTTATTTTAATTTATATATGTATATTTTTATCTGTGATCGACTTCACAATAAATCTTTAATCCATACTTTCAAGTTATTTTTAATTTCTAAGTACATGTTTAAAAAAAATTAAATTAATATAAGTGAGATATTTGAATTTTTAATGAAAAAGTTATGATAATTAACATGAAAACTTAAATATGGTCGTTTTCTTTCTTCTTCTTCTTATTTCGTCAATCATTCATAGTATTTGCCATTCACACAGATATCTGTTCTATATTACTTTCAAGTCAAAATTGATAAATACTCAACAATACACTACTGCAGAACAGGGTTTTAAAGGCGTTTTTTTTTTAGTTTTAACGGCGGTTTCGAACCGCCGTTATATCGACCGCCGTAAATTTTTATGGCGGTTCTTCAAAATCGCCGTGAAAAAAGTGGGATTTAACGGCGGTTCTTGAAAAATACCTTTTTAAAAAGTCTATTTTCCAGAACGAACATTTTACGTCGGTTTTTGAAAAGTACCTTATAGAAAGTAGTAAAAATTAAAAAATAAAAAATGAAAGCACATCTATATATAATTGTTCATATGGTATAATTAAAAATTCATATTAGTACTAGCATTTAGCACAATAATTGAGGACTTTTAAAAAGTATATGATTCATAAGAAAAAAAGAAGAAAGAAAAACATATGGTTATTACATGATTACAAAACTCGTAATTCAAACTCATCTGACTTGCCTTGAACTGCACAATTAATCAACAAGATTTCAAAATCTTTTATCATAAATATTATTCTCCAAATTTGACCAACATTATAGTGTCTACAATAAGAAAAAAAAATATCAAGAAACATTTTTTCCTTTATCTTTGTCACTCTTCCGCACGACAACAAATGAAACTAGACATATATAATTCAGAAACATCCATGGACCTCTCATCATCATCCCTTATTGCGCTAATCGTCAATGCCACCCTTCTCATGCTCACCCTCAAGAACCCAACTCGCGAGGTCTAAACCCGTTATTCACGCCCGTTCAGCCCGTCAGAAGCTCAAGAAGTATTACGCCGTATGTTTTCCAGAGTTTTAGTGGTGCTGAAATGAATTAACGGGTTCATGGCTTGGTATTATCGGAATTCGATTCAATTGCAAGTTTCAAGGTGTTTCGAGCTTTAAAGATAAAGGAAAAAATGAAAATAAAATAATTAAAATATGTAACTATCCTAGGAATTGAAAGTGCAAGTTGGTCGGATGCCTCGTCGTATGCCTCAATAAGTAAATGCAAGCAAGTAATGAAAATAAGCAAGAAAATGCAATGTTTCACCGAGTACAAGCATGCAAGCACAAGGTACAACTATGCATAAAAACTCAAATAAAGCAAATAGACTAAAATTGAAAGCATGAATGGATAAAGCAATGAAAGTAGACGGGAAAGTTTAAAACTTTAAGGAAAATAACAAGCAACAAAGAGTAGATCTAGGATTTAAGCATGAAACAAGGCATAAAAATAAGATTTAAAATAAAGCATATGAAAAATTTAAAATCATGACGATCCAAGACCCGATCTACAATCTAGATATGTCACTCATCTATAATTCATAGCCAAATCATAAGTTTCATCATGAATTCAAGTAGGTAAGACAAAAAGCATGAAATGAAGAAAAATGCATGAAACATATAAAATTACTTGAAATTAAACAAATCAAGGACTTGATCTATGATCTAGATGTGTCACTCAACTAGGATTCATAGCCAATTCACAAGATCAAACACAACTTCTAATACCTAAGGCAAAAAGCATAAAACAAATGGAGAACAAAGCATGAAATTAAAAGAAAGCTTACTAGAGTTAAAGAGAGAATCCAAAAGCTTGATTGAAATTGCAAGGAATTAAAAATCCAAGGGAGTTACTTGAATCCTTCTTGAGCTTACAAACCCAAGGCAAAGCTTGAAAATTAAATCTAGAGAGAGAAATTAAGTCCCAAACCCAAGGCTTGGGTTGGGAGGAGGTGTTTTTACAAAAATGAGAGTTGTAATCTATTTATACTAATTTAATTGGGTTTAAATGGGCCAAATTAGCCAAAAAGGCTTGAAATTCCCGGGTTTGACCAAGTTTGAACCGGAGGCATCTTCCTAAACCCTTGGCTAGACTTTTTGGCACATTTTGGCTTGATATGGCTCGAGATGGCTCGACCATGGCTCGAGATGGGCTGGCCGGAGCCTGGGCGCAGGTGGGCGCTGGTCAGCAGGCCTGGCGGGCACTGGCGCTGGGCGCTGGTCCGGCAGGTGTTACACCCTAAAATTCAGGGATCGGCCATGGCGCCGCAGCTGGGCGTGCCATGGGCAGGATAGTGCCGGCATGGTGCGGCACTTAGTCGGATGTCGGCTAGACTTCGCAGGGATTCGACCCTTGCGCCGAGACGAGGGAATGATGTCGGACAATAGCGGGCGGTTGCGAACTCAGATGGGCGCGGCGCGCAGGCACTCGGCAGCGTGGCCGAGTAGCTTGCGGCGCTGCGCGCGCAGTGCGGACTCGGATGGGCACGGCGCACAGGCGCTCGGCAGCGTGGCCGCGTAGCTTGCGGCGCTGCGCGACACTTACGATCATCGGGGGGAATGGCTCGGAAGCATTCGGGCGCGATGGGACACTTAGTGGGAATTCGAGGGAAAGGGTCACGTGACGCCACGTGACCAACGCGCGATTGAGTTAAGACGCGCGCGCTGTTATCGGAAGTCAGTTAAAGCTTGTGCGATGCACGCGACGGATTAGGGTTGCGAGCTGGGGCGCCGAAAGAGGCAGTTACTGAACGTGCCGAGAAAAGCGGCACATACCGAACGTGCCGAGAGGGAGGCAGCTACTTGGTCGTGCCGAGAAAATAGGCTGTTACCGAACGCGCCGAAATACTTGGGCGGGTCAAAGGAAGGCAGTAACGTAGGCGCACGCATGGGGCACGTGCGAAGCAGTCGTGCACGAACGTGCTCGACACCTGGCGGGATATTACTGGTCCGATTGTTTAACCTAGCGGTTGGGGGTTGGCCTCCGCATTCCTTTGGCTATAAATAGTGCACTTAGTAGCACGGCTTGAAGTGAGAGATGTTCACGCAAGTCTTAGGCATTATTGATCCTTTGTATTGAAATTGAGGAATAAAATATAAAGGTTGGGCATTGCCCGTATATGTTGTGTTGCCTTACTTACGTATTTTGCTACTTACGTATTTACTTGTTGGCTTGCTTGCGTTAATTAAATTGAGTGCAGAAACATATTATACACGAGTGTTTGTGCGAGGGAGTGGCTTACTGGTTTTGTGCAGGAACCAGGCCGCACGACGGTGCAAAGTTGCCGAAAATTTGTGGGCAAAAACTTACCGCGTGACAAGTGGTATCAGAGCCATTTCGGTGGTTCTGATTTTTGTTCGTGATGGAAGAACGAAATCCGCTGCTAGAACGAGTCCTTGCTCTCGAGGCAAGGATGGAGAGGGCTGAGAGTTTCTTTGGACAACCACCAGCGGTGCCGCTGGGGAAGCCGGTGTTCCTACATCTTGAGGAACTGCAAAGAACCATTGATGGGTTGCCGGGGGCGCTTGAGGCACGGTTATTGTCGGTTAATAACGACATTAAGTCCGTTGCGGAGGAAACTGATATTAAATGGGATATCTTCAAGACGGATCTGAATTTGCTGAAAAGATCCATCAGTAGCGGGCAAGGTGATGGGCGTTCCTCGTCGTCTAAAGTAAGGGTGCCTGAACCAAAATCCTTTGGTGGTGAGAGAAACGCCAAGGAACTCGATAATTTCTTGTCGGATATGGAAAACTATTTCAAGGCTGCGCATATCTCGGAGGAGGAAAAAGTTTCGATCACTAGCATGTATTTGTGTGGTGATGCGAAGCTATGGTGGCGCACGCGACTATCTGATGTCGCCAGTGCCGCGCGTGACCTGATTAATTGGTGGGATCGGTTGAAGGAAGAGCTGAAAGATCAGTTCCTCCCGTGCAACACTGCGTGGCTTGCACGGGACAATCTCCGGAAGCTGAAACATGTGGGGACTGTTCGTGAGTACGTGAAAGAGTTCAGTTCGCTGATGTTGGACATCAGGGACATGTCCGATGAGGATAAGCTGTATAATTTTATGGTGGGATTGCAGACTTGGGCCCAAGCCGAGTTGCGTAGGCAAGGGATCAAGGATTTGTCATCGGCTATTGCCGCTGCGGATAGGCTGGTTGATTATCATGTTGTCGGAGCCCCGGACCCTACTCGGAATACTAAGGATTTGGCGAAAGACAAGGGTAAGTCAAACAAGTTTGGGAAGGATGGGAAATTTAAAAAGAAGAAATTTGAGGTGAAAACCAAGACCCAGGAATCCTATAAGCCGCTTGTTATMGATAAAACAAACAAGGGCTGCTATCTATGCGGTGGTGACCATCGGATGCGGGACTGTCCTAAGCGAGGGAAACTTAATGCCCTCGTGGAGGAAACGAGTACGAGATCGAGCGAAGACGGACCCTCTCGTGTGAATCCGTTGCAACTGATAAATGCAATGGTAGGAGAAAGAAGCCAAGCGGGGATTGATGTTTGTAAAAGTTGTGGTGAATGGCCGAAACATCTTGGCGATGATTGATACAGGTGCGTCACACAACTTTGTGTCGGATAGAATGGTTGGGAACTTGGGACTTATAATCCAACCACATGACCGTCGGATTAAGGCGGCCAATTCTGAAGCCAAGCCGGTCAGGGGTATTGCCGAAGTAGATCTGAAGTTGGGAACGTGGCATGGACGTTGCTCGATATCGGTAATAACTCTTGACGATTTTGATTTGATATTAGGAACTGAGTTCCTAGTGAGGGCCAAGTGTGCCGTGATGCCTTACTTGGGTGGGTTGCTAATCGGTGATGAGAAGTCGCCCTCCTTTGTGTGGGGTACGTATGATGCGGAACGGACGGCCGGTGAGTCGGGGATGATTTCAGCGTTGCAGCTGAAGGCAGGATTAAAACATGTCCAAGTTACTTGTCTTGCGGCGCTTATTGAGATCAAACCCGATGTTTATGAGGAAGTGCCCGATAGCGTTGCGAGTTTGTTGACGGAGTTCGAGGACGTGATGCTGCCCGAACTGCCGAAAGAATCGCCACCACGAAGGAAAATTGATCATGTAATTGAGCTGGAACCAGGTACGAGACCTCCATCTCAACCTCCTTACAGGATGGGACGCTCGGAATTGGCGGAGTTGCGGAGACAGTTGGACGAACTGCTGGAAGCTGGGATGATCCAGCCTTCTAGGGCTCCATACGGTTCCCCGGTTCTTTTTCAGAAAAAGGCGGATGGATCAATGCGGATGTGTGTGGATTATCGAGCGTTGAATAAGGTGACTATTAAGAACAAGTACCTTATTTCAAATGTGCTTGACTTGTTCGACAAACTGACGAAGGCACGATTTTACACCAAGATCGATTTGAGGGTGGGCTATTGGCAAGTGCGTATTGCCCCAGTCGATGAGGCGAAAACCACGTGCGTGACGAGGTATGGCTCGTATGAATTTCTGGTAATGCCTTTCGGCTTAACAAATGCCCCAACAACATTTTGTAAATTAATGAATGATGTTCTGTACGAGTTCTTGGATCGATTTGTCGTTGTGTATTTGGATGACATTGTGGTGTATAGTGAGTCCTTGGAGGACCATGTGAATCATATGAGGAAGGTTTTTCAGAATTTGCGTGAATATAAATTGTTCGCGAAGAAGGAAAAGTGCGAGTTCTGTCGTGAGCAAATTGCATTCCTTGGCCACATTGCTAGCCAAGGGCAGATTATGATGGATGCGAAGAAGGTGAAGGTCGTGGTCGAGTGGTAAGATCCTTCTAAGGTAACTGAGTTACGATCATTTTTGGGTTTGGCAAATTATTATCGCAGGTTCATACGTGGGTATTCGAAAATTGTGAGCCCACTGACCGAGTTGCTCAAGAAAGAAACGAAGTGGGACTGGACGGAGGGGTGTCAGGGTGCTTTTGACGGCCTGAAGGATGCGATCTCTTCGGAGCCCGTGCTGAAGTTGCCAGATTTTGAGTTGCCATTTGAAGTCCAGGTTGATGCTTCGGACCGTGCAATCAGAGGGGTGTTGGTGCAGGAAAGGCATCTCATAGCCTTTGAAAGCAGAAAACTCAAAGATGCCGAGATCCGCTATAGCACTCATGAGAAGGAAATGACGGCCGTGATACATTGCTTGGAATCGTGGAGACACTATTTGCTGGGCACTAAGTTCACGGTGGTGACGGATAATATTGCTAACACATATTTTAAAACACAGAAGAAGTTGTCGCCGAAGCAGGCGCGTTGGCAAGAATATCTGGGCGAGTTCGATTTTGAGTGGGTGCACTGACCAAGCGTGCATAATAATGTGGATGATGCGTATGTGGCGGCCCTAACATTGGTGGAGTCGGATATGATCGATAAAATTCGGGAAGCATGCCAAAGCGGTGAAGTTTACCTAAAGCTCGTGGAGCAAGTGAAAGAAGGTCTTGTGCGGAAATATTGGCTAGAGGATGGGTTGCTGTATGTGAAGGGCGCACGGGTCTATGTCCCAAGTGGGCCCTTGTGGCGCCTATTGCTGAGGGAGACTCACGACCCTCTGTGGGCAGGACATCCGGGTGTAGAACGTATGTTTGCTTTGTTGTCTCGCAGGTACTACTGGCCAAGGATGGAGCAAGACGTTCAGTCTTGTGTTCGAACCTGTCTGGTTTGTCAAATGGACAAACACGAGAAGAAGAAAGAGGCGGGATTGTTGCAGCCCCTGCCCATACCTGAAAGAGCGTGGCAGTCCGTATCAATGGACTTTATTTCGGGTTTTCCTAAGGTCGAGGGTAAGGCGTCAATTTTTGTGATTGTTGACCGATTTTCTAAGTATGCTGTGTTTGTTGCTGCGCCGAGTGCTTGTCCGGCGGACATTGCTGCCGAGTTGTTTTTCAGGAATGTGATCAARTATTTTGGGGTGCCGGAGGACATARTCAGTGACCGGGACACYCGATTCACRGGRCGGTTTTGGACCTACTTATTCAAGGCGATGGGGAYGGAGTTAAAATTTTCGACGGYGAACCATCCCCAGACCGATGGGCAGACCGAAAGGATGAATCAATTGCTTGAGGAATATTTGAGGCATTATGTGACGGCAAGTCAGAAAAACTGGGTGGAATTGTTGGACATGGCACAATTTTGTTACAATTTGCACAAGTCATCGGCGACGGGTCTGAGTCCGTTCGAGCTGGTTCATGGGGAACAGCCGATGACACCACATGAGATTGCGGCGCAAAAAACAATAATTGATCGATGAAGCTAGAGACAGCCTAGCTAAGGCCCAAAAGAGGATGATAAAGAACGTGAATCCGGGGCGAAGGTGTGTTGAGTACACCGTGGGGGAGAAAGTTCTGCTCAAGCTAACTCCCCAAATCTGGAAGAAGATAAGTGCCAAGACAGTGCATCGGGGCCTCATCCCTAAATACGATGGGCCGTTCGAGGTAGTGAAAAAGGCGGGCGTTGTGGCTTATCGCTTGAAGTTGCCAGAAAGATTGAAGGTACATCCAACTTTCCATGTGAGTTTTCTGAAAAAATTTCACGAAGACTTGGAAGACGAGTCGAGGAGGCAGGCATTGAGGGCACCTCCGGTAGTCCGGCAGCAATATAACAAGGGTGTTGCGAGAACTTTGGATCACAGAAAATTGGGGCAGAGCAAAAAGATTCAGAGGATGGAGTATCTGGTCCAATGGTCCAACAGTTTGAGGGAGGACGCGACTTGGGAAAAAGGGGTGAACTTGTGGCAGTTCAAGAAAAAGATAGAAAAATACTGGAAGAAGAAGGATCAAGAATCTCCACTTCCGATGCGGACGTCGGACTCTTCGACTGGGGGTGGTTTGTTACACCCCTAAAATTCAGGGATCGGCCATGGCGCGCAGCTGGGCGTGCCATGGGCAGGATAGTGCCGGCATGGTGCGGCACTTAGTCGGATGTCGGCTAGACTTCGCAGGGATTCGACCCTTGCGCCGAGACGAGGGAATGATGTCGGACAATAGCGGGCGGTTGCGAACTCAGATGGGCGCGGCGCGCAGGCACTCGGCAGCGTGGCCGAGTAGCTTGCGGCGCTGCGCGCGCAGTGCGGACTCGGATGGGCACGGCGCACAGGCGCTCGGCAGCGTGGCCGCGTAGCTTGCGGCGCTGCGCGACACTTACGATCATCGGGGGGAATGGCTCGGAAGCATTCGGGCGCGATGGGACACTTAGTGGGAATTCGAGGGAAAGGGTCACGTGACGCCACGTGACCAACGCGCGATTGAGTTAAGACGCGCGCGCTGTTATCGGAAGTCAGTTAAAGCTTGTGCGATGCACGCGACGGATTAGGGTTGCGAGCTGGGGCGCCGAAAGAGGCAGTTACTGAACGTGCCGAGAAAAGCGGCACATACCGAACGTGCCGAGAGGGAGGCAGCTACTTGGTCGTGCCGAGAAAATAGGCTGTTACCGAACGCGCCGAAATACTTGGGCGGGTCAAAGGAAGGCAGTAACGTAGGCGCACGCATGGGGCACGTGCGAAGCAGTCGTGCACGAACGTGCTCGACACCTGGCCAAACCTCAAGGTAATTGAACCAAGTAAACCATTAAAATTATAAGATTAGCAAGAAATAATAAAATCAACAAGATTAGAAAAACAACATAAAAAACCTAAATAACCGACATAAAAACTATTAAAACCACAATAAAACCTAATTAAT
>BMAC01000151.1:763179-795024 GCA_014905375.1 Phtheirospermum japonicum
GAGGAGGACGGCGGCGAGGTTGGAGACAGTCTGCCGAAGGACGGGCGCGGCGAGCGGCAGCGCAGCGGTGGAGGCGGAGGCTGGAGTACAAAAACAGAATGCGTCATCGTACCTTGGAATTTTCAGTGAAACTGAATAGCAGAGCTTCAGAAATTCAACAATGGCGTAGAGGCGGTGGGAGGGATGGGCCGCGTGTAGCCTGTTCGAGTGATGGACATAAGGTGTTTGATGAGGTGTTTTTTTATTTCTAGAAAATGGAAGAATAAAACGAAGAGTTTTAATTTTGTTACTGTGTTCTGATTTTAGGGAATAGGAGATAAAAAAAATTATGATGTGGAGAATGCAGATCGTCGGATGAGACACGGATCAACGGTTGAGACAAGTTGCTTGAGTTGGACGCGGATCGGTGACATGGCATTGGCAGACTACTTTCTACGGCGGTTCTAATAGAAACGCCGTTAAATGTCATCACATTCACGGCGGTTCTAAAGGAACCGACATTAAATCCAGCGAAATAATTAACCTGTGAACTAATTAACGTCGGTTCTTAAGAAACCGCCGTGAATACATGTTAATTCATGGCGGTTCTCAAATAACCGCCGTAGAATGTGCGAGTTTTTACGGCGGTTCTATTAAAACCGCCGTTAAAATCAGTCGATATCCAATTTTAACGTCGATTTTGAGGAAATCACCGTAGAATAACATTTTTAACAGCAGTTTTAGCCACAACCGACGTTAAAAGTATTTTTAAGGCGATTTTGAATGAAACGCCTTTAATTAACAGTCTTAAAAAGCTGCTTTTGTAGTGATAGTCTAAAAAAAACCTCAACTGCCCCCAAACATCAGTATGTTTTATTGTAAGTTAAACAACTTAGTTTCGCTCCCGTTCACCTAAAACCCGTCAATGTGTCAAACAATGAAAGAGATTTTACTTCCTATCAATCCCATTAAATTATAATTTATTTGATTTTTATACCCTTTCCCCTACACTCACCGTAACTTAAAACAAAAAAGTTAAGAATCTTAAGTGTAAAAATAAAGAGAAATGAATTATTCTGTTAGCGGATGAACGACATCTCGTAATTGCACTCTTTTGTAAATTTATTTCATTTATTTAATGGTAATTCGAGATGAAATAGAGTGGTATCCAATACCATGCAGCAGAGTATGCGTAAATAAAACCACTTGACTATTAGACAATAGTAGTATATTTGTTGAATTCCAATGTACCATACTGTCGGTACACTGTCTCGTAAACATAAAATAGTATATAATATATATATTTCATAAAAGTTTTGGTCGGAATTAAAAATATGTTAAATCACACACTAATCCCTCAAAGTCAACAAAACGACCGCCCGCGTTTTATGACAAAGTAGGTTGTACCGTCTCCATCGGACTACGTCCCGCACTTGATAATCTCCCCCACTTCTACTGTCAAAGCATGATCAATGGTCAACGAATGGCCACGTGTTCAAACACCAATCGTGCGGTCTAAAAGTGTCGGTGGTGATGAGAGAGAAAGTTACATCGACACAAATACACAACCCAAGGGCCGCGCGATTGGTGGTTTTGTTGGTCGCCACGTGTGAATGAGTATCTGTGACGTAAGCATCTGCTGCTTTAGTTAGTTACCAAAGGGGGACGCTGACGCATTACATCAACTCCTTGCTACCAAATATTTTTGTAATTTTCTCAAAGTCGCTGAGTGTTGGACAGACATATTAGATTGATATCTTTAACAATCGTTTAATTAGCTAAATTAATTCAACTTTACATCATATAAGACAATATATATACACACAAACCAAATCAAAAACTGCACAATTAACTGTTTTGTCCACAATACCCTTATAATATTTAATTTCAGGGTGGATCCAAAATTTCTAATTTGGGGAAGCCACGTATTAGAAGATAATAATAATTTAGTTATATTGCGAAAATCGACTCGTGTTATAACAAGAGGAAAAATATATTTTTGACCTCTTTGGTGTTGAGTTAAATTAGAAAGAATATTAAATTAAATATAAGAAGGAAAAAAAAGAGCTAGAGAGGGGTGAACGAAAATAAGAAAGACACGTTTATACTTCTAAGTTGATAACATTAATTAGTACGAATAGGGAAAGAAAAAAGAAAAGATGGGGAAAAAAAAGAGAGAAATAGGTGATATTTTTCTAATTTTATATTATTGTGTTTAAAGTTAATTAATGAGATAGAGAAAAAAAAAAGAAGGATAAAAAATACAAAAAAAAAAAAAGGAAATAAACTGAAAGAGAGATGGGTTGTATTTTTAATCCTATTGTTGTTTTTAGATTTAATTAATGAGAAAGAGGAAAATAAAAAGAGAGGAAATGGAAAGATAAAGAATATATAAAAATAATGAATAAAGAATAAAAAAATAAATGAGAAAGAGGAAAATAAAAATAAAGATAAAAAACATAAAAAAGAAGAGGTAGAGAGAAGAAAAAATGAGAGAGAATAAACAAATGAGAAAGATATATATAAAAGAAAGATCAAAAATATAGAAAAACAAGAGAACAAAAAAGAAGTAAAATAGGCATGAAAAAGAGTTGAACCTTGGACCACTTAAGAAGAGATTGTGTACATAAACCATCAGGCCAAGGTACACACTTGTAAGTTGTTGGAAGCCATTTTTTATATAACTGCAAATAACAAAAAGTCATAAATAGTATTATGATTTGAGAATTTTTTTTCTGGGGGGGCCATGGCCCCCTCAAACGACAAGGTAGATCCGCTTAATTTATTTTTTCCTCTCATTTCCTATTTACTTCTTTTCTCAAGGAGCTTGTCCCAAGCCTTGTCATTGAGGGTTATTTTGTTTATGAATTTATTTTTGTATTTATGTTAAAAAGTACTGTTATCGATGAGATATGAATACCGATTGCTTAGGACAACACCATTTGAAGCTTAGAGGTTATGCATACCATTCTAGTTCATTTAAGCCTGTTCAAAGAAAAATAAATAAAAATTGAATCGCCCTGACTCGTAAAATAGGGTAATCGTACCGACCAGAGGCACCAGAACGGGTACATGAGCAAATTATAAGAATGTTGGGGCTGGTGGTCGTGATTCGGATTGTGTAAATCGGCGGACAATTTTGTAATTATAAATAGTAAGTAGACACACAAAAACCCTTAATTCTCTTCTTGGTTCTTATTTTACCCCATCTATTCATTGACAGTTCAGTCACACAAATATTAATTTTATTATTATTGATTTTATAAGTTGATGTTATCGTTTAATATGATTTTCATTAAGTTAATTACTACTAATTTGACAAATACTGAGTTTTAATGTTTTCAAGTGCCAACATGTTAATGCATATTCTTGAAATTAATTTGCGAAAAACATACAAAAAAACTTGGTAATATTTTATATTACTCATCTTAATATTTTACTCCAAAATTCCAAGTCCATTAGATGGATCGGGTCGGTTACCCGACTTACTTGAACCGATTTTACAAGTAACTGAAAGATGGGGCACTGTTAACTATGAATTGGTTTGCAGTTTGAATTTTTATCAAACTAATTCTACTTATTCGGTTAAAAAAATGCTCGCGAACCGAGGTATCGATTCGTCAACATCAAATCAACACCCTACCGCTAGGTAAATAAATTAATTTACCCCAAATTGAAATATTTATGAATATTTCAGAAAATACATTATGTAATCATGCACTTTTTCATTCCACCACCTTTACAAATATTTCTGGAAAACACATTCTATCACCAAATCACTTCGTTTAGTCCATAATTCACGATATTTCTAATAATCGATCATTTCACTATTTGTTTTGCTAATGTCACGTTAATTTTAATAATTATATTTTCAAATCAAATCATACTATATATCAAGTCTCAGTATTCATGATTCTTGTTTATTTCATTATTATGTTCTAGAAGGAACGAAAAAAGATCCAAAACGAAACCATATCAAGTCCAAACTAAATTGCGGGTAGAAGACGAGAACAATTGGCATTTAAGCTGAATGACCTTTTCTTTTCTTTCTGGTTTTGATCAATAACTTAGTTCTTATTGACATAGAAGAGAAAGTGACTTTATGTATTATTAGTGTAAAAATTGGAGGGTGTAGGTCAAGAAACTCGGATGTACGCTTTCACGCAAAGCTTGAGTTAGTGGTTAGGGAATGGACAAGTAAAAATCTTGGAGTTGGAGATACAAATGTCACAAAAAGGTTGAATTATGAACAAACAATATAAGTTGGTGAGGGTAATAATATACAAATAGGCCGGCTTGGGACCAACTACTATGGAAATTCTTTCCCTTTTTTTCAAAATGTTATGCTATAGTTTTTTCTAGAGTTGACAAGATTTTATTAAATTAAGAATATTTGCATATAGTGTATTGTGTATAGGCAGTGAGACAAATGATTTTTCTTTTTTTAATGATATTTCTTACTTGAAACAAGTACGTTGGTAATAAGAATCAATGGTATTTTTATGAAAATGAGTAAAATAATATTGTATTATTATTATTATTATTATTTATGTTTCGAAAACAATTATTCTTAACCTAAATAATCTCTAGATTTGATACACTAAATCATCCACATGTGCAACAAGAGCGTGATTACTAAATATTCCATCCATATCACCATCAATGTGGTTTTAGGGGGGGAAATGTTTTTCAAAATAATTTTTATTCTACATTTTAAATGTAAATTTGTATTACTATTAGAAGACAAAATTAGGAAAGAGACAACTTATGAAAAGAGAAAAAACCTTTGGTAAGAATAATGTGATCATTTAGTTTATCCTTGAATTTGGGAACATAAATCTAATAAAACATATATGGTACTATGTGGGAAGTTTTGCTTAAAAAGTCTATTACAAAAAACCCATCAATATTCCCACGAATAGGCCATAGTTAAGTTATTAATGTTATTATGTTTCGAAACATCTCTTTCGTTTATGTCTTCAACTAATATTATACCCATGAGATGTACGGTTCATATCATGACAAAATAGAACTATAAAGTATATATGAATACTATTAAAAACTAACAAAATTATGTTAAATTATACATACAAATGCCAATAGGGGTGAGCGGAACCGGGTACCCGATCAATTTTCTTGGAACCGAAATCAGAACCGGTTGGAATCGGGTCCAAAAAAAGAGAACCGGTCTCGGAATCGGTACTAACCGGGTCCAAAGTTTCTGGAACCGGTCCCGGATCCGGTGGGTACCGGTTCCGAAACCGGGTACCCGGTCCTTATTTGAATTTTTTCTTTTTTTAAGTTTATAATAATAAATTTGCTAAACTACGTATACTCCATGTCATTATTTCCCTACTATATGTGCTCTTGTCTAAAATAAAGTGTACAATACATTAGTATTAGCTTCCTCCTATTTACATAAAGTAAGTCCACAATATAGATTTTTTTTAATATCCTACTACATCAATTATATAACATTATAATACGAAATTTCATGAAAACAAATTCACAAATACATAATATAATAACAAGTCCACAACATTCATCAGTACAAAGTTTTCAAACTTGTTCATAATAAGAGATCACAAAACAACAAAATACATAAAAAATACTCAAAATACATTTAAATATATTAAATACTTAAAAATTCGGTACCGGGTACCCAGTTTAAGAACCGTTACCAGTGGATACCCAGTCCCGAAATCGGTCCCACCGGGTACCTACTGGATACCGGGTCTCGAAAGTCTAGACCTAGAACCGGAACCGATTTCAACCGGTTCCAAAAAATTGAAACCAGAACCGGTACCAGCAGGTCCGGTTCTGGGACTGAACACGACAGGTCCCAAGCGGTTCCGGGTCTGGGACCGGGTACCCAGTATTTCTGCTCAACCCTAAATGCCAAGGTCTAATTTTATATAAACATAAACCGATAATGTCTTACTAAATAATGGATCACTAAACCATAAATATCCGAACTTAGATGGTGGGGTTCGTCAAGCCCATGCAATAATGCAACACATGTTCATGTTAGAAATTATGAAGTAAATTATTATTTTCTTGAATTTTTATTCAATTGGTATTTGGATAATTTTATAAAAATTAAGACTTGCAACTCCTAAACTATAACGGAGGTGGTAATAGAATGTAACACTCAATTTAACGTGTATTGAATTGTGTAACTCCCCCATCTTATCTCAATTTTCAATGCTTGAAAGGTCAACTGTTAGCGTATATATAGAGACTACGAGTACAACAATTCAACACAAGAAAAATCCACATATTTGCATAAGTATAAGCCATTGCATATTGATAGAAATAATTCTATTGGCCTCTTGCATTTTTTATGATAAGATTCAGGCATAATCCTCGGTTGCCGGAGACGAAAGGTAATCCAATTTACCTATCTTATTCTAAAAAATAGACGCCCGGAATAAGGGGCGAATCGATTTTAAGGAAAACGTGTTGAACACGTGATTCAAGTTTTATATATAAGCGTTTCAATTTTGAATTATGCTTTGTCAAAATGATTGACGATTTATATTAGAGTATATCTCTATTCAGAAGATGTGACATTCTTAATCCATGTCTAATCTTTACTTATTAAATGTTATTATCATTAACTTATTTTATATTTAATATATTGATTAAATTCATTAATAATTATTAGTTACATACTTTCAAAGTTCAAAAATCTCATACTCTCAACTTGTGTAACATTGTACTGGTATCCACTCAATTATTTATTAATTATTATTATATAATTTTATATTTTGTGTTTAGATCATATTCATTACTAATATTTAATTACGTACTTATATTATTATAAACAACTCGTAATTAAATTATATTAAATATTTTATAATTCAATTATATTATTATTTTAACTTTTATTATAATTACAACCTGTTTAATTATTTTTATAATTCAGTTTTTTCTTAATTAAAATTATTTCATATGTAAATTGTATGTTAATTAATATAACTAATTTATTTTTTCCACCAATTGTAAATGACTTATTTATATTTTTATAATAGGAGAATAAAAGGAAAATATTGAATTAGATAAAATATAATAAAAGAAAAATATTAAATTTAGCAAAATATAATAAAATAAAAAGATTAAATTAGGCAAGATAAAATAAAAGGAAAGTATTAATTAGATAGATGTTAAGTTCGAATGACACATAAGCAACCGAAACACCAAAATTTTTTATTTTTGTTAAACGAAGTATACGAAATAGACACATATGTTTGAAAGTTTTTGCATTACATATAGAGGTGATATGAGTCCAACTCTTCTTTCTCTTTTCAGTATGATAATAAATCATATTTATTCATAAGTCTTTAACTTCGATTTGGTAGATTTTTCTCCCACTAGATTTATGTGAAACAAGATTTTTGATGAGACGATTATTGAATATGCGGTAATTTAAAATGGATACATAAAATATGTATACAAAAAACTTATCTCTAAAGCTTTCCTACTCTGATTTAGTTTATGATTGGTAAGTATAACAATATAACTTATAGCTTAAGCTCCTTTTATTAAAAAGAGTTTTATTTAGTTTAATGAGTTTATTTAAAAAGTTCAAATTTATCTAGATGCTACCATTACAAGCGTTTCAAATAAACTCATGAAGTTTTTTTTGATTTTATTCATATTTAACCTTTTATTTTTTAGAAAATATAAATACTTGTACGAGATCGATCTCATAAAATGAGATCACTTTTAATTTATCCACACATCTAAATGGATGGTAATGTTGGGATACTGAATGTGTTTGTGCGGGTCAAATGATGAGTATGATTGAAAGTGGTTTCAGTATGAGACTGGTCTCAGAGGAGACCCACTCTTTTGAAACACTACACTATTATGTCATTAAGTATTTAAAACAAGTATTTTTATTCCATTCATCATATTATTAATTATTAATTGAATATTTGAACTTATTTTAGTATTGCGCAATTATTATTATTATTATTATTTTAGTTTGATTGTATAAATTAACATACAATAGAAAGAAAAAAATAATTTCTCTCCACAACCCATTAAAAAAAAGTATCGTGCAATTATTGAAAATTAGTGTTCCCCAACCCATTAAAAACAATATTTTACAATTATTGAAAACTAGCATATAAATATTTTCAATGAGATCTTTAACAGACACAACAATAATTAGATATTTAAAATTCTAAAAAAAAAATATTGTTATTTTAAACATGTATTTTTTGTATAATTTTATATTTTTGAACTAACTTATCAACTAAATTTGTCAAATATTTTTATTATAACATCTAACTTTTCAATTATCAACCATCATCTCTTAACTGACTTATCAATTATTACCGGCTATTTTTTTAACTTTGTCCAACCTCAGTGGATGACTAATATTACAACTTTATAACATTAGTTTTGTACTAACAAAGGACTCTTCTCTTTCGATTTACAATAATATAAAATGTGCAAGGAGATAATAGTTTGTAAGAGCTCAGCCAGAACTCATCAACATAAGACAAATTAATTCAAAAGAGACTGTAAAATTGGTACCTTATCCATGAACCTAATCGATACTCTTTTGAATGCATAAAATGATTGGTGAGATCATCGAAAGATTATTACAATTTCCAATTCACGTGATAATTAATAGATTGAGACTTCATGTTCCATGATCTAATTACACTCCCAAAAAAAAAAAAAAAGGTTTTTTTACCTAGGGGGAAGCTAAAATCTCTCGATAATCAATTTATCGAGGAAAAATTCTTTTCGGTAAAAATTTTCGAGGGGAATCTTGCCCTCGATAAATTTTTCCGAGGGAATTATTGAAGGTTCCTTCATTCGGTAAATTCTCTTGGGGCTAAATGCATATGCCCTCGAAAAAATCGAAGGGACAAATACCCTCGGAAAATTGAGGGATAATGCCCTCGAAAACCCGAGAAAAATTTGCCCTCGGAAAAATTGAGGGAATATAGGCCCTCGGAAAAATCGAGGAAATACCGCCCCGGATTTCCTCTCGAAAATATTAAAAAAATAATATTTTTTTAAAAAAGAAAAAAATCGACGAAATTCTTGCCATAACATTTACAAACCACCATCGCATAAATTTTAAAAGATAATTGCATAATTGAACTCTTAATGAATATTAACGAACCCTAATTGCATAATCAAACCCTAATTATCCCTAAATTAAATCTTAATTATATAATTAATTCTAAATTGAACCCTAATTATATAATTATCCATAAATTGAACCCTAATTATATAATTAATTATAAATTGAACCCTAATTATATAATTATCCCTAAATTGAACCTTAATAATTATTTTTAAATTGAACCATAATTATATAACTAATCCTAAATTGAGCCCTAATTATATAATTATTCATAAATTGAACCCTAATTATATAATTATTCTTAAATTGAACCCTAATTATATAATTATTCCTAAATTGAATCCTATTATATAATTATTCCTAAATTCAACCCTAAATATAAATTAAACTCTTAAATTAATCCTAATTATAAATTAAATTTAAAACTATATAAATCACAATAACAAATAATAGGGATGTTATTGATTAGAGTAGATTTGTCCTTATTTTTATTAGTATTTTAGTATGTTTTTCTATTTGTTTTTGGTATAAGTTGGACGATTTAAGCTTAATTCCGTATTTTTATAGTTCTGACTTATTTTACCGTATTTTAATCGTAATTGATGCAAATAGGTGATATTTCGTTGTTTTCACCTTACAGCTAAGTAACCGGAAGAGTTCAACGCGTAATAGATGAAGTTCGATGTTCAAGAGTAGGAGAACGAGCTTTCCGGCGAAACGAGTAGCAAAAGATAGAGAGACGGAGGCAGACGCGCAGTCGCGTCGACTGACGCGACCGTCAACACTACGTCGACGCGAGCCATGATCCGCGTCAGTCGACGCAGCGTCGACGCACTGTCGACGCTACTTGCTGAAGCGTCGATGTCGACGCACCGATGTCGACGCAACGTCGACGCTACTTGCTGAAGCGTCGATGTCGACGTACCCGCCCAGTCGATGCGCACTCCCAGGCAGCACCGACGCCGAGCACCAGCACGCGTCAGTCGACGCACCGTCGACGCGACGGCCCAGAATTCGGATTTTAGGGTTTCTTGTGCGCCAAGACTTGCAATATCTATATAAACCCTCTATATTTCGGATTTTTGAGGAGAGACACCAGAGACACGACCCCCCTAGGGTATTTTAGCTGATAATAAACATAATTTCACGTCTCATATCGAGATTTGAAGACGGAGATCAAGGATCGAAGAACAACGTGTCCAAAACATCGAATTCGAGTTCGGGATTCATTCTTCGCCCAAGATCAACGTTCAAACTCCGGAATAGCTGAAACTTTTTACTGCTTTTAGTAGTTTTAAAAGGTTTTCTAAACTCTTAGTTAGTTTAGTAGTTAATTTCTAGTTTAATTGTTAGTTTAATTCTTGGTTAATCTCTTAGTTAATTCTAGTTTAATTAGTTTAATCGTTTTATGCTTGGATATTGGATATTGGTTAATTTAGTTTATTTATGCGAATTGATGAATATTTCGTTATTCTTTAATCTTAGATTATTATGATTCATTGCTTAGTGGTAATTTCTTGTGCTCATACTTTTAGATTCGTTAATTAGGCTGCGTATTATTGATAGTTTAATTATAGCTCGTAGTTGATAATCTAGTTTAAAGTGATTAGTTTAATTAGCTTTAGTTTAATTATTGTCGTAGTTCATAATGATCAAATCAATTTATTTTAAAACCCCAATTGTACATGTATTTTATTTCGTAATTTGAGAAAAATATTCGAAAGACCGAATAGTTGTTTTCTCGAGAGGTTCGACTCGAGTCAAACTTATCACCCTATAATTACCTCGTACACTTGCGAGCAAACTAACGTGCTTTTAAATTAATTAAAAACGGGGTGCACAAAAGTTTGAGTCAGTTACCTTGGCTGGCGGTGGTGGGTTGCTGCGGCAGGGAGGGAAAGCGGCTGCGAGCCTTTTTATTTTTTATTATTTGTTTGCTTTGCTTCGAGTGCAGAGTGCAGCGGGCTGTCCTGCTGTTGTTTTATTAAACCGGACTGAGGGAAAAAATAACCCTAAAATTATATAAATTAAATTAACAAATAAAAAGGGATGTTACACTAGCGGTTGTGGGTTGCTGCGGCGGCCGTGGAGGGAAAGCGGCGAGCCTTTTTTTTTTTTTTGATCTGTTTGCTTTGCTTCGAGTGCAGAGTGCAGCGGGCTATCCCTGCTGCTGTTTTATTAAACCAGACCGAGGGAAATATTGTCCTCGAAAAGACCTTCGGCAATAGCAAAGGCAACCTCTTCCCCTCGGTTTTTTCAAGGGGAAAATCCTCCCCTCGATTTTTCTAATAAAAAAAATAAAATAAAATAAAACTGAGGGGACAAATTCCCCTCAGGATTTCTGAGGATGATCTAATTCCCCTCGATTTTTTTAATTAAAAAAACCGAATAAAAATAAAAAAAAATAAAAAATACGTATTTAACGATCAACACCCGATACTCGTTGTTCCATAACATCGAGACTCACCCCGTGCATAAAATGATAGTATTCTTTTATTTTACGCATTTTCTATTTTTTTTGAATTTTTTATTTAAAAACTAAAAAAATAGAAAACGCGTATTTACCACTCGATCCTCGTGGTTCCATGACATCGAGATGCACCCCGTGCATAAAATGATAATATATTCTTTTTTATCTTTACGCATTTTCAATTTTTTTTATTTTTTATTTAAAAAAGAAAAAAAAAAGAAAAATGCTTATTTGCCGATCAACATGTTCCATGAAATTGAGTCGCACCCCGTGCCACCTTCACAAAATCACGACGTTTCGTCGTTTTGCTTTTTCAACCGAACAAGTTGGTCGATCGATCGTATCTTGGTTGTTTGTTGAATTACACAACATATGTAATTACACACACGCCCGAAGATATTTTTTAATCTAAACCGGCTCAAAACCACCCCACGTGCCTAAAAGATAGGATTTATTTTATTTTTAAGATGTTTCTATTTTTTATTTAATTTGAAAAAACCAAGGGGACAAATTCCCCTCGTGATTTCCGTGTGGGATCTATTTCCTCTCGGGTTTTCCAAGGGGAAAATCCTCCCCTCGTTTTTTTAGTTTAAAAAATAAAAAAAAAATAAAAAATGCGTATTTAACGATCAACACCTGATTCTCGTGGTTCCATGATATCGAGACGCACCCCGTGCCATCTTCACAAAATCACGATACTTCGTCGCTTCGCGTTTTCAATTGAACAAGTTGATCGATCGATCATATCTTGGCTGTTGGTCGAATTACACGACACGTGTAAATACGCACATGTTAGATGATATTTTTAAATCAAAACCGGGTCAAAACCACCCCACGCGCCTAAAATGATAGGATTTATTTTATTTTAAGATTTCTCTGTTTTTTTTCTATTTTTTCTATTTTTTATTTAATTAAAAAAACTGAGGGGACAAATTCCACTCGTTATTTTCGAGGGGGATCTAATTCCCCTCGGTTTAGATGTAAATGGTGTACAAATTTATGTGAATTTTTGTTTTTTTCAATTGACGTCCCATTGAAAATGCTTTACATGCTCCATTTATTTAAGTATATAGGAATAATGAATAGAATAAAGAGTGAAAAAAGAAATGAAATAGAAGATGTGGATTCATAATTGATTCATATTCCAAATCTGACTAATATCTCAAACTTATCTATGCGTATTTTCGTCCGCATTAACTCGCAAATATCCTATCCAAATCACATATATTGTTAGAGAAAGGAAAAGGTGTCTTCGAAGGCCATAAATCTCAAAATTTAATGTTATTTTGCCCTCTGAGATTCAGTCTCTCATACATGACTTGTGTTGTGTTGTTATTTTTACCTACTATTACATTACATTGATATAATTTGTAAGTTAATATATGAAGTATGGAAATTTAATTGGTGATCGCTTAAATGGTGTTTTCCTTTTTTTAACTATTATAAGTAAATAAGAGGAAAATGTGAGATGCCAAACCAATGTGATTCTCGCCACTATAACACATAATAATAAAAGGAAATTACACTAAACATCTGTATTGTTCGAGTTATTTATACTTTTAACATATAATTTTCTTTTATAGTTTATCATATAAATTAAATGCTTTTTGCACTTTACCTTTTACCTAATATATGGATAGTTTTATCCCTAACACTTTTCTAGAAAATTATGTGCTTTTGCACTTTAGTATATATACAAATATCTTCATACTTTACCATATAACTCATTTTAATTATTTATTTTTATATTATACTTATTCATTACCGACTAAAATTAAATAAATAAATATTATAATTATAATTGAAATATTCACTTTTCTATGATTATTATAATTAAAAAAACCGAACTAAACAAATTATTTTGCAGTCTCAAACGCGTGCCAATATCATACCAAAAACAAAATAAGTTCGATTCAATTTTGTAAAAACTATGATATTTCAGTAAATTAAGAATTTTAGAAAAATCGAATTAATTTGACTATTTTGATAGTTTTGAAGCGTGTACCAAATTTAATAACTTCGGGTTGAATTTTTTTATTTTTAATATTTAATTAAAATAAAATTTTGCAAAATAAACAACTTTATATATTAAAATACATTAATCAATAAAACATGGAATTCTCCAAAGTTTCTGGAATAAAACGTGCAAGAAATCACATATTTGATAGACTATAATGTAGTAACAAAAATACAAGGGCTAAAGTAATTTCCCCTAAAAATAATTACGAAAAGGTAAAAACAAGGACGAATGACAGAAGCATGCGACCGGTCTGATTTCGATTCGCCACCCGCTTTCTTCAGTCATCTCAATCTAATAGACATCTGTCCTAATTTGTATTTAACCCTTCCTATGGGTCCCACAGCTCTATAATTAACACCACAATCATTAGCAACACTTCGAAATACCCAAATCACCCTTCCTTCGACCACATGTCCGATAGTTATTCTAGCCCACAAATTGTAATCATAGGTCAGCGGACACCTAAGCCTGCCCATCCAGTATAACACGCAAAAATTCTAGACCATATAGCAGAATGAAATTGCCCCACAAATTAATTAAAAATTCATTTTTTATGAGTTTTATTAAAAGTTGGATAAAAAATTGTCCTTGATAAATATGAAGTGAATTTTTTTAGTTACCCTGGCCTTTCCCATTCACTTTTCAACACTTGAAACCTTTGGCGGCTTTGTTTGGTGATTTTCTGAGTCCAATAATTTCATTTAAATTTTTTTCTTGATTGGAACAAGGTCCACATTAAAAAAATATTATATTTAATTTTGTATATATATAGTAATAATATGTGCTCAATGTTCTGTTGTATTCGCTGTCCATACAAAAATTTCTTTTATATCTCTAATTTAGCCCTCTTTCTCTCTCTTCTTCGTCGAGTCTTCTTTCTCCAGCCAGGCAGAGAGAGAAAGAGAGAGTGACCGCACTATAATCAACTCAATATTCATTTATTTTTGTTTCCAATTTAATTCTTTGCCGCCGTAGACATTGATTTTGACGGCTAATTGCCACCGGCGGGCTAATCGGAGCTCGCAGGCTCAATATTCTTCGCCAGATTTCACGCGTCAACTGATTGCTAACTACATTCCGGGCTTTAGGTAAGAGATCTGTATTTTTCTTCTCTCTTTCAACAATTTCAACTCCGAGTCACGTAATTAAATAAATTCCTCCCACCGGAAACCAATTTCCGGTGATCTTTTTTTTTTACTGTTCACATTCACGGATTTTGACTTTTTTTTTCCCTCCTGAGCGGTTAAAGTATTGGGAAAAAGTAAAATAAAAAATCAATCCCATTCAGTTTTATATACATGGTTGTTACCTGCCAATACATACAGTTACTGGTGCAGGTGTATGAATTAAAGATATAGATTCTTTTGTATGGACGCGTGGCTATGGCGTTGTATTGGTGTAATGCTGAGTTTTTTTTTTCAGAAGCTTTATATTTGTTTGTCATTTTTCTTTTTCTGAGATGGGATATGTGTGACTTTAACTCTAGATCAACTTGGAGTCGATGCTTTTGATCTGCTGAGTGCAAAATCTTCTCGAAAATCCCAATCCGAGAAAAGATGATGCGAATGAGGAGTAAGAATGACTCTCTGCCGCCGCAAATCAATGGCGGCGATTCGGGCCGCCGTGGAGGCGATGTGAAGGAGTGGGAGCTTAGGCCCGGCGGAATGTTGGTGCAAACCCGAACCGACGTGGACCAAATTCGTGTGCCGGCACCAACCATTCGGGTCCGGGTCAAACACGGGTCAATTTATCATGAGATTCGGATCGGCTCACAAGCCACCTTTGGTAATTCTAACAATTTAGCAGTAATTTTCTTTCTTTTTTTTTTTTTTTGTTTTTTAAATAATATTGTTGGGATGTAAGTTGATTGTGAAAATTGATGGTATGGTTGGTGAAAATCACAGGGGAGTTGAAGAAGATGTTATCCGGGCCGACGGGCTTGCACCACCAGGACCAGAAGCTATTTTACAAGGATAAAGAGAGGGATTCAAAGGCGTTTCTCGACACATCAGGAGTGAAGGACAAATCCAAAATCGTGTTACAGGAGGACCCGATCAGCCAAGAAAAACGCTACTTAGAAATGAGGAAGAACGCGAAAATGGAAAAGGCTGCGAAATCCATTTCCGAAATCAGCTTGGATGTGGATCGGCTCGCCGGACAGGTTATTAGTGTTTTCACTCCCCCCCTAGTAATGCAATACATGCGAGTCATTATTAATTTGAAGTTAATTCACGTTTTAGGTATCTGCACTTGAGTCTGTGATATCTAAAGGTGGGAAAGTGGCTGAAAAGGACGTCGTAAATGTTATCGAGTCGTTAATGAATCAATTGCTTAGATTGGATGGGATCATTGCTGACGGTGATGTCAAATTACAGAGGAAAATGCAGGTATTGAATTTTGATTTGAATTTAAAAAATTAAATAAAATTACAACGCAGAATCTTAATAATGTTGTTGAAATTTTGGAAGGTGAGGAGAGTTCAAAAGTACGTCGAGACTCTTGATGTGTTAAAGATGAAAAACTCGTTGCCAACGGGAAATGGTACTGATGTCCCGTTGCAGCCGAGGTTTTCAAATGGGGACGTATCGTCCCCTGTTGACCAGCAACAAGGAAGGGTTTCGTTCGGACATTCGTTGATCGATTCACCGGTTCAACAGCAGCAACAGCCATCGAGACACTCGGCGTCAGGTGCGTCTGTTGTAATAACGACGCAATGGGAGACTTTTGACTCAGCACCGGGACCAATGACGGGGGGCCCGTCGACGTCAACTGGCACAGTCCATCCGGCACAACCTAGTTTTACATGGGATTTGCTTTGAGTAGGTAATAGATCAAAGTATATGTGCTAGTGTGTGGATTAATGTGCATTTTGGATTTGTTGTTTTCTAAAGTTTGGTTTGGTATCTATTGTCCATTCTTTTCTGTATTTAGAGTTTTTGTTAGCTTTTTTTCTTTTCTTTTCTTTCCTTTTTTCATTTGTCATTCAACTTCGGAATAAAGTTGGTGTTACCTTCATATTATTGAACTAATTCAACTTGTAATGTCTCCTCCACTATTCATACCTATTCAGAGTTTATAAGTAAATACATTTTTCCACTCAACAATCGGAATTTGTCAAAGTTATGTGAAGCTTCTTTTGATATTCTAGGTATGTTTAAAGCGGTGTTTTGAAAAGCGCTAGGCAGATGACAGACTAAATCCTAGACAAGGTTCTTTCATCTAGGCAGTGCATTTTGTGATCGCTTGAGTTATTTATTTTATTTTATTTTTTCTTTTTGGGAAAAAGTCAATTATTGAGTAAGGATGATTAATCTTTATACCTTGCTTCCTATCAAGGGTGCATAAAGACAAGAGAGAACATGAACTAGGAGAGGGATATCTGTGATGGAATAACTAACCCACCTAAATGATTGAAGGACAAGTCTTTTCGAAGGTGGGTGCAGAAAAAAATCATGATATTGCTTTCGTTTAAGCATTGGAATAGGATTGGTTCTTTTGGATCTCAAGTCTCTTTTATTCCACTTCTTTCCAGATATGGGAACCTGGCGTTTTTTGCAGGGTGATGATCTCTTTGGAGCTAAGTAATTACTACATTTAGTAACTAACCAATTTAGATTAATTGGTTATAATTTATACAAGCTTTAGGTGGACCAAAAGGCTCATCATCCCTTCAACGGCCTTTTTGTGATTCTTGGGCCAAAGTTTGGAAGTTGATTTTTTATACCAATGGACCTTGTCCATGTAGCAAATGGACCCAGCGTGTGTCCAAATTGATGGCCATTTATTTCAAAATAATCGTAGCTTTCTACACCAGTGGTTTTGCTTCGTACCCTTCCAAATTTTTTAAAACAAATGACCTAATTTTAAGCTATCTATAATATTTCTATTATATTAATTTCTAACATACCCACCCACCTCTCCTCTCTATCTCTATCGTCTGTTGGAATGGAGAAGTCATTGTTTGGACAATTAGGTGTGTAGAGTAAAATGTATATTTGTCGTTGGAACAGTAAAATTTTGTATTGAATGATATGTTAAATATGATAACTGGAGTATGGAGTTAGAAACTCTTTAACATGCATTTTTAGTTTTTTCTTTTTTTTAAAAAAGAAAAAAATATTATTATAGTTATTACTTGACATTAAATCAACTTAGATAACTTTGTAATGTTTTTTTAATCCATTAAATAATACACGGGCTTGCTAAATGAGGAGTATTTTTCATTAACTTCGAAAGGCATAATAATATATATATAGGTTACGTTATACGTATAATATTCCACCTCCATAATACAAACTTTCTAATAACAAAGCACAAGCAGTCATATTCACTCTTCACATGTGTACAATGGCAAGACACTGAAGCACAGTTCTGAAAGCAGAGGTTAGTCAATTTTGACAACCCATCCCCAATTGTCCTCCTTAGTCCCTCTTTGGATCTCCAAAAGCTCCGAATAAAGCTTATGCGACACAAGCTCACTGCTCATCTCATATTCAATCCTGTCGAAACAAATGCACAACATATACTATATATCTTTAGTTATTACAAACAAAATAGGAAAGTTAGTTCATAAAAAAATAAATGTGTTCGGTGGTTATTTGTAAATTGATTTTGGAAATAAGTCGTTTTTTCAAAAGTCCATTTCATAGATGCATTACCTGTTACCCTTGTAAGTAACACTTCCTACCGGAACAACACCAACTGCAGTTCCGGTGCAGAACACTTCATCCGCATCGCTCAATTCTTCAATAGGGATACAACGCTCCTCAACCTTGGTCCGTTAGTTTGAAAACCTTCGTTATTAAGTTGGTTTTATAACTCTAAAACACAATCATTCTGCCACGACACGACTTAAGAAGATGTACCTGGTAACCCAGATGACGTGCAATATCAATGATGCTTTTACGCGTAACTCCCTCAAGAATAGTACCGTTGGGTGCTGGAGTCGAAAGAACATTGCCCTGCACACAATCGTCAACATCAGATTTGATAGATCATATGCATATAAATATCCGAGGCAGAGGCAAGGCAAGTGTACCTTTAGTATGAAGATGTTACAAGAAGACACCTCTTCAATGTTTCTTTTGTTCACGGAGTCCAAGTACAAGACATCAGAGAACCCTCTGTCCCTTGCTCTACTCATGGCTTTCAAGACCTAATTATCGATCTCTTCACATTAATATTATAGCATATGTTATCAAACACATTAATTAATAATTGAAAATAAAAGAATATTTTACCGGCGCGTAGTTGGTAATGCTCTTCACACCTCCAGCACCGCCGCGAGTGGTTCGATGAAACTCGTCTTCGACATATAAGTTGAGGGGTGCTGTTCCTTCCTGTAACAATAAACCCATATAATAAAAATGAATTAATTAGTGTACTTAATAATTTTTTTTTTTTTCATATATACCTTAAAATAGTTGCCAACAGGGGAAGCGTACACTAAAAAAGTGTACTCAGAAGCAGGTGCCAAACCCAGTACAGGTCCACTTCCTATCAGCAGAGGTCTTATGTATAAGGACCCTTTTCCTGGAGGTGGGATCTGCTTTCAATTCAAGATTCATAATTAAGAGAAAAAAAGAATAAACAGGACGAAAGAGCGATTAAAGTGAGGGCAACACTCTTGTCAGGTCGGACTAATGGATACCAAAATTTCATATCAATATATAATAGTACAAAAGCCAGTACATTATAGTGAAAAATCAATACAATAATCATAGTACCAATACATCATGGTATAAAAACTAATACATCATATCACGGGTCAAAGATTTATGGAAAATCAATACTTTCGACTACAAAACCAATATATCATAGTAAAAAAACTAACACAAATGTTTGCTAATAATTGAATACTACCTACCCAGCGAGTATTGGCGAGTGCAGTTTGCTTGAGAGCATCAAGGAACTGGGGAAGGGAAGGTGAAGGCATGCACATCCTGTGGGCCCCGGTTTGCATGCGGATCGCATTTTCTTGTGGGCGGAATAGATATACGCCTCCATCTTCTCTTCTATAAGCTTTCGTGCCTTCAAATAGTCCCTGTTCTTGTATATATATTCATTCTTGTATCAACTTATTAGTCTGTCTATCTATAATAATACAACATCATCTACTTTTCACGTATGATTTGACATTTACATTATAAAGTAAAATATACTGAAGGATTTAAATACCAATATTATAATCTATCTACAATACATTTAAGTTACCTGCCCATAGTTCAAGACTCCAGCAGAAGGGCTCAACTCTATGTTCCCATAACGGCTAAGCTTTCCTGCCTTAAACTGCTCATCTTTGCCGCACTTCATCATATACATACAATCAGTTTGCATCATTCCGAACCCCAATTTGTCCCAATCAATAGCACCAGCGCCATGTTCGTCGTCCATGGTCCTTCAACATTAAAACTAATTAGTAAGAATATATATTTTGGCAAACTTAAATCCAATCCAAACATATTTATGCATCAATTAACCTGTAGTTAGATGGTTCACATGCCTCTTGCACAGCTCGAGTCGAAACCTTTGACATAGAATTAGAACCTTGTGTTATTAGACTTGGACCCCAACCCATGATCCGGCAACAAACACTCGTCCGAGCCATATAATTCTTGAAATGTTTGAAAGCTTAGCTTAGTTTCAAGACATGCACACAATATGCTATTTAATCACGTTGTTGGCCTAACATTTTTGTTAATGAAAAATAATTATATATTAAGTTTCTTTTTAGATAAGCTCTCTAGTTTAAATAATCTTTTCCATGTCCACCTTATCCATCATGCTGGCTGGCACTACTACAATTCATAAAGGGCAAAACAGGTATTTTTTTAATTGAAATATGTTGATAGAGTCGTAAAAGAATTTAAGATGGGCACAAGGAATGTAAAACTTAAGTACACGTCAAGTCGCCAACCAGCGTGTCTCCAGAGATTTGGAGGTCTGGACAATTGTATAAAAACAAAAGGCCACATACATATCCATGCATGTTTATTAAATAAATATATTATATATATATATACTACATATAAACTCCTACTCCTCTTTTAGGATAGGATCCTCGTTCAATGCACATTGTTCCAGATTTTTACCTCCTTTTAAATATATATATATACACTACAAAAAAAACCCGGCTATGCTGGCGGGTTTGCTGACGGCCAAAAAGCCGTCAGAAATCCTGGCAGAAATCGTTGCTGGCGGATTTTCTGACGGCCCTGGCCGTCAGCAACTATCCCCGCCAGCATCCCCTCAAGAATCGAGCGGGAATCTATCCGGCGTAATTATCCTGACGGGCTAACCCGCCAGGAAATAACTTTTATTTAAAAAAAACAAAAATAATATATGCTGACGGCCTAAACCCGTCAGAATTATTAAATAAAAATAAAAAAAATAATGCTGACGGGCAAGCCGTCAGCAATTTATTTAAAATATAATTTATAATATTATAATTATAATACATATAAAATAATATTATATATTTATAATTTAATTAATTATTTATAAAATAAAATATATAATTATTTTAATTATTTATAAATATAATATAATATAAATTATACATTTATAAATATAATATAATAATTATATATTTATAAATAATATTATATATTTATAATAATAATATATTATTATTTATACAATATATAATAAATATATCTCAAATAATATATATTTATAATTATTTATAAATAATTATATTTATAATATATATATATATTATAATTATTATATTATATATATATATATATATATATATATATATATATATATATAGTTATTTATAAATATATTTATAATAATATTATGCATTTATATATTATTATTCATAAATATAATCAACATTTATAAATATAATATAATAATTATATATTTATAAATAATATTATATATTTATAATAATAATATATTATTATTTATATATAATATATATATAAATTAATTATAAATAATTATACTTATAATATATATATATATATATATATATATATATATTTTATAATTATTTATAAATAATTATATATATATATATATATATATATAGTTATTTATAAATATATTTATAATAATATTATGCATTTATATATTATTATTCATAAATATAATCAATATTTATAAATATAATATAATTAATTATAATTATAATTTATAACTTAATTTATATATCTAATATATATTAAAAGTATATAATTTCTAAAGAGTAATTGACTTGGTGAGACGGTAACACCACTCCTCTATTTGCAAGAGGTCTGGGGTTCGAATCCCACCCATGCCACATGTGGGGAATTAAATTAACACAGGTTAAGGGGTTGTGGGTTGGGCTCAGGCGGGCTGGGCTAGGCCCGCTCAATTTTTTTTAATAATATTTTAAAAATGCTGACGGGCTTGACCCGCCAGCAGTACAGACGGGACCAGCCCGTCAGCATTTATAAAATATATATATATATATATATATATATATATATATATAATATATATATATATATATATATATATATATACTGACGGGAAAATTGCTGGCGGGCACTGCTCGTCAGCAAGCCGTCAGTATTTCTGACGGTTACGTGAAGGCCGTCAGGATACTGAAATCCTGAACACAAAAATGCTGGCGGCCATTATCCGTCAGTATTTCATATACTGACGGATTTGGCCGTCAGCATTGCCGAATTTTTTTGTAGTGATATATATATATAATAAGAAACAAAATAACAAATACACTATAATAACAAAAGCTCATACCCTTACCTTTCTTTGCTATCGAAAATCTATTAAATCATTATAATCAATAAAATCATTAAAACATTAACTTATGTAAGAAATAATTGGAATAAATTGACAAAATAGCTATGTGACATAATTGCAAGACTGGAATGCGACGGTAAATAGATATTAATCGATGACCAAATGGTTATTTCTCTTTTAACGAGGCACATTACAATCACGCCCCATGCGTGAGGACCGGGCCATGACGGGACAAGCATGGTCCAACGTGCACAAGGGTGGTGCACGGGATGGGAATGATGGTGCAAGAGTGTCACCATGTGAAGGGTGCGGAATCTTCCAAAATTGTATGGGACTTGCTCGAACGGGTTCGCGCCGGGAAGATTCATGGGTGGGTCGAGCTGAGGGAAGCTGGTAGAACCTTGAGGAGATATGTGGATGCTTCGGGGCCGTTCTAGTAGCGTAAGAAGCTGAAAATTCGTGAGAAGCTCACAAGGGACCGAATATTCTAGAAGATCCTAGAATATCTCTTGGTTAATGCTTGTATATAGTAGTTGTGCCCAGAGAATGATAGAATTCTCTAGAAGGGTCATGCAAATAATGTAGTGACATAGTGTGGAGAACTCTAGAACGTGTCTAGAGTGTTCTTAAGGACTAGAGTTGTGTGGGTCGTTCTAGATCCTTCCAAATAAGGAGGTGATGCTAGGACTTTTGTAAAGTTCTCTAGAGAGTTCCATTTGAGGAGGTGGAACAAATATAAATAGGAGTAGAGCTCCTCATTTGTAAACACCCAACAAATCGAACGGAACCATCTTTCAAGCAACCAAGTTTCTTCAAGCTAATAAAGTGTACATTTCCCACAAACTGCCCACAACACCATCTTTCTTAATTTATTGTCTCGAGAGGCTGACTTAGCTACCGCATGGGGCAGAAAGGAGTAAAGGCCGTACGAATCGTTAGTGGAGAGTCTAAGTTTGTGTCAAGTGGTATCAGAGCCCGGTTGGGGCTTCATGTGGTGTATATCGGACATGGTTGGAGGAAACAAGACCGACGTTGCGGAAAGATCGGGCGTGGTCAAAGATAACTGCAGGAGGGAAATATTCATCACCGAGCGGAAGACGAACCGAGATCGTAGCAAGGTTTGCGCGGAGGCACCTTCTACGGATCTTGTGGTAGGGGAGCTCGCCAAGAGGCTTGAGCGGGTCGAGTATAACTTCAAGACGTTGGAGGATCACGTCTTGGAAGATGTGGATTCGATCAAAGGCGACGTGCAGGGGTGCACGCCTGCCACCCACGGGTGTATGAAGGCCGTCCAAGAGTTGAGGGAGGCTCGTGCAAATCTTGAAGAACGCTTGGATGAGATGGCAGCCATTGTCAATGGAGTACGAGAGGACGTGGCGATGTGCAAGAGGGCGTGTCTATCATGGAGGCTAGCACACCCACGTCATCCATGAGGGTTGAGGATCCGAGGCCAGCGGGGTTCAACGACATACGAGCAAGGGATTGCCCCAAGTTGGGATCCTTGTCGGCCATGGTGGAGTCGGACAAGGATGGGCAATTGCACCACTGGGATGATGAGGCCTAGTGAGGTGGTGCTATTCGGGTGGGTAATGCCATGGAGGGCACGAGGGATCCACCCAGGAACGGGACATCGATGGGACAAGGGTTGATGCTGGCACGAGGATGCATCAAAGGGCGCGAGTTGCGCACAGGAGTGGACACGGGGGCCACTCACAACTTCCTTAAGGAGAAGGAGAGCGGGACGAGAATATCGGCGATCCAGGTCTATGATGGGCCAAGGTGTTGGAAGAAAGGAAAGAAGATCAATTAGACAGAGATTCAGGATCAATCACACCGACTAGAATCAGTCAAGATCCTTGAAGATTGTTTACTGATTATCCTCTTTCCTTGTACAAATCTTTTCTAACCCTATAGGAAGGGAGTATGTAATTCTTTGTAAATACACAAGTAATGAAATATAATTTATTCACAATGGTATCAGAGCAGGTGATGATTCTAGGAACTCAGAACTAGATCATCATCGTTCTAATACCTTTCTTGATCTAAATTTGAAACTGATCCTGAAAAATAAAACAAATCCAAAATGTCAGACGAGATACATACAACCAACTCAAATCCAACAGCACACAGAATGAGTTAACTCTACAAATTGCAAATCTATTAAATTCTGACAATGTTACACTCGGACTCAAGCTAGATGGGAACAACTACCCACTTTGGACTCGCCTCATGAGGGTAGCCATAGGAAGCAGGGGCAAGTCCAACCATATTACTGGACAACCACCACCACCAAACGAAACAGATCCAACCTACTACCAATGGGAGGAAACAAACCTTTCTGTTTTCTCATGGCTCATACAAAATATGGAAGGGAGATTAGTAAAAAATTTTGCTCAACATCAGACCATCACGGCTGTGTGGGATAGCCTGGCAATCACATACAGGAGTGGAGCAGACCCGTTCCAAATCTATGATTTGGAGGTAAAAGCCAACAAAGTCAATCAAGGGAAACTTACACTGGAAGATTACTGGAATGAATTATAGGCCATATGGATCACCATCGTCTGAAGAGAGCCGAACCCTCTCGGCTGATGTGAAGAAGGAATCAACAAATACTAGAAATTAATCGCAAACTGCCTATTATACCAATTTCTCTTTGGATTAGATACCAAGTACGATGGTATCTAGCGAGATATCATCAAGGAGACACCAATTCCCTCAGCCGAGTCGGTGTTCTCAAAAGTGAGAAGGGAGGTCGCCCGGCTACAGATTCTACAACTGGAAACCAATCCCGCCAATTCGGGTATCACATCATTGGGAGGAGTAGGAACCGGATTCGGAGCTCGCAATACCGCACCACGACCAGAGGGACACCGATAGCCAGCCAAAGGGCCTCAAACTCGCTCCGGGATCCGTCATCGTGAGGGAATGTGGGCAACTCGAAGCTTCATTGTACTCACTGTGGGATGCAGAAACATACCAAGGAGACATGCTTCCAACTCGTCGGCTATCCGACTAATGGGAAGATAACCACAACGTCCCACAGGCAAAGGGGAAATTGACAATTAGAGTAGATAACCAAGAGGTGGCCAGAGCAGCGGTAGCAGTAAGCAGCCCGAAGGCATACGAAAAGGGAAGTGAAGCGGATTGTTACGAGAGGAAGGAGAGGACAGGTATAGGGTTTGGTGGTTTGCCACTAAAACCTTCCTTATCCTCTGATTTGCAATTTAATCCCCCCAGTTTCTATTAAAATGCTGAACCGACCTCATGTTTTGCAAAACATCCCCCAATTTTTGCACAATACTAAAACTGACCCTATATTATATAAAAATAATCCCTTGAATATTTCCACTTCATACCAAGCCCAAAGATTGTGTGATAAAAAAGATAGGGATAGGGGATGGATTTTTGGTTGTGGATCCACATATACAATGACCTTTGGCAAATTTGATATTATTGAGTCATCAAAACCATTCCAAACACATGTTCAAACCGCCATTGGTGACTTAAATCGAGTGGAAGGAGCCAGAACTATAACTTCTCCCATTTTACGACTTTCAAATTATCTATATATTCCGTCACTTTCTCATAAGCTAATGTCGATTAGCCATGTTACAAAAGAACTTAATTGTACTATGCTGATGCATCCTCACTTCTATTTTCTACAGGATATCAGGACGGGGGAGATTATTGGGCGTGGCATTGAGCGGAATGGATTGTACTATGTGGATGAGATATCTCAACAAGGCAAATGGATGCTCGCCCGTGGAACTGCAGACCGGGAACCTTGGCTTTGGCATCGACGATTAGGGCATCCTTCCACGGGTTATCTCAAGCTTTTGTTCCCTAAATTAGTGCAAACCGAGAAATTTTCTTGTGAAACTTGTGTTTTGGCTAAAAGCACAAACAATTCTTTAAACCAAATAATACACAAGTTAACTCTTTTTTTTTTCTTTGGTACAATCTGATATTTGGGGTCCTTCACCTGTTGTGAGAGGACAAGGTTTTAAATATTTTCTGCTCTTTATTGATGATTGCACTAGGATGACATGGGTATATTTCTTAAAACATAAATCTCAAGTTTTTGAAAAATTCACACATTTCTGTACCATGGTCCAAACTCAATTTCACAAAAATATTCAAACTCTTAGATCCGATAATGGGGGGGGGGGTAGAATTTATCAATAATTCTATGAAAACCTTGTGCCAGCAAAAGGGGATAGTCCACCAAAGCACTTGTCTTCATACTCCAAAACAAAATGGTATTTCCAAATGGATAAATCGAAGTCTTCTTGAAATGACCCGTGCCATGATGATTGAGTCTCGTGTACCCACATATTATTATCCTGAAGCCGTTGCCGAACAGAAGTGCGTGTTTGTTGGTTATGACATTAACCAAAAAGGATATAGATGTTACAATCCAAAAACTCGTCAAATCTTAACTTCCATACACTGCAATTTTCTTGAAACGGAGTTCTTTTATGCTAACCACCTTAGCAATCAGGGGGAGAGTGAGAGAGAAAGTGAGGTCGGCCTTCTATGTTGGTTGCCAATGCTAGATCCGGAAGTGGATCCAACAGAGAGAGTTAACCTTGTGACCGCGTGTCGCAACGTGGTAAATTTTATATTTATATTTTTCCTCAACTTTTCTCCACTTACTAGTAGAAGCGGTAAGCAAGGGTCGATCCCATGAGGAGTGTGGATTAACTTGTGATTATTTGTATTTAATTAAAATAATAAAATGGGGTAGAGAAATAAAGAAAAAATAAAAATAAATAAACTCAAACAAACAAAACACGTAGAGAATTAATAAGAATTTAATAATAAAGAGAAAACTTCAGTTCAAATTCAGTTTCCACCATCGACCGATTCATCTAACCAATTGTAATATCATAATTCACTCATCATATGAAACTAAAAGTCCTAGATAGTAATAAGTTCTGCTACTTGAATTTGCCCTTACCGAATGTACAATCAAAAGAGGCTCTTCAATTAAACATAATTAATGAACAACCTAGAATAAGCTCTATAGGTTTAATCCAACAACAGCATTAGAAACCAGGCAAATAGGCTAATCTAAGCACTAAACTCATAAGTTCGATTTAATACACTTATATTGTGTTATCCCTAATGATGCTCGACCACTAGTTGCTACAAAGAAAATAGAAACTATGACAATTACACGAGAAGCAACCCTATTTCTAGCAATTGTCAACCAACCCCTAATCTAGGTGGCCAATCTAAATCAGAAATTAAGTAATCATATCATGAAAATAGAATAACACAAACAATCTCATATGAAGAACGAAATAGATATTACGAGAATTAATTAAAACATAATCAATCGATGAGTTTCAACGCCACAAGGACCAGAATTAATAAACTACTCACTCGTGGTGTTCATGAAATAAAAAAAGAAAAATAGATAAACAAACATGAGTTCTTGAATAAGGAGGAGAGAGAAAGATTAGATCTTGAATTTCTTGAATCTTCAATCTCTATGATGGATGAAGGAATCAGGACTCTTGTTGATGCCTTATAACCCTAGGAAACTCCAATAATCGGTTTTGCTGAAGTATGGAAGGTATTTATAAGTTCTTTGATACTTTGAGAAGAAGTTTCCTCCCAAAAATAGGTTTCTAGCATCGGCGTCGACTGTGCATCGACCGACGGGTGTTCCATAATTGCATCGGCCAAGTGGTCGACCGATTGGCTTCAGTCGACCCAAACAGAGAGTTTTGTCGACGGCATGTAATCAACGTGGACATAGACTTTCATTGACGGTTCATCGACCAAGTGATCGATCGACGTGGGAAACACATGGGTGTCGACGCTGCGTCGAAGGGCGCGTCGATCGACGGGCTCTTGCTTCGTCACTTTTTAGCCGATTCCCTCGTTCTCGTCTCTTGTTATCTTTTAAGTTCCGATCTTTCTCAGCTACTTAAAACCCTTCAATCGTCGTCTCATCAATCGAGCAACTAAATACTGCAAAATAAATGAAAAGTATGCAATTGGTGCTCATCTATCCACAAAAACATATATGCGAGAAATGAATAGACATGACAATATGAAACGCACAATGATATACTTTTAAACCATTAATTATTGCATCATTTCTCGCCTATCACCTTGCCACTGAGCGAGTCTCAAACACTCAAGCACAATCTACAGAACCGCTGCCAGAGCCTATGTCTCCTCTGCCACAGATATCAGAGGTAAGGGTTTTTGAGCCTACCTCTATTATTTCTGGGTCTTCTGATAATACTTCTCAAGAAACTGAATAGGAAGAGAATACAATAGATGGTGATACTGGTCGATATGTGTTTCCACCCAGGAGTAATCGGTGTATTCCACCCAAATGATATACCCCAGAGAAAACTGTGCGAAAAACTCAATATTCTATTGGGAATTTCGCCCAAGGGAAATTTGTCCAAAATTGCTACAACCTACGAAGCAACTTTATATGAAGAAGAGATCCCACAAACAGTAGAACGGGCCCTCAAGTTCGAACATTGGAAGAACGCTATGGAGAAGGAGATGGATGCATTATCCCGGAATCATACATGGGAGAAATGCCAATTGCCAGAAGGGAAAAGGCGTGTTGGATGCAGATGGGTGTTCACAATTAAACAAAAACAAGACGGGTCTGTTGAACGATACAAAGCTAAGCTAGTTGCAAAAGGTTACACACAAATGAACGAGATAGATTATGCAAAAACTTTCTCACCGGTGGCAAAGATGAACACTGTTAGAGTTCTACTCTCTATTGCGGCCAATGAGGATTGGATACTTTATCAGTTTGATGTTACAAATGCATTTCTTCATGGAGAATTAAAAGGAGAGTTTTACATGGAAGCATCCCAGGGTTTCTCAGATGAGTTTGAAGGTGGTGAGGTTTGCAGATTGAAGAAGACCTTATATGGACTTAAATAGTCCTCGAGGGCTTGGTATGGGAGGTTTACCACAGCTATGAAGAAGTATGGGTATCGGCAGAGCAATTCAGATCACACCTTATTTCTGAAGAAACGAGGTAAACTTATTATCGGTTTGATTATTTATGTAGATGATATGATCATAACAGGTGACGACTCAGAAGAGATCAAGAAGTTCAAAGAAAATCTGTTTAAAGAATTTGAGATGAAGGATTTGGGGAATCTAAAGTACTTCCTCGGGATTGAAGTTCCTAGATCAAAAAAGGGGATTTTTTATTAACCAGAAGAAGCACACTCTAGATCTTCTAGCTGAGACAGGAATGCTGGATTGCAAACCAGTAGATACGCCAATTGCTGTGAATCATGGGCTACAAATTGTGGAGGGGACGAAATTAGTAGATCAAGGGCGATATCAGCGACGGGTAGGGAAACTTATTTATCTTTCTCATACCCCACCAGATATTGTCTATGTTGTTGGTATTGTAAGTTAGTTTATGCACCGACCTCAAGCTGATCACTTAGAAGCTGCGCTAAGAATTATAAGGTATCTAAAGGGAACTTTTGGTTATGGACTACTGTTTAAAAAAACTGAACATCTGGAGATACAAGCCTACACAAATGCAGACTGGGCTGGAAATTCAATAGACAGAAGATCTACAGCTGGGTACTTTACTTTTGTTGGAGGCAATCTTGTCTCTTGGAGAAGCAAAAAACAAAAATTAGTGGCCCTCTCAAGTGCCGAAGCAGAGTTTAGAGGAATCAAAAGTGGTTTAACTGAGTTTTTTTGGTCAAGGAAACTATTGATGGAATTAGATCTCCATTCAGCAAAGACGTGGCAGATGTTTTGTGACAACAAGGCAGCCATCAGTATCTCACAGAATCCAGTGCAACATAACAGAACAAAATATGTCGAGGTTGATAGACACTTTATCAAAGAGAAGATCGAGGGTCACTACAAAAAATTCCGGCTATGCTGACGGCCATATACGTCAGGAAGCCGTCAGTATAGAGAATACTGATGGCCTCCTGAGGGATATTAGCCGTCAGCATGCTCGTGGTTAGAATTATAGTATCCCGACGGCTTTCGTGATGGCCCAAGCTGTTGGAAAATGACTGTCAGTATTGCTGGCGGTTAGTGAGTCGTAAACAAGTCATAAAATATACTGATGGCTTACCCATCAGTAAGAAAATAAAAATATTATAAAATTTTCTGATATATTAAATAATAATTAAATTAAAAATACAATAAACAAATAAAATTTTAGATAATATAAAATAAATTATCCAATAATTAAAAATAATAAAAAATTATTCAAATATTTCAAAGTATAAGAAAATCCAGAATTCTCCATCCATCTAATTATTATCACTATCGGATGTCGGATCAGTAGGAGACTGACGAGACATGTCTAGGGCAACATCGACATCAATCTGCTGACAGAGCGCCAACTGGGAACGCTCCTGCTCCTGGCGGATCCGCTGAATCTCCAGCGTTTGCTCCTGGCGGATCCGCTGAACCTCCTGATTGGCTAGCTCAAGCTGCGTCTGCTGGGACTAGAGCTGCGTCCGAAGCTGACGAACATCGGCGGTGGGGGTGGAAAAAGTACTACCCTTCTGAGCCTTCCCGAAGCATCCAAGGACATAGCGTACCCTTCTTATTCCCAACAACCTCTAGATAAACCTCGTTCGGGTCTACCCGAGTGCTGTTATCATCAGACGACGCAGCATGCCTCTGCTCCAAATTCCTCTCATAGTCCTCTTGATATAAAAGTTTTCAGCTACTATTAATAAACAAATTTTAACAGATTTTAAACTAAATAACTCATATATATATATATATATATATATATATATATATATATATATATATATATATATATATATATATATAATATAAACTTATAACTATACTCTGGGCTTTAGGATCCGTAAATGAGCCGTTCGTGATTTCGATGATACTTTAGAAGAAGGTCGTAGTTACTGGGCTGCGTACCCGTTCGAGCAGCCTGATCGAAGAATTCTTAGCACTCTAAGAAACTTTCTCCGCAATAGTACGGAGTCGATTGTAGAGCGGTAAGTTTTCCCGAGTCGTGTCTCTCGAGGATAGATATAATCGGCGGTCGGTGTTTTTAGTCACTCTCTTGTTAAGCTAAATTACACTAATCTAAACTAAGAAAGCATTAAGTCATTGGTTTGGGTTTTGAATTTAAAAGAAGACTTTAATGAAAATAATAAAAATGAGGGTTTAGGGTGTTCGATCCGTCTCCAACGATTAATCGGATCTTGTCGAGACTCGGGATTGACGACCCCAACACTTGGTCGACAATTTGGGATTGACAACCCCGAATTGTGGATTAAGTGCTCGGCAAAAACCGATTGATCGTGGAGACGGACCGAACACCCTAAACCCTCATTTTCATTATTTTCATTAAAGTCTTCTTTTAAATTCAAAACTCAAATCAAACCAATGACTTAATGCTTTCTTAGTTTAGATTAGTGTAATTTAGCTTAACAAGAGAGTAACTAAAAACACCGACCGCCGATTATATCTATCCTCGAGAGACACGACTCGGGAAAACTTACCGCTCTACAA